>CM016624.1:62227218-62827218 GCA_005393395.2 Gossypium australe | reverse complement strand
ATTCAAAAACAGTGTAATTAATTCAACGTGGATCGAAGGTCATAAATTAATAAAAATATTTTAGTAACTATCATTGAATTATGTATTAATGCTTTCAGCATGAACTTAGTGGGAATCGTAACATTTCCGTTTGACTTGTTGAACGTTTGGCTGGGTCACATCATGACGTCATTTTAAACTTTTGAAATCTTTGCAGTTTAGTCCGCATTTGATCTCGAGTCAACCTTAGAGCTTACACAAGCTCGAACATGATTCAGGAAAGGTTTCAAATTTTGTTGAATAATTGAATTAATGGAATGTAATGGTTTTTGTTTAGAATTGACCGATTAAAATTTTTAATTGTTCCATTTTTCAATTGTAGCATTCTATAACTCTAACTAGACAATTGGGTTGGACGAGGGGTGTTACAATTTATATTAATAAAACTCTATTATATTTATCACATTTGTTGGTGTTATTTTATCTATTATTAATTATAATTTATATTTCAATAAAAATATTTTATTTATTTTATTCATTATTATTTAGCTCAATGGTATAGTTTACATCAACAAAAACTTACATATTTATATAACTCTTCTATTACATATAAAAGATATATTAGACGTGATATTGTTATTTTTATAATTTTAGTTTATCAAGATAATTGAGCCTTTTAATATAAATTTAGTAATATAATGAATAATAAAAAAAATATTGGTTAAAAAATTTCTTCAAACTCATGATTATATATTATAGATATTTTTAAAATATTTTTTTCATGTAAATATTTTTAAAATATTTAAATATTGATAATATGTTTATTTTTTTCATTCAAAACCATATTTTAATTATTTTTATAGTGTTTAATACTACATAAACTAAACCCAACGTCTCTTTTTGAAAAAAAAAAAAAAAAGCTTAGACCCGATGTTGATAAAGTGTTAATTAGTTTAGTCACAATAAATTATTTTATTAGGTATAAAACTCATAAATAATTTAAAATACTTAAAAAATAAAAAATGTGGAATAAAATAATAAAATAATAAAACTTAATAAATACAATATTGAGCTCGTATATAATAAAAATTAAGACTGAAACTCGAATTCAATATAATTTAAACTCAAATAAAAAGTCGGAAACTTACAATTTCTATAATAATCCCGTTTAGAAATTATTCTCGCTCAGTCTTCACTAAAACAATCATAACTTGAACTCCTGAACTCAAAATCGAGTGATTCAAATTACATTGTGAAGCTAAGAGACAAATCTTCACTCGATATGAAGATATATTGACCTAGAAATGCATGGATCCCTTCCAAAAATGCACCGCAGGTCGACTGATTATAACATGGCTAGGCGTGTGGGATTGATTGGGGCCTTTGAAGTGTAACACCTAAGCTTGTTAACATCTTCTCTACATGAGCTTTTCATCATGGATTGAGGTTTTGAAGCCCACAAACAAAATTGGTCCCTTCTTATTCATCACCGCTCTATATTGAACTCCAAAGTCCATCGCCTAGAAACTTCAACTCTTTTTCTCGAAATTTCTTCGTAATAAATTCTTGAATGAATAAGTTTAGTTTTGACTTCAATTGCTTGGATTTAGATCTCGTAATTGGGTCTTTAAATAGTGTGAGCTCATCACGTACATAGGCATGAAATTGAGCCTTAAAACTCGCATCAGTGCCGCCCACCATGAAGGCTCCTAGTGTGAGTCAATGTTTTCTATTAAAATATTATTGTTTCTGTCACTTCTTATTCTAGTAGAACTCTTGTGGATTTTTCCTATATATAAGGACTATGGGTTAAGTAAAAAATAGACATCATTGAGAGTAGTTGTTGTGCCGAAATATAAAAAGATTTATTTTCCAATATAAATTCTATTTTCATGAGAACATGATTTTAGTTTCTTACTCATAGAGATAATTAACTTTCCCCACTAGAAAGTTAAAGTTTTCATTGAGTGTTCATTTAAGGGTTTCGAGCTCACTCTCTAAACAAATCGATTGTACAAGAATAGTGGAGAAGATCATGTTGGTCAAAAGTAAAAAATCGACAAGTCTCTCTAAGTGAAAACACAAGTACTAATTTGATAAAGTTTATTATTGTAAATAACACCTAAGGGCTCTGATTTTTTAAAAAAAAAATTAAATTTTCACTCTAGAAACTAAATAGTTTTCTAAATCAAATTTTTCAAAAAGAATTTTGCAATCTCATGTTGCTATATTTTTCCTCCACTATATAGATTCTTAATCATATGTTATATTGTTTTTTCCTACATGACATGCAAATTTTGGGTGCATAAATATTGAGTGCACATATATCATGTAGGTACATTCTAGCTCATTGCAGCTTCTTACAATTTCTCTTACGTTTTTTTTGGGTGCGCATACGTTGATTTCTTCCTTCATTTCCATGAAGCTTAGGCTCCCTTCAAGTTGTTTGTCGGTTCAACTATCATGTTGTTCGTTGATTTTGTTTTTGCAATGCTCCAACTCTGTAGCTTCTATAGTTTTATTTTGTAGATCCATCATATGGGTTTCTTTTAACTCTGCAGCCTTTGTAGACATTCTACAGATCTTGCAATGTAGCCTATGTAGTTCTACTCTATAGATCTAAGCTCCAACTTTTTTCTTGTTATTTTTGGGTGCAACTGCCATGATTTATGTTGGTTAATTTCTGTGGAGCTTTGACTTCCTTTATCTTGTTTGGGTAACATGATTGGAGCTTAGCCTTCTTTTATGTTGGTTTTGTTTATATGAAATTCAATCTCCTTTATATTGTTTGGATATAAGTCCATCTATTATGTTTTTGAGTGCACATATGATACGATTGGCTTCCTATAACTATTTATAGCTTATATAGCTTTTTACTGTTTCGTATAGCTTTTTATTGCTTCCTGCAGCTTTTAATTTCTATGCTTACATATATATCTCATATATATTCTCAATCGAAGATCTATTTTATTAAAAAATAAATATATATAATTTTGTAATGTCCACCAACCGAAAAAAAGCCCACATTATAGCGTGAGACATTACAACGCATAACAAACAAACAAAATTACAACCATGCATAGAAAAAAAATTACTAATAAAGACTGGAGTGTAATATGGAATGCTATGGTGCCGCAACGTATCATGTAGTTTATGTGGCTTGCTTTGCACGAGAAGCGACTTACTAATATCGAGAGATGTCCGCGTCACTTAACGGCAGAGCCGTCGTGTTCAATTTCTGGGAGTGCTCAATAATCGGTTGGCTATGTTATAAGGACTGAACTGTTATCTTATAATAACTTTACCACTAAATCAAAATTTTATTTTACTATAATATTTCTAGTTTAATTGTATTATACATACTATCAATTATGTATATTTATATTTCTATTTAAATCATTGACTGAGTTGGTGTCACGAGTCAATCGAGAACCAACTTAATTATAAAAATTAAAAAAAAATTATTTTGTAATTAAAATAAGTTATATTATTTTAGAGTATTTGATCCTTTTTATTTTTAAAAAACCCAAATAAAACGTTATATATGGTTGGATTTAAACTTGTGCCATGAATAAAAATATTAACTTTACAACTAAACCAAAACTTTTTTATTATTATAATATTTATATTTTAATTGTATTATGCATAATTTATTATCTCTATCAATTGTATATAATGATAACGTTGTTAATTGAGTTGGTATCACAAGTCAACTCGACACTAACTTAAAATTGATGACGAGATCATGATAAACATCTACAGTCCATTTAGTATTCTTAGTATGATATATTTACGTATTTAAATTTTATTTTACCTATAATCTAATCTATTTTTTATTTTAATATCATACATATTTAATAAGTTATCATTTTTTTTGGTAAAGAAAAAAAACTTAGGCTAAAGGACTATCTAGCCTGATTAATAACAGCTTTCACAAACAGCACGTGATGCATATTTGCTTCCAAAATCCCTCGTACAAAGATAGATGGGTAAAAAAACTAATCAATTGATCCAAATTACGTTTAGCCTCATTTGCCATATAGTCAGCAACTCGGTTACAATCTCTAGAGATGAGTCTAATCCTCACTTGCCAATTTTTTTAAACCCAAGTATGACTCATCCTAACTTCAACAACACTATTGTTTTCAGCTAATCCATTTTGTAAGATGTCAACTAAAAGAGTATTATCACTCTTCATTTCCACTTGTCAAAAACCATGGGCCCAAGCTAACTTTAGACCTTCAAGCATTGCTTTGGCTTCGACTTAAAATATGTCAGTCAATCCAGTTACCATTCCAAAACTCATAAGCCAGTCCCTATTAGGTCTTTTTATCGCTCCACCTAAGGCCGCCCTTGAGTTTACCTTTGAAACTGAGTTGTCCACACTAACTTTGGTCCATCCAGTGTTCAGGAGTTGTCACCACCCTCTCAAATTGGATTTAGCTATCCAAGCTTGAGGCAAAAACTTGGTGTTTAGAAAGCCTATCCAAGCGATCACTGAGGAATTAAGATCATGGTTGTTACCGTTGGCATGATTGAAGATAAAATCATTCTGATTCTTCTAAAGGAACCAACAAACAATCAAATAGAAAGAACCCTATCTACCACTTTAGAAATTAAACTTTCCCGCATTTCTAATGTTCCAAATAATCCACTTGACAAGTGGAAGGCTGAAGAAAACATTCCAACTAGACCTTGGGACAATAGACTTCCAGACAACTTGAGCAAATCCACAATCTCAAACCACATGATTTGTAGATTTTATACATAAGCCACAATGTTCGCAATAGGGATAATTGGACATACTTTGCCTTGTCCGTTTCTCACTAGTCAAGAGTTTACCACGGGCAAATAACCAAAGATGAATACGAACTCTTTGTGGTGCCAAAATTTTCCAAGTGAGAGAATCACTTTTGAGTTTCCTTTGGACCTTAGGGGCAAGCAAATTCTTGTATGATCTTGCAATAGAGAAAAAACCTCTCGACATCCATTTCCATGTTAAGTAATCTAGCCCAGCAATTTCCATCGGTGGAGCGCAACCCAATATCAACTTCACAAACTCACAAGGAAGAACCGATTGTAACCAAAACACATTCCACGAACCATCCATATTTACAACATCACAAACACGTAGGGAAACTTCAATAGGTCTGTTACCAATGTAATATTATGCCAAAGGTCCCGACTCCTTAAGCCAATGATCAAGTCAAAAATTAACCAAACAACCATCTAGTTTCACCCAGGTGAGGCCCTTCTTTACATCCTCCCAAACATTAGCTATGGACCGCCAGATGTAGAAGCAATTACTACGTTGAATGTCATTTGGCAAAATCCTATGGAAATTATATTTATTCCTCAATTCTTGAACCCAAAACATCTCAATATTGGTCACCAAGTTGAAACCCAATTTTAACAGGAATAGATTGTTTGGATCTTGAAGTCTCTTAATCCCGAGTCCCCCATTTAAACTCGGTGCACAACAAACATCCCAACTGCCCAAAGACACCTTTCTTTCCAAGGCTGATGATCTCCACAAAATATTACGAGCTAATTTTTCAAATTTCATAGTAGACCGATGTTGGAATTCTGGTAGTACCCATGAAATAATTGGGGATCGTAATTAACACACTCTTTACTAGATTAAAAGGGCTAGCCAATGATAGTTTCCGAACATCCCAACCGTTAACTTTAGCCCGAAATTTATCAACTAGAAACTGAAACGTATCAACCCTCACCTTTTTACGAAAGAAAGGTACACCAAGATACTTGCCCAGATCATCAACTTTAGTAAAACCAAGTTTGGCACTCAAACTTGAAGTAACCTTTTTCGAAAGATTCCTCGAGAAAAATACATTGGTCTTCAACCTATTAAAATGAAGACATGAGTAATGACAGAAACTATTCAGGACATGGTTAAGACAATCAACGTCCTTATCATCAGCTCTACAAAAAAGCATAAGGTCATTTGCAAAGAAAAGATGAGATGAAATAGGACCTTTACGAGAAAGTAACAAAGGTTCCCAAGACCCCCTTTCCATAGTCGCTTCAATCATATGGCCAAGCCTTTCCATCACTAAAACAAATAAATAAGGAGAGAGGGGGTCCCCTTGTCTGACTCGTCTAGATGGAATAAATTTATCTAACAGAGCACCGTTCCACAAAAGTTGCATATATGACGACGTTACATAGTTCATTATTGCACGAACTATAGTTTCCAGCAAACCGACATCATATAATGTATCTTGTAGAAAATATTATCGAACCCTATCGTAGGCTTTCTCCAGATTAACCTTAATAGCAATCCGTCCCTTTCATACTTTTTGTCATTTTCATCATGTGAAGAGCCTATTAAGAAATAATAATGTTATCAGAAATGGAACGTGAAGAAATAAAACTTGATTGATTCATTTTCACAAGAACCTACATCACCTGTCGAAAGTGAATGACAATCATCTTGGTAATGATTTTATATAAGACATTATAAAGGCTGACAGGTCAAAACTGACTTATAATCTACACTAAGCACTTTGGGGATCAAAACTAGAAGGGTCCTGTTTATATCTAAATCCAGTTGTCTACCCTTAAGAACATGCCTAACCATCTTCAGAATAATGTTCCCTATAATATCCCAAGTTACTTGATAAACTTTAGCATGCAAACCATCAATTCCAGGAGCTTTAAATGGCGTCATACTAAAGATATGTAACACCCCTAACTAGTATTCATTCTATTCAATTCAGCCCATAACACATATTTTTACAAATTTACTCTTTTACCCCTAATATTTTAACATATTTACAATTTAGTCCCTAGCTCATAAAAATGCAAATTCATGCAATTCCATTTCCACCCATACTAGCTGAAATTCACTTAAGCCTATAACATCTCATATTTTTCATTTTTTCACACAATTACCACATAATTTTCATTTTTCTCAATTTAATTTCCCAATTTGCAATTTCATTCAAAATCATTTAACAAATGTTGTTTATCTAACAACAACCACTTATTTTCTACCATCAAACATCAAAACACATACACATTCATCAATGGTAAAACCCTAATACTTTAACAATTTCACAAATTAGTCCCTGGGCTAGCTAGATTAAGCTATAATGACTCCAAAAACATAGAAATCATTAAAAACGGATAAAAAAATATGCACCAATCTAGCAAGAATTAGTTTTCGAATGCTCAAGCTCAACAATGGCTTCTCAAGCCCTAACTTTCGATTCTCAAATGAAGAAATAAAGATGATACTTGGTTTTGTTTTATTTAATTATCATTTATTTACTAATTTACTTAATTAACCTTTTAATTTCAACCAAATTTCAACAATACCAAGCCATCATATTCCACTATCAACAATTATGGGCTAATTACCCTATAAGGACCTTCAATTTAAAGTTCGATAGCTGTTAGACACCTTTAGCTATTAGAGCTCAAGTTTTACACTTTATGCGATTTAGTCCTTTTTATCAAATTAAGCATACAAACGGTAAAATTTCTTAACAAAATTTTCATATGACTCGATGAACATGCTGAAGACATTAAAATAATAACAATATAATTATTTTGACTTCAGATTTGTGGTTCCAAAATGCTGTTTCGATTTCATTAAAAACGGGCTATTACAACTCTCCCCCCTAAAGAATTTTCGTCCCCGAAAATATTACCAGAAAATAGGTTAGGTTACTGTTTCCTCATAGCTTCCTTGGGTTCCCACGTAGCTTCTTCAATATCGTGACGTTGCCAAGAACCTTTACTAAAGTTATGCTCTTATTTCTCAATTCTTTGATCTTTCGAGCTAAAATTCTGATCGGTTCTTCGCTATACGACATATCAGGCTGAATTTCAATCTCTGCCAGAGAAATTATGTGTAATGGATTTGATCTATATCGTCTTAACATAGATACATGAAACACATTATGGATCTTTTCTAGTTCTGACGGTAAAGCTAGCTGATATGCCACTGGCCCTATTCTCTCGATAATTTCATACGGTCCGATAAATCGCGGACTCAACTTTCCTTTAAGACCAAATTGAAGAATCTTCTTCCATGGTGATACTTTCAGAAACACTCTGTCACCGATTTGAAATTCAATATCTTTGTGTTTCAAATTCGCATATGATTTCTGTCGATCTGAAGCTGCTTTTAAACTGTCGCGAATTACTTTCACTTTCTCTTTGGTCTCTCTGATCGAATCAACCCTGTGAATCTTTTTCTCACTAAGCTCGGTCTAGTACAATGGAGTTCGACATTTACAACCATATAAAGCTTCATATTGTGCCATCTTTATGCTCGATTGAAAACTATTATTATATGCAAACTCAACCAACGGTAAATATTTTTCCTAGTTGCCCTCAAACTCTAAAACACAACAATGAAGCATATCTTCGAGAATCTGAATCACTCTCTCAGACTGACCATCGGTTTGAGGATGAAATGTAGTACTAAAATGTAACCGCGTACCCAAAGCTTCTTGCAATTTCTTCCAAAATCGTGACGTAAACCACAGATTTCTATCCGGAATAATGGAAACTGGCACCCGTGCAATCTGATAATTTCAGAGATGTACAATTCAATTAATCTATCAAGTGAAAAGTCTATACGTACCGGAATAAAATGTGCAGATTTTGTCAGTCGATCAACAACAACCCAAATAACATCCCTCTTTTTCGGAGATAGGGGTAATCCCGATAAGAAATCCATCGTAACTCTATCCCATTTCCATTCTGGTATCACCACTGGTTGTTGTAGTCCCGAAGGCACTTCATGTTCGGCTTTAACTTGTTGACAAACCAAGCATCTCGACACAAATTTTAAAATGTCTCGTTTCAAGCCCGACCACCAATACAACTGTTTCAAATTATTGTACATCTTAGTACTCCCCAAATGAACAGATAAGCAACCACTATGTACTTTGTGTAGAATTTTCTAAATAAGCTCGAAATTTTTCGGTACACAAATTCTACCTCAGAACAGCAAAAAATTATCGGATCCGATCTGATACTCTAAATCAGTAGTCAATTCGCACTATACTCTTTTAGCTTGTAATTCATTGTCACTTTTCTGAGCTTCACAAATTTGCTGGAGAAATACCGGTTTAGCTTTTAACTCGGCTAAAATCGAAACATCGGCAAACAATGTCAATCATGTATTCATCACTCTCAGAGCAAACAAAGATTTTCTACTCAGAGCATCCGCGACTACATTCACTTTTCCCAGATGATAATCAATCACTAACTCATTGTCTTTCAATAATTCAAGCCATCTTCATTGTATAACCCCTTACCTGTACTCAACACCAGAACAGGGCTTGAGGCATTACCAGACTTATAACACAAGCATTCACACAATTTTGAGTCATAAATTTGCGTCCAAATTAAAACCATTCATATTCAATAATAAAGTACCTTATACAAGCCTACGAGGCCCAAAACATGCTTTAGAAGTGGTTCGGGACTAAACCGAGAACTTTAGAAAATTTTACAAAACTTAGAAAATTTTTCATGTTACAAGGGTCACGCGCCTGTGTGGTTCAAAGGACACGCCCGTGTGACCCTGAGATATGCCCGTGCTACAGGCCGTATTCAATTTAGGGTGCTCTCTGACTTGTGCCACACGGCCGTGCCACACGCCAGTGTGCTAGGCCGTGTGGTCAATTTAATTTTTATAATATTTTCGTAAAATAGGTGCAGACTTCAAACGGCCGGGGCACATGCCAGTGTTCAAGGCCGTGTAGCACACATGGCCGAGACACACGCCCGTGTCTCTGCCCCTGTGCTCAATTTAGGACATTCTGTTTCTCAAAATTAAGGTGCAGGGAACACACACCCGTGGGGCAAGCTGTGTGTCGCATACGGCCTAGACACACGCCCGTGTGTCTAACCATGTAGACAAAATAAAGCTATTTACCAAGTCATTTGCCACCCATATTCACACATACACTTACACCAATTCAGAGGCACAAAACATAACATACTTAGGCAACCAAACATCCACAACCAAGACATCCACACATCATTCACATGCTACATCTATCATACATAAACATCGCATATTTATCAACTCAAATCATATAAGTTTCCACATTCATGAAAGGCATCATCATATGAATATACTTATACTAATATTAGCCATCATTCATGGCCATATACAAAATGAAATCACTAACCATTATAAGCCAATACATTTCGCCACATTGCAAATGACACATATAACAAAATGACCAAGTCCTTATACATGCCATACATTCAAAATGCCAAGATCATCAATACCCAAAATGAGAGTTTGATAGTGTGATCCAAATCTCTGACGATCTCTGATTCCAAGTTAGCTTGGCGACACTATAAAAACATGGAAAATAAATGGAGTAAGCTATATAGCTTAGTAAGCTCGTATGGAAGAAATAAGCAACCTTACTATGCATATAACATTCAGTTAACATAATACAATTAAATGTGAACCTACCATAGTTTCATAATCACAATTTATCCCATCATAAAACTTACCCCATATTCATCATTTCACACATTTAATAAGCATAAGCTTTACATACATACATGAGCCATCTCAAAATGAATGTACACATACTTTCATCTTTGACATATCCATGAACCACTCAGAATAATAATGTCAGATACTTGGGAAAATGTGAACACTAAGTGCCACATATGTAGCCAAAGTTACCTAAGTGTCATATCACATAATCGCTCGCTCTTGAGCTATTAACGGGCCTGCTCACACAAGCTATCAGTTAATGTAACACCCCTTACCCATATTCGACACTTGAACCGAGTATGAGGCGTTACCGTACTTAACTTGCCCAATCATGCAACATTGAATCATAAAACCTCATTATAATTTAAAACCTTTCATGGAAGACCTTAATGTCCTTATTAAGGGTCTACGAGACCCTAGACTTGCACCCGAAATGTTTGGGACCAAACCGGAAACTTTTGAACACATAAAAAAATTTGACATAAAATAGGGCCACACGCCCGTGTGAAGGGTGGGACACGCCCATGTGGCATATCACATGCCCATGTTCCATACCCGTGTGGAATTATTTTTCAATTCGAACCTACAGGGGTTTTCACACGGCCAGACATACGCCCGTGTCCCTGACATGGCCACGACACGCCTGTGTCCTCACCCGTGTGTGAAAACCTTGGCATTCTGTTTATGACATCATCATCCTAATATGGTCACACGGCCAAGGCACACGCCTGTGTCCTTAGACCGCGTGTCGAATTAAATTCCTAGTTTCAGGTGTAGACTTCACACGGCCTGGGCACACGCCCATGTCCATGGCCATGCCTTCCACACGGCTGAAACACTCGGCCGTTTCTCTGCCTGTGTGTTTACTACTGAGCATACTGACTTGTAAACCTAGCATGCAAGGGGACACACGACCAATCAACACACCTATGGGCTGACCATGTGTCTACCTGTGTGGACATTGGAAAGGCTATTTTCCAAGCCAAATGCCACCCTACATAGCAACCATACTTATCCCAATTCAATCCAACATGTATAATAACTATAAAGCACTTCTAGAGATTCAAAATCAAAACATCCATACTAGTATACACATAATGAATTTCATCATCATTAAATATATATAAACTTGTCAAGGATTGGCCCAATTCCAATAACCACTTAAAAAATGAATTTGATAACATTAATAGCCAACACTTTGGCTAAAAAATATGACATAGCAAAAAGACCAAGTCCTATACATGCCATATTCAAAATAAAACTAACTTTGCTATACCAAAAAGGAGTTGATAGTGTGATTTTCGAACTCCAACGTTCCATGAAATCTCGAGCTAACTTGGTAATGCTACAAGAAAAAGGGAAATAAGAGGGTTAAGCATAAAGCTTAGTAAGTTTGCATGAACTAAATAGCAACATAAAACTCGTAGCATTACCATAACTTAAGCTCATTTCCATAACTTACTCATACTTACTCTTACTGATTACATATCATGCCACAAATCCTAATCGTTTCTCGTGAATTACTCACATATAACTGTATCACTTCATCACATAATCTTAGCATTAATCTCATCTTTATCATGATCATCCTCATTCACATAATTACGACGCCAATGCCACATCCCAGATGTGGTCTTATATGGGACCTTACCAATCTCAAATTTCGATGATCTTATTCTTTCATTTATTAAAGTCCAACCGGGACTTTCACATTACAATTCTCATCATTTTCTTATTCAACAACATAACTCAAACTCATAGAAATATTATACAACATCACTAATATCAACCACTTAAAAACTTAATAACATGATGTAGAATTTATTTCACACAAACTTACCTCGATTTCAAAATAGGCTTGATTGTCGATCTAGTCCGATACTTTGCCTTTTCCTCAGTCGAGGTTAATTATTCGCTCTTCTTGATCTATAATAACAATTTAGCTCATTTAATCGCCACATTAATAAATACATTTCAATAATCATACTTTAGAAAAAATTACCATTTTGCCCTTAGACTTTCACAAAATGACCATTTTACCCCTAAGCTCGTAATTCGATTCTAATTGAATTTCCTTCTTTTACAAGGCTATATGAACATTTATTACTCTTATGGCAACCATCAAAACTCATTATTTCACACATTTACCTCTTATTTTACAACCTTTACGAAAAAAGTCATTTTAGGTGTTTTCATGGAAACACCTTTTACAAAAGTTATCTATCTAACAACTATGATTCATTTTCTTCCATAAAAATATAGAAAACAACATACATGCTCACATGGCAAAACCCTAAACTTTTAACCATTTTACAAAATAGTCCCCTCTTTAGCTAGCTTAAGCTTTAGGGGCCCCAAAAGTACAAATATCATCAAGAAAAACCATTAAAATCACTTCTTGTAAGGTGAAGAGCTTGCTAATTTTTTTTTTGAGTTTTCAAACCCCTATTTGCTGCTAATTTTTGGTGGAAGAAGGTGAGTGAATAGAAGGATTGTAACAGTCCGGTTTAGACCCTAGTCGAAACAGTGGTTTCGTGACCATAAATTCGAGGTCAAAAATATATTTTAATATTATTTTTGGTGTTTATAATATGTTATTGATCATGTGTGAAAGTTCTGTGTGAAAATTTAATCGATTGTGTGTTTAATTTGCAAAAAGGACTTAATTGCATAAAATGTAAAAGCTGTGCTGATTGTTAAAGTGCTATTTTTGCATGGCTTATTACAATGTGAGCCCTTATGATGGTATTATACCATTGATAAATTGGATGGACATAAAAGCCTAAGGTTAGTGGAATTCTAATAAAAATAAAAAGGCTAAAAAGGTAGATATGTAAATATATGATATTAAATAAAACATAAAGTAAAATACATGTTTTTGTTCATCTTTTTACACCGATTGTAGAATAAAGAAATAGAGTTTTAAAGCTTTTGAATATTTGGCCCTTACTAAGCTCAATCCAGGTATGTTTATGCTTCGGTTTTTGATAATTTCTACGTTTTTGTGATCGTTGCTTAGTGTATTATCAAACCCATGCTTTAATTTTAGAAATTGATGGTGATTTTGAGATATGCCATTGATGAATATGTGAGCTTTGTGTTGTTAGTTGGTGGAATATGAAAGGTTAGTGTTGGGTTAACATAGTTTGTATTTGAATTTTTGATGAAATTGAGTAATTTGGACTAAATTGTGAAAATATTATTTTGAGGGACTAAAATGTGAAATAAATGAAATGTGAGGGCTTGTATGGACATTAGAATAATTTGGCTAGGCATGGGTGAAATGAAATTATGTGTATTTGATGATTTTATGAAATAGGGACTAAAGTGTTGAAATGTGAAAATGTGAGGGCTATTTTGTAAAATGCCCTAAATATGTGCGTTTGGACTAAATTGAATGAATTGGTGATTGAATGAGCTAAATTTGAATATGTATAGACCAAGAAAGGAGAGATTCAGATCGAGATCGAGGCAAAGACAAAGTACTCGATTGATCAGCTAATCTCGGTATTTCTACGTTCGAGGTAAGTTCGGATATAATACAAGTTGTTTAATTTATATCTATGTGATGAGAAATGAATGAATTGCATAGTTAATGAAATAGCAATGTTATACATGAAATTGAGTAACAAGGCACTATGTGTGCATGATTAGAAATGAGACAGAGATGATTGGCACTGTGTGTGCGAAATAGTAGAAGCTTCGGCTTATTGATTTGGCACTGTGTGTGCGATACCGAGATAAGTTCGGTTTAAAGTACTGGCACTAAGTGTGCGATGAAATTTATGCTTCGGCTACGAAATTGGCACTAAGTGTGCGATTAAATCAAATGAATAACAAAGGTTGATCGAAATGTAATATCGAGCATTAAGTAGCATAGATGGTGAATAACTATGTGTTGGCTAAGGTATGTATCGAACCTTTGTGGTTGATGAAATTGTGTATGGAATTATGAATGGTTGAGTGAGTATATTAGCTATGAATGATATGGTATGAATAATTGAGAGTTGATCTTTGTGATGGATTAACTTTGTATATTGTATTTGATTTATTAAATGGAATGTATTATGTTACGAACTTACTAAGCTTTAAAAGCTTACTGTGTGATGTGTTTCTCTGTTTTACAGGGTCAGTAAAGCTAGCTAGGATTTGGGGATCGTCAGTGACTCAATCACACTATCGGATATCTATTTCGGTACTTTTGAAAAGATGTGTATAAATGTGGTATGTGGCATGTATAGGCTAGTTAATGTGGCATGTTTTGTAGTGTGTAATCTTTGCCATGTGATATGGCTTAAAGGTTAAATAATGTTAGTATGTATGTGTGGAAATATGTGAGTGATAAATATGGTATGCTTCTTGCTTAAATGGTTGATGAAAATTGTGGTTTGAGTGTGAATTGTGGTAAGGTTTATATGGTGCTTAACCTATAAGACTTGGGATGTGAAATTGGGTGTTTTGGAGGGGCTTATTTGAGTAGAAAGGGTGTATGGTTATAGATGGAATAGTTGATGTTGAATTGGTGCTTGTATTGGTATGTTTGGTTGCATTTTGAGGCATGATTTGGTATTGATTTGAGGCTCGTTGGTGATTCAATGTGTGGGAGGCAAGTTTGGCCTCGAAAATGGCCTATAATTGCCCACACGGTTGAGCACACAGGCGTGTTAAGTTGGTAAATTGATTCAAGTCAGACTCGACCATGGGCTAGACACACGGGCGTGTGACTGGCCGTGTAGTGCAAGTCATTGGTGACCACAGGTGAGGCACACAGGCGTGTCCTCAACCGTATGAGATAAGTCAGTTTCGACCACGGGTGCATCACACGGGCGTGTCTCAGGCCGTGTGGACAAGTCAGTATGTATGCCCTGTTTTGCCATGGCTTGGACGCACGAGCGTGTCCGAGGCCGTGTGAGGCACACGACCTACCCACACGGGTGTGTGACCTCTGTAACTTAGAAAAATGTTTGAATTTCAGAAATTTTCGTGTGTGTTCGATTTAGTCTTGGCCCTATTTTAAAACATGTTTAAGGTCTTGTTGACCTATTTAAAGGACTATACGAATGTGAATTGTTATTTTTGGTTGTGAATGATATGAATTGTTCGAAAATGATTAGTAATGCCTCTTAACCTTAATCCGGCGACGGTTATGGGTTAGGGGTGTTACAAGGATATCATCTTTTCTTTATTTTAATATAAAACATCAATTTAGTCACCAAATCCTTACCAACTTTGACTAATTTTGACTTCCTTGTCCCCTATGGCCGGCCACCCTATGTCTAAGGGTATATTTGCACATTAAAGGCCTCCAATTAATATTCTATGGCTATTAGGCACCTTTAGCTTATAAAATAGAACTTTCGCACTTTATGCGATTTAGTCCTTTTTCGCAATTAAGCATGAAATCGCCAAAATTAAAGCACCAAAATTTTCATGCACTCTTGTAATCATGATATAACTCATAAAATAACATAAAAATAATTTTCTTCATCTTCAAATTAGTGGTTCCGAAACCACTGTTCCGACTAGCCCCTAAATCGGGCTGTTACAGTCAAGACGTAGCTATACTGTGCTGCTCACATAAGCTATCAAGTATCCACAACATATGCCAGTATACTCAGCCACCGGTAGGACGTACGAGACCAACACCCTGATTACATAATCACATAACACATAATGACCCTAGTGACATGTCACTTGTATCCTAACCTATTCCTAAGGTTCAAACGAGATTTCTTGCTTGTCGATTCGTCTTCGGACTCGTTCGTAGGATTATACTCATTTACAAAATCAAATATACAATTAAAGCAATACTAAAGCATTTAGATACAATTATTCTAAACCTTATTTTTAACATACGAACTTACCTCGGAACAAAATGGTTAATAGTTCGATTTAGTCCACAATTTTGTTCTTTCACCTGTCTAGGTCAGAACCTCATCTTTCTTGATCTATAATATCAATTTTAACTTATTCAATTATCACATTATTCAATTTAATCCCAAAAACACTTTATGGCAAAAATTACATTTTTACCCCTAACTTTTCAACTTTTTACATTTTTGTCCCTAGGCTCGTAAAATGATTTTCTTTCAATTTCTTCATTACCCAAGCCTAGCCGAATCTTTTTCATGCTCATAGAAGCCCACATTTTTCATTAAATCACACTTCTAATACATATTTTACAACTTTTACAAATTGGTCATTTTTAACATTTTCATCAAAAATCACTTAGTAAAAATTGTTTATTCAACATCAAATTTGCATAATCTACCATTAAACATCAAAATAAACTCATTTCTAACATGGGTCAAACCCTAGACCTTGATCATATCTTAAATTAGTCGTAGAAATAGATAGATCAGGTTACAACGACTTCAAAAATGTAAAGAGCATTAAAAACGGGGCAAGAATGGACTTACAATCGATCTTGGAAGATGAACAAAACCTAGCTATGTCTTCCTTAGTGATATTCGGCCATGGGAGAAGAAGATGGACAAGATTATGACTTTATTTTGCTTATTAATTCATTTAATTACCAAATGACCAAAATTCCCTTTCTTTAAAACACCCAAATTTCACCTAAATCATGTCTATTTCTGTCCACCAACTTAAACAATGGTCTAATTACCATCTAAGGACCTCCAATTTAAAATTTCATAGCAATTAGACACCATTAGCTTCTAGAACACACATTTTGCACCTTTTGTAATTTAGTCCTTTTAACTAAATTGAGTGCCCAAACGTCAAAATTCTCGAATGAAATTTTCACAAAATCATTCCATAAAACTGTAGACCCTAAAAACATAATAAAAATAAATTTTACTATAACAGCACGATTTAGGGGCTAGTCGGAACAGTGATCTCGGGATCACTAATCCGAGGTTAGGGAAAATTATTTTCATGTTATTTTATGTGTTAGAGCATTATTTTAGAAGTACATGAAAATTTTGGTACTTTAATTTTAGCGATTTCTTGCTTAATCGCGAAAAAGGACTAAATCGCATAAAGTGCGAAAGTTCCATTTTATAAGTTAAAGGTGCCAAATAGCCTTAGAATGTAATTTGGAGGTCTTTAAAGGGCAATTAGACCCTTTGGTATAGGGTGGCCGGCCATAGGAGACAAAATTGTTAAAGTTGGTCAAAGTTGGTGAGTTTGGTGACTAAAATTGATAGTTTAGTATTAAAATAAAGAAAAGATGATATCCATCTTTTACTCATCTTCCTCCACCAAAATTTTTAGCAAACAAGGTGTTTTGGAACTCAAAAATTTCAGCAAGCTCTTCTCCATTCTAGTAAGTGATTTTAATGGTTTTTCTTGAAGATAGTTGTACTTTTGAGACCCCTAAAGCTTAAGCTTTCTAAAGAGGTGACTATCTTGCATTATGGTGAAGAGTTTAGAGATTTTCCATGAGAGCTTTCATTGTTATTTGCTGCATTTTTATGGAAGAAAATGAGTCTTGGTTGTTAGATGAACAACTTTTGTGAAAGGTGTTGCCAAAAAAACCCCTAATTAGACCTTGTTGTAAAGGGTATAAAGTTTGTAGTAAATGTGTGAAATGTTAGTTTTTGATGATAGCCATAAGAGAATTAAATGTTCACCTAGGCTTGTTGAAGGTAGAAATATGATTAGAATTGATTTCCGAGCCTAGGGGTAAAATGGTCATTTTGCCAAAATATAAGGGCAAAATAGTATTTTTGCCAAAGTATGATTTATGAGTTAATTAAGTCAATATGAGTATTAAACGAGCTAAATAATTATTATAGATCGACAAACATGAAGCCCGGATCGAAACCGAGGCAAGAACAAAGTCGAGGACTAAATTACATCTCTACATACATTTTGAATACCGAGGTAAGTTTGTATAATTTAAGGCTTCACATGTATTTTCATTTAATTACTTATTATGTTGTACAATATACATTATTTTCATGAAGTTAAGTTAATGCTATCTGGATGAGAAAATGAATGAAAATATGTATGAGAAAGTCCCAATTGAAGACTTGGAATAATGAGGATACTAATATCACAACATGAGATAAGGAAAGCCCGTTTAAGACCATGTCAAGACATGGCATCGGCATTGAGGTAAGGATATCATGTAAGACCATGACAAGTCATGGCATTGAAAAGTTATTATAAGGTAAAGATCTCATACAAGTCCATGCCAAGGCATGGCCTCAGTGAGTTCATAAGGCAATATGTCATATAAGTCCATGTCAAGACATGGCATTGATAAGTTTCATAAGGCAAGGATACCACGTAAGACCATGTCAAGACATGGCAATGGTAAGTTTCCTAAGGAAACACATAAGAAAGGTCTCATGTAAGGCCATGTCTGGGACATGGCATCGACACCGAGTTAAGAGATCCCGAGTAAGACCATATTTGGGATATGGCATCGGCATCATGAGGCGATCCCATGTAAGTCCATGTCTGGGACATGGTATTGTCATCGAGATACATGTTTGATGAGATTGAGTAACCTCAGTTATTCCGGGTAATTCAGCGGGCAAAATAGTCAAGTATGAAAGAGATAACAAAAAAGTTAAGCAAGTAAAGATAGATATAATTTAGGTTATTTAAGGTTGAAAAAAAGGCATTGTTCATGTTAAGAAGAATGAAGATTAAGGTTACTTTTGCATCAGCAAAATGTACTAATCTGTATGATTAAGTGATACAGGTACCATGATTATAATGCAAGTATGAAATTGTTATGTAACATGTGATGAGAAACGACAAGTATGAGTAAGTAAGCCAAGCATTTGAGACTTATGTTATCATTATTTCATGATGGATGAATTATATTGAGAAAATATATTGCTATATGAGTTTCATGCAAACTTGCTAAGCTATATGCTTACTTCTTTCTTTTCTTCTTTCCTTGTAGTTTCGCCTAGCGAGTTCGGGGATCATAGACGTCGGAGCTCAGAACGCACTATCAATAACTATTTTGGTATTGCCAAGTTGTTTATAATAAGTATGACATGTACAGGAATCATTTCATTTTGAGTTATGTCTTAAGAGGAGCCAAAGTGTTGGCTATTAAGGTTATTATTCTTTTTGTTTATGGCTAAAGAGATTGGCCAATATTTACTAAGTTTATACATCAATGTTGATGAGTTATGCGTTATTGTTCATATTTTTGATAAAGCATTTGAGTAGTTGGGTTGGGTATATGAATGATCTTGATTTCAGGGTGGCTATTGGCTTGGAAAATAGCCTTTAAGTGTCCACACGGGTAGACACACGGGTGTGTGTCTAGGCTGTGTGTGACACACGGTCAACCCATATGGGTGTGGCAAGAGGCCGTGTGTCCCCTGCATGTTAGTGTTTTAAGTCAGTGTCGACCATGGGTTAGCCACATGGGCGTGCGCCTAGGCCGTGTGCTCCTTAAGGGGTTGCTGACGTCATAAACAGAATACCTCTAATTTTTCACACGGGTGTGTCTAGGCCGTGTAAGGGACACGAGCCATTGACACGGGCGTGTGTTTGGCCGTGCGAAAACTTCTGTTGGTTCGAGATAAGAATAAATTCTACACGGGCTAAGGACATGGGCGTGTGAGACCACACGGTCTTCCCACACGGGTGTGCCCTTTGTCACACGGGCGTGTGACCCCTGTTTAGGAAAAAATTTTCAAGGTGAGTAAAAGTTTCTGGTTGAACTCCGAACACTTCCATATGCAAGTTTAAGGACTCGTAGGCCCATGAGATGTATATTATGACTAAGAAAGGAAAGTTTTTAAATCGAAATAAAATTTTATAGCCTGTTAGCTCATGATTAAACAAGGTCAAGAATAGTAATGCCCCGTATCGGGTTCTGGAGTCGGACACGGGTAAGGGGTGTTACATTTACTACGTCGGATTTGTGGTCCTGAAACCACTGTTTCGACTAGGCCCAAAATCGGGCTGTTACATTCGTTGTCACAAATTCAAATCTTTCTGAGACATTAGATATTGATCGTGTTCGAAAGTCTTAATATTTATATAATGAATGATCGAGCCTAGAAACTAACTTACGATAACGATTGAGGCAAGCGAACCTATCGTTTTATAGTATAGATATGGCAAGACCGGAAGTATCATATCCTCAAGGACCAAGAGTACTAGTAATTACTATCTCTTTATTATTTAGCCTAAGAATTAAAAGAATTGTTGTTTAATCTAAAACTAACTAATTACTAAGCTAAAGATGCTAAGACAAAGAGAATGAATTGGGGAAAATACTTTTGGGAAAATCAATTGATTAAGACAATACCCGAGGAAGAATCCAATTAGACTTCACTTGTTATCTAACTCTAAACCAGACGATTTATTCACTTGACTTGATCTGTAGGATTCCCTAATTTATATTAATACCTCTCTCGAGGCTACTAACGTCTAACCCTAGGTTGATTAATTGAAATATCTTTCTAATTAAAACCCCTAGAATTGCATTAACTCGATCTATGGACTCCCATATTAGGTTTGACCCTAATCTGGCAGTTTTTCATCGTCCTATCTCTAGGATTGCGGTCAACTCCGCTTAACTATACTAGATCTACTCTTAAATAAGAAATATTCCTCCACTGCCTAAGCACATCAATACTTGAATCAATATCCTGAAATATTAAAACAATAATTAAGAACACATAATTAAGAACAAATCAATTATTTATCATATAGTTTAGAAAACAATAACAAGATCCGTCTTAGGTTTCATCCCCCTCAGGTATTTGAGGGGTTTAGTTCATGTTTAATAAAGAATACATCTCAGAAGAAAGTATAAAACAAAACATAAGAAAAACCCTAAAACCCCTGAAGGAAATTGAAGGGAAGATCTTCCGTCTTGAGTATGATTCCGACTTCTTGAGATGGATCAACTGGCTTTCTTCGAGTAAATCCCACAATTTGGCCTCTCTGGCTTGGCTCCTCGGCCTACCTGGACGCCCCCTTTTAGGTCACACTTAGGGTGTTTACATAGACTTTCGAAATGTCTTTCTTTGCTCCTAAGTATCCTAATCCGAGTGGAATTAAAACAGGTCACGACAGGGACACGCCCGTTGGCACGCCCGTGTAAATTGAGTCCAGGCTGTGTTCGGATCTGCTTAAAGAGGCACGGCTGTGTGGATTGCTCCAGGCTGTGTGGATTTCGTACTTTGGTACATTTTCTCTGTTTTTGGCCCGTTTCTCATTCTTTTCATCCTCCGGTGCTATAAAATATGAAATTAAAGGATTAAGAGCACCGAATTCCACAATTTAGGGGATAAATCATCCAAAAGTATGCTAAATGTGGGATTAAAATATGAACATATTACGGTTTATCAAATACCCCCACACTTAAGCATTTGCTTGTCCTCAAGCAAAGTTCTCAACTCACAATTAAAATGAACTTCTGCAATTCATAATATTCATCAATAGTGTTTCATCATAATTCATAGGTAATTCATACATTGATAATTTAACCAAAAAGGATTCTAAAGATTCAAACAATCAAAGTCATAGTTTTTGTAGCATGAAAATACAAGTGTTTCCCCTTACCTAAATAATCACCTTTAATTCAAAATTGACAAGAGTTGACATCCTCACTAAAGATTCACTCAAATCACTCAAAAGTGTTTAAGGTTCAAAATTAAGCACTTAAAAGTCGAACATGAAAAGTTAATCCCATAGGCTTGCATGAAAATCAAATCTCCACCACTATGAAATGATACAAAGATCAAAAGGTCTTTAACGGGTTGTAATGAGGCTTGGGTTAAAGGTGTGGATAAAGGCTGAATTAGAGGGTTAAAATCGAGATTGAATTGACAAATTACCTAACTAGAAAAAATGAACTGATAATGAATAATTAATGAAACGAGCTTCTTCTGAAGATGTGAATTTAACTGTTTAAGCTCATAGAACATAGAACTAATGATGAATATAATATCCAACGTTTTTTTAAGAACAAATCAAGTAAATAGATTTTAAGAGTGTAGTTAGGCAATTGATCAAATCAATTCTCGATATAAGGGTAGTCAAGAGAAATGGTGATAACAAATACAAGATGGGTTTTGGGTTAATATTAGTGGGTGAGTCAATAAACGTTTTGTTAAAGATCAAAGGGGTTTACTAGGGGTTAAACATGAAGGTGGGTTTTTTTGGGAATAAGTGGGTTAGACCCTAGGTGCCTTTATCATTTCAGTATATCAAATCAAAAGTGTGGTCTCGACATGTATAATCGGAGCAAGTTCTAGAATAACAAATCAATGTTGACTCACTCATAATAAATAAAGTGAGCAAGAAAAGAATGTATGCTCTACAAGGCTCAAAATCTCACAAAAATTGTGGGTTTTTGATATCAACTTTTGTAAATTTCAAACTTCGAGGTAATAATTAGATTCAGGTAGACAACCTAACAAATTTTTTATTTTGAAAATAGACTCATCATGCTTGATTCTCTAGTCTCCTAAAGTTTAAATCATCACTGTACAATTATCAATGACTTAATCCAAAACATATCAATAAAAATCATGAATCAAAAGAAATTTCATTCTAATAGTAACATGAGAAAATTACTTAAGAACAAGACATAATTTAGGGATTTGAGAACAATGCAAAAAGTTAGGAACTTTTCAAAATAAAATTCACCCCTCACACTTAAGATGTACATTGCCCTCAATGTACAAAGATATATATGAAATCATAAGAGATAGGGAGAAGTGAAACTTCCTGAATTTTGGATGGATTCCTTGAGTTGGGAGTGTAGAAATTTGATTCGGAGGTGAAAGATAAGTTGGAGGGGGCGTCTTTAGTGGTGGTATGGTGGCCGCTAACAATCTCTGCGCTAGATGAAGAAATTGGGATGCTCGTGAAGAATTAGCCAGAAAATAATAAGAATAATTCAAAATATACTAATTATATATTTAAAGAAAAGAAAAATAAAAAGAAAGAGTTTAAAAAGTGAAACAAAACTAAAAGAAAAGATTAATGGACTGAAAAGTCCTTATTGTTGGATGGTTCACGAGGTGGGTGTGATTTATAAGGGTGTGGTGTGGTGATTCCCTAACAGCCTTTAGACCTAAATCAAAGAAAACAAAATAAAATAGACTAAATTAAGCATAAGAGAAATAAAGGAGAAGGGAAAAGAAAAAGAAAAATTAAATGGACTCAAATGTCCTTAGCTCGGCAAATTAATGAAGCGGCCGGCATGAACTTATGTAATTCGATCTCGCATGGGGAGACTGTGCTATGGTCCTTTCGCTTCTTTGACATGGGAATGGTTTCATTGGCCTTGCCTTTAGGCATTGAGTGATATTAGTAAGGATGGTGAAGAGAAATTATGGTGGCTAGGGTTGAGAGGAAAGGGGTTTGGTGAGGAAAGAAATGAGTAGAAAAGGGGGTTTATATAGAAATAGGGGTCTGGTGATTTCCCATGCCCGTGTACCTTGGACGTGTTGGATCACACAACCGTGTCGCACAGCTGTGTTGTGCTTCATTCGTTTCTCCCACGCCTGAGTGCAGGTTGCCACGCCCGTGTTGATAAAATAGTGTCGACCACAGCTGTATCACACGGCCGTGGTGTTTAGTCGGAGCCCATGGCTTGAAGATATTTTTTCGTCCTATTTCATACTATCTCTGCCACATCAGTATAGAAATCCGTGGTGTCCACATAGCCATGGCCACGCCTGTGTGCAAGGTCGTGTGGGTAGAGAAACCTGCACTTTGGTTAGTTTATAGTTAGGTGCTAAAAAGGAAAAATAAAAGTACAAATAAAAATGTAAAAATTAATGGGGTTAGTGCTCGGGTTGCCTCTCGAGAAGCGCTCGTTTAAAGTTTTAAGCTAGACTTACCACTCATTTGCACATTCATGGTGGTTTGAGGAGTTGAAACTCTTCACCCCTGCTATCGGTTCTACGATTACTATATAGTTCGAGTCGAGTAGCGTTTACCTTAAAAGTGCCAAACTTTGGATTGGTTACCTTGACTGTTCCGTGTGGGAAGATATTCAGTACCTCAAAAGGGATTTCTTCATTTGTATCAAGGTCTGAAGTGGCGATTCGAGGGTCTATTTTATTCAACAATACTTGATCTCCGATCTTAAATTTGTTTGGCTCATCCTTAAGTTTGACATGGTTTTGCTTTGGTTCTGCTTCATGTGTTCCTAATTTCTCTTTGAAATGCGTCTTCCACTCGTCAAGTCCATCGATCAGAAGCCTTTGTTCCTCATGAGTTATTTCCTTGTTGGCATGAGGTCTAGGATCTGGCTCAGTTGTGTAGTTCCGTGGTGCTTCCTAAAAAGAAGATTTAACCGAATGGTCATTAATAGAATTTATTTTCTCACCTTGATTGCTTGATGTCCTAGACGAGTCAAGAGCCTGAAGACTAATTGATTCGTCACCGACACGGAGTATGAGTTCACCTGTACCAACATCAATTTTAGTTCTGGCAGTTGCTAAAAAGGGTCTTCCTAAAATTAAAGGAATATTATTGTCCTCATCCATGTCTAAAACAACAAAGTCTACTGGGAATACGAATTTATCAATTTTCACGAGAACATCTTCGATTATACCCCTAGGAATTCTAATAGTTTTATCAGCTAATTGGATGTTCATCCTAGTTTGTTTGGGTTTCTCTAGACCTAGCTGTTTAAACATTTTATAAGGCATAACATTTATACTTGCCCCTAAATCAGCTAAAGCATTATCAACAGATAAACTACCAATTAAGTATGGAATTGTAAAACTCCCTGGATCTTTTAATTTTTGTTGTAGTTTATTTTGCAACATTGTTGAGCACACTGCGTTTAGTTCCACATGCGACTCCTCGTCTAACTTCCGTTTATTTGTCAAAAGCTCTTTTAAAAATTTCCTTGAATCTGGCATCTGCGAAAGAGCTTCAAGAAACGATAAGTTAATATGTAATTTTTTAGGAGTTTAAGGAATTTACCGAATTGTTCATCTGTGTTGTCTTTCTTTATCACATTGGGGTATGGCACACGAGGTTGGTACTCTTTAATTACCGGTTTTGTTTTGTCATGGCTTACCTCAACCTTACCTTCCTTTACCACATTCTCTTGCCTTAATTTGGGCTCACCTAACCCTTCATTATCATAAGCTGTTATGGCTTGAAGTTGTTCCTTCGGGTTAGTCTCAGTGTTGCTTGGTAGGCTTCCTTGTGATCGTTCAAAGAACTGCTTAGCAAGTTGCCCTAATTGGTTCTCGATGCCTTGAATCAATGCTTGTTGATTTTTGAGTATTGTCTCGGTGTTTTAGAAATGGGTTTCTTACACCGCTATAAATTTTGTTAGCATCTCCTCAAGGTTTGGCTTTTTCTCTTGTGGGTAGGGCTACTGTCGGAAGCCTGGGAGGGGATGTTGTCTCTGATTTCCTTGACCACCCCATGAGAAATTGGGGTGGTTACTCCAACCTGAATTGTAAGTATTACTATACGGGTTATTTTGAGGTGTAGAATTATTACCCATAGAGTGAACTTGCTCGTTTTCAGCACTCGGGTTGTAAGGTTGATATTATGTATTGCTCGTCCCTCCTCCATTCATATCGCACTGTATAACTGGATGTACCTACGAGGAACCACATAAACCATGAATTTTCTTACTTAACAGCTCTACCTGGTTTGATAGCATGGTCATTGCGTCGAGATTGAAAACACTGGCGGCTTTTGTTGGCTTTGTCCTCGTGACTTGCCACTGATAGTTATTCAGTGACATCTCTTCAATGAATTCGTTGGTAGCCTCAGGTGTTTTGTTATTCAAGGTTCCACCGGCGGCTGAATCAATCAACTGCCTGGTTGAGGGGTTCACACCGTTGTAAAAGGTTTGGACCTGTAGCCACAAGGGTAATCTATGGTGTGGGCACCTTCTCAATAGATCTTTGTATCTCTTCCATGCATCGTAAAGCGTCTCTAAATCCATCTACATAAAAGAAGAGATATCATTCCTCAACTTAGCCGTTTTAGCCGGCGGAAAATATTTTAACAAAAATTTTTCGGTCATTTGTTCCCATGTAGTGATTGATCCTCGTGGTAACGAGTTCAACCACTGTTTAGCTTTGTTCCTCAACGAAAAGGGAAACAACCAAAGACGAATGGAATCATCAGAAACACCATTTATTTTAAAGGTATTGAAAAATTGTAGGAAATTCGCCAAGTGATTATTTGGATCTTCATCCTGCAAACCATCAAACTGAACAGATTGTTGTATCATCTGAATTGTGTTAGGTTTCAGTTCAAAATTATTTGCAGCAATAGCAGGTCTTACAATACTTGACTCAATTCCTGTTAAATTAGGTTTAGCATAATCATACATAGTACGAGGAGCATGATTTTGATTCACCGGGTTTGCGACAACCACAGGAGGTAGCGGATTGTTATCAGCCATCACTTCGGTAGTATTGTTATAGTCCTCTTGCTCGTCTTCTATGAATTGTAGGCTTCTCCTTATTTCTCTTCTGTTTTTGCAAACGGTACCTTCTATATCGCTGTAAAAAATCAAGGGTCCTGGCGGGTTCCTTCTAGTCATAAACTAGAAAAGCCTATCAAAAGCAAAGAAAAGAAAAGAAAAATTAGAAAAGTAAAATAAAAATAAAAATAAAATTGCAAACAATTAAAAATAATAATGGCTAAAGTAATAAAAATCAAGTGTTCCTAATATCTTAGTCCCCGGCAACGGCGCCAAAAACTTAATCGTGTCCGAAAGTCTTAATATTTATATAATGAATGATCGAGCCTAGAAACTAACTTACGACAACGATTGAGGCAAGCACACCTATCATTTGGTAGTATAGCTATGGCAAGACCGGAAGTATAGTATCCTCAAGGACCAAGAGTACTAGTAATTACTATCTCTTTATTATTTAGCCTAAGAATTAAGGGAATTGTTGTTTAATCTAAAACTAACTAATTACTAAGCTAAAGATGCTAAGACAAAGAGAATGAATTGGAGAAAATACTTTTAGGAAAATCAATTGATTAAGACAATACCCGAGGAAGAATCCACCTAGACTTCACTTGTTATCTAACTCTGAACCAGACGATTTATTCACTTGACTTGATCCGTAGGATTCCCTAATTTATATTAATACCTCTCTCGAGGCTACTAACGTCTAACCCTAGGTTGATTAATTGAAATCTCTTTCTAACTAAAACCCCTAGAATTGCATTAACTCGATCTATGGACTCCCATATTAGGTTTGACCCTAATCCAGTAGATTTTCGTTGTCCTATCTCTAGGAGTGGGATCAACTCCGTTTAACTATGCTAGATCTACTCTTAAACAGGGAATATTCCTCCACTGCCTAAGCACATCAATACTTGAATCAATATCCTGAAATATCAAAACAAGAATTAAGAACACATAATTAAGAACAAATCAAGTATTTATCATATAGTTCAGAAAACAATAACAAGATCCGTCTTAGGTTTCATCCCCCTCAGGTATTTGAGGGGTTTAGTTCATGTTTAATAAAGAATACATCTCAGAAGAAAGTATAAAACAAAACATAAGAAAAACCCTAAAACCCCCTGAAGGAAATTGAAGGTAAGATCTTCCGTCTTGAGTATGATTCCGGCTTCTTGAGATGGATCAACTGGCTGTCTTCGAGTAAATCCCACAATTCGGCCTCTCTGGCTTGGCTCCTCGGCCTACCTGAACGCCCCTTTTTAGGTCACACTTAGGTTGTTTATATAGGCTTTCGAAATGTCTTTCTTTGCTCCTAAGTATCCTAATCCGATTGGAATTAAAATAGGTCACGGTAGGGACACGCCCGTGTGGCACGCCCATGTAAATCGAGTCCAGGCCATGTTCAGATCTGCTTAAAGAGGCACGGCCGTGTGGATTTCTCCAGGCCGTGTAGATTTCGTACTTTGGCCCATTTTCTCCGTTTTTGGCCTGTTTCTCGTTCTTTTCATCCTCCGTTGCTCTCCTAAGTATAAAACATGAATTTAAAGGATTAAGAGCACCAAATTCCACAATTCAGGGGATAAATCATCCAAAAGTATGCTAAATGTGGGATTAAAATATGAACATATTACGGTTTTCAAATACTTTAAGCTCTTATGGTCGGTAAATATGTAGCACTTCTCACTGAATAAATGATGTCGCCATAGCAGCCCACTCTAAGTCATACATCTGGTAATTCTTTTCATGCGGTTTTAACTATTTGGAAGCATAAACGATCACTTTACCTTCTTGCATTAAAACACATCCCAAACTGTTTAATAACGCATCAATGAAAATCACAAACTCTTTACCCAACTCAGGCTGAACTAAAGTTGGTGCTTTAGTTAATAGTGCTTTCAACTGTTCAAAACTCTGTTGGCATTTCTCAGACCACTCAAACTTCACATCTTTCTATAACAATCGAGTCATCGGTGTAGCAATCATTGAGAACCCTTTTACAAAACACCAATAGTAGCCAACTAATCCCAAAAAACTCTTGACTTCGGATACGTTTCTTGGTGGTTTCCAGTCAACAACTACTGAAATCTTACTCGGATCAACTCTCATGCCTTCCGCTGAAACAATGTGTCCTAAAAATCCAACCTGTCGAAGCCAAAACACACATTTACTGAATTTAGCAAACC
This sequence comes from Gossypium australe, assembly GCA_005393395.2. Lineage (NCBI taxonomy): Eukaryota > Viridiplantae > Streptophyta > Magnoliopsida > Malvales > Malvaceae > Gossypium > Gossypium australe. The sequence goes on along the minus strand of CM016624.1, from coordinate 62,798,177 downwards.
GTTGCTTATCTCTCAATGTTTGTAACACAATTGTAACACCCCTAACCCGTATCCGTCATCAGAACAGGGTTACGGAGCATTACTAAAACTTTTCAGAACATTTTCAGATAAATCAAGTAAATCACTACTCATTAACCGAGAGCATTCGCAACATCCCTTAGATGGACCCTCGAGGTCCAACACGAGCATTAGAAGGACTAATTCGGAAACTCAGGGAATTTTTCACAAAATTCAAAAATTTTCCAAGGTGCAGGGCTCACATGACCGTGTGGTTGAAGGGACACGCCCGTGTGACCCTGGGACACGCCCGTGTTCGAAATTAGGTAGCTCTTTGACTTGTGCCACATGACCATGCCACACACCCGTGTACTAGGCCTTGTGGTTAATTAATTCAATTCGAATTAGGTGTAGGTTTCACACGGCCAAGACACACGCTTGTGTTCAAGGCCATGTCACCCACACGACTGAGACACACGCCCATGTCTCTACCAGTGTGCTCAATTCTAAGCATTCTGTTTTCTCTAATTTAAGGTTCATGGGACACACGGCCTAACCACATGCTCGTGTAATCAAGCCGTGTGTCACACACGATCTAGACACAAGCCCGTGTGCCTGCCCATGTAGACAAAATAAAGCTATTCCAAGCTTTATTTCTCACACCAATCTTTGCCATAATCCTACACCACATCTTGCATTCGTAACCCAACAAATCCAAGCATATTCAAGTTAATTCTATCATTTAACATGATATATCATCACATACAATTACTAACCATTACAAACATTCTAATCAATCATATTCCATCCATCATCATGGCATATCATTTCATGCATACATGTTTACAATCTTACCTTTGTTATGTCCTCATGTTAGACATAATTTGATCAAATACTTAACATATATGTGGCTAACAGTATATCAAAACAATCATTACTAGCCATTCCAATGGCTAGATTACAAGCATCGTTTACGTTTACATGCCAATATGGTCAACATATCTTATACATGCCATTACAACCGCAATTGAATTACCATACTATACCGACATGGGCCGATGGATAGTGTGAGTGATCTCCGTCGAGCTTCCAATCCAACGAGCTTCCGATTTACTCTAAAACAAGGGAAAATAAAACAGGGTAAGCATAAAGTGCTTAGTAAGTTCAAATAACATGGTACTTAACTTACCATACATCCTATTTGAGGTAACTAAGTAAGGCATATTCTATCACTTTGATCTCAAGCCCTACACACATCCTCATTGCCCTTGTTAGTCGTATACTCCATAGTAATATCAAGATATGTATGGGCTCAACAATAATCAAGTTTCCAAGCACATAAGCTTTCCATATCATGTATTCATTCAACATACATAATTCATCTCATTATTTTGAGTATAATTTCATAATAGTTCATTTCAAGCTCATATCGTTTCGCATCAGAACTTTACACATAATACTCGGAATATCAAAGTCACGATTAGTACACTCTAGGTGCACAAGTCCATAATCAAGAACGAACATTCTCATCAAATAGTTTCCATGTACAAATATCATCATCTCATCTTTCATATATCATTTGTCATGTATCATCAATTTCTTGCATTTCATGTAATATTCTTTCATGTCATATTTCCATATCATATGTATCATTCCATGTCTAGTTGTTTTCAATTCATCTTTGCTCTTGTCAGAACTTTACCTGTTGAATTTATTCGAAATATCGATGGATACATAGGTAGTACACCCAAGGTGTACAAATCAAAATTCGTCAATTCACGTCCAATAGTACCCTTAAGGTACGATTTTCAGATAGTACACTCTCGAGCTACACATGTATACAACAGGATTACCAGTCCAGACTAAATCCTTTTTATATCATCTACTCTAAAAAGCTTGATTTGGATTACTAGTCCAGGCTAAATCCAACCCAAAACATATGCTCGAGAGGACTTATATTAGGATTACCTGTCTGGGCTAAATCCTACCAGAATTGAGGTCAAAGGATTACTCATCCGAGCTAAATTTTATACGCAACAAATGCAGCACCTTTTTCGTTGCGAGAAATCACATATCTATCGATTTTCCATTTATTCAATCGTGATTTAAACACTTTTCATACCTTATCAGCATTTGATTATTTCATACCTCCATAACATTTATGTAATTCGAGTAAAACACATTCCACATTCATGTCAAGTATACAAGTAACATTTTATTCATTTACCATTTTATCGGGCATTTTCATTTATCAGGCTATATCGAGTAGGTGATCATTTCACATATTTATGACATTGATAAAATTCACAAACACAACATTTAAATCAAGCATAAAAACATTTACAATTTAGTTACAAAAACATACCTCGATAAAGGTTCGTGTACGTAAAATCTACTAATCCAACATTTTCCTCTTTTTCCTCGTTCTAACTCCGAATTTGGTCTATCCGTATCTATACGAGTATATTTAACATCAATTTATCATATTTTACATTCATGTGGACTAAATTTTCATCCTAGGCAAAATTACTATTTTGCCCCTAACTTTTCCATAAATTCCATTTTCGTCCCTAGGCTCGGAAAATGAAACTTGTGCAAATTAATCCCTATTCCAAGCCTAACCAAAGCCCCATTAAAAATTTTACAGCACATGTATTTATAAAATTTTAGAATTTTTCATCAAATTTTATAACTTTTCATTTTAGTCCCTAAATCATGTTTTCATAAAAAATCACTTTGTAAAAGTTGTTTATCTATCAATAATCTTTCATTTTCTACCATAAATTTCTAATTTCTAGCATATATATCTAGGACCCATTTTTATACTTTGATAAATTTTCAAATTAATCCCCCAAATAGAGAGATTAAGCTATCTTATTCTAAAAATATCAAAATTACTAAAAACGGAACAAGGAAACTTACCCAATTTGGCCATGAAAGTCTCTTCTCTCTCTCCTAGGGTTTCCATGTTTATTTTAGGGAAGAAGATGAGAAAATATGAATTTTATTTTCTTTTCATCTTTTTAATCAATTAAAACTTTCACTTTCCAATTTAGTCCTTACCCTTTTTCTATATTTCCATGGATGAATCACCAAGCAAAATCTACATACTTTTTTTAATGGTATAATTACCATATAAGGACCTCTAGTTTTGAATTCCATAGTTATTTGATCCTTATAGGTACTATAATTCGACTTTCACATTTTATGCGATTTAGTCCTTCTCGTAATTAAGCACATAATCGGTAAAATTTTCTTTTCAAAATTTTCACACGACATTTCTAGTATAATATGGATCATATAATAAAATAAAAATAAATTTTATTTTTCGGCTCAGATTTGTGGTCTCGAGACCACTGTTCCGATTTCACCGAAATTGGGCTGTTACAACTCTCCCCCTTAAGAAATTTTCGTCCTCGAAAATTTTACCAGTAAGAAGATTCAGACATTACTTTCTTATGTTTCTATCCGGTTCCCAAATAGCTTTCTCTATATCATATCATTGTCTAAGAACTTTCACTAAAGATACCTTTATACTTTTCATCTCTTTCACTTCACATGCCAGAATTTCAACCAGTCACTCGTTGTAAGTCATGCCAAGCTGAATTTAACATTTACCAAATCAATAACAGATGATGGCTCTGATCGATTCTGTCATAACACATAGGCTCATAAAAAACATTATGAATTCTGTAAAACTCTGATAATAATACCAATCAATACGAAACCAGTCCAATTCTTTTCAATAATCTTTATGACCTAATAAACCACATGCTTAATTTGCCTTTACAGACAAACTGGGGAACTTTCTTTCATGGTGAATCTCCAGAAATACTTTATTACCATCAGAAACTCTAATTCTTTTCATTTCAGATCCACATCAAATTTTTGACGATCAAATACTGCTTTTAAACTATTTCAGATCATTTTCATCTTTCTTCGGTCTCAAATAATCAAACTTACTACATGTATCCTTTCTCACTGAACTCCGTCCAAGACATCGGAGTTTTACATTTGTGACCATATAAAACCTCGTACAGTAAAATTTTGTACTTGACTGCCAACTATTATAATAAGCAAATTCAACCCAAGGCAAATACTTTTCTCAGTTACATTCAAATTCAAGTACACAACATCGAAGCATATTTTCCAAAATCTGAATCATATGTTCAGAATGATCATCCGTCTAAAAATAAAACATGGTATTAAAATGTAACTGTATACCCAGAGTTTCTTATAACTTGTTTCAGAATCTGAATACAAACCATAGTTCTCCATCAGAATTAACAAAAACTATCACATCATGAAATCTGACAATCTCAAAAACAGGTAATTCAAGCAATCTATCAAGTGAGAAATCCATTCATACCAGGATAAGATGTGCAGGCTTCGTCGAACAATCGACAATTACTCAATTCATATCTTTCTTTTTCATGGTCAGGGAAAATCCTAATATAAAATTCATAGAAATTTTGTCTCATTTCCATTTTGGTATTTTCACTGTCTATAACCTTCTTGAAAGTATCATCTCTATCTTGCTAATACATTCAGCATTTAAATATAGATTCAGAAATACCAAATTTCATCCCGGGCTACCAATACATCTTTTTCAAATCATTATGTATTTTATCATTTCCCAAGATAAACAAACATGGTACCACTGTAATCATTCATATAAAATTTTCTGTACATGCTCCAAATTCTTTAGTACACAGACTCTATCTCTGAATAATAGACATTTATTAGATCTCTTCTGAAATTCTGATTCAGAAATTATTTCACACTGTATTTATTTAACGTACAACTCATTATCACTTTTCTGGATTTCATTAATCTGTTGTAGAAACATCAGTTTAGCTCCATACTCAGTTAAAATTGAGATATTATCAGACAATCATAATCGGTATCCATGGATTGAAAAGTATATAGAGATTTTCTACTCAAAACATCTGTAACTACCTTTATTCTTTCTAAGTGATATGCAATTATCAAATCACAATCTTTCAACCTTTCAAACCACATACGCTGTTTCAGATTTCAAATCTTTTAGAAACATCAAATACTTCAAACTTTTATGATTAGTACTTATATGATATTTTCACCATACAGATACTGTTATCAAATTTTTAGTGCAAACACAATAATTGTCAACTCAAGATCATATTTCGGGTAATTCTTTTCCCGTAGTTTTATCTGGCTGGAAGTATAGATCATTTCTTTACCTTTCTTCATCAAAACAGAGTTTAATCCATTCAATGATGTATCACTGTAATAAAAAATTCCTTACCCGATTTAGACTAAACCAGAACTAAGGCTTTGGTCATCAGGGCTCCCAACTGATCAAAATTTTACTAATATTTGTCAGTCCATTCAAATCTTACATCTTTGTGTAATATCCATATCATTGATGTAGTTATCATAGAAAACATTTTCACACAAATTAAAAAGGATATAGATTATTTTGAGGTCAAAATCATTAGATAAGTTAAAGCCATAATACTAAAATAGATCCAACGTTTCCACAATATATATGGAACAATACCTCAACCTCAGTACTATTTTTCAAATAAAAGAGGAATACAAAGGTGGCTCTAATATCATCCAGTGCAATAATACAATTTCTATATCTATGTTCCATATTACCAAATTCCCATGATCAAGTCAGAATTCATAAGTGTAATAAGTATAATTACCACTGACCAATGAATATTTTTCACAAATAAACCATGCTTGAATAATAAAGAGATTGATGATATCTCAGAGAAAATTTAGAAGAGTAATATCATGCATACTTAGTAGAAACAATTGTGATAAAGACAATATAATTTGCACATTCGCGATTCAGGGCTTCAATCAATAGAAGTAGAAAGTAATATAATATGAACCTTATCATCCAATCTTATATCAATCATGATGAATTAGAAAACCCAAATAAGATAGAGAAATACTGCTCGTGAATCAACCTGACTTACAGTAATCTATCATGATTTACTAGCCTTTCAATACGACGAATATTGCATCTAAACATGATCAATTTCATATACCTCTGAGAATAACAAAACTTATAGAGTACCCAGGAGATGTTGCTGTAATATACTCAATTATAACAACAGCTTTCAAATATCCTTGCAATTTCATCTCTATTCCACTGACCAATAAAGTCATCAATAATCTTACATCATTCGAGTTCACTGAAAGAGTCAATTTAGAAGAATTTTCGGCTAATCCGTTCTGTAATTATCATATCTGGATAAGTCAATTACTCATGAATAACTTCTTCCTTACCAATGACATCACATATTCAGAATAATCTTCAGAAAAATCTGATATCTCTTTTAATACCATCTTTACTTACTAAATCGTTCTCATTCTGACTACATCATTACTCATTTAACCTTTGAACTCTTTAGTTCCACATTCATGAGCTTAATCCATATAAATCTTGTGAATTTCATTGTATAACACTATACTGGTAAGGGGTGGAGATCGTAAGCCTCAAAAATTAACTTTCATATATATATGCTCATATAACATAACACTTATAATTTTCATGTGCTATAAAACATCTATCCATACCTTTTCAAATTTTATTTCATCATCAGTAACATTTTACTCAGATACTTGAGTATCTCTTTCGGAATCATCGAAATTAGCTCGATTGGAAAGCATCACAGTCTATTTGTAAAACAATTTTTCATCGGATTCGGGAGATATCACGCTATCGTAGGTTAAATAAAGGCATGTATTTTTAGACTTCACATATGCTACGTTCAGTCCGAGAACCGACTAAACCGTAGCTCTGATAACACTAAATGTAACACCCTAACCTGTATCCATCGCCAGAACAGGGTTACGGAGCATTACCGAAACTTTTCATAACATTTATAGATGAATCATGTAAATCACTATTCATTAACCGAGATCATTCGTAACATCCCTTAGATGGACCCTCGAGGTCCAATATGAGCATTAGAATCAAGTCGGGACTAACTCGGGAACTAAAGGAATTTTTTATGAAATTCCAAAATTTTCCAAGGTGCAGGGCTCACACGTCCTTGTGGTCCAAGGGACACACCCGTGTGACCCTGGGACACGCCGGTGCTGCACGCTGTGTTCGAATTTAGGTAGCTTTCTGACTTGTACCACACGACCATTCCACACGCCCATGTGCTAGGCCGTGTGGTTAATTAATTCAATTCGAATTAGGTGCAGGTTTCACACGGCCAAGACAGACGCTTGTGTTCAAGGCCATGTCACCAGCACGGCTGAGACACACGCCGATGTCTCTATCCGTGTGCTCAATTCTGAGCATTCTGTTTTCTCCAATTTAATGTGCAGGGGACACACGGCCTAACCACATGTCCGTGTAACCAGGCCGTGTGTCACACACGGTCTAGATACAAGCTCGTGTGCCTGCCCATGTAGATAAAATAAAGCTATTCCAAGCTTCATTTCTCACACCAATCTTTGCCATAATCTTACACCACATCTTGCATTCGTAACCCAACAAATCCAAGCATTTTATTCAAGTTAATTCTATCATTTAACATGATATATCATCACATACAATTACTAACCATTACAAACATTCTAATCAATCATATTCCATCCATCATCATGGCATATCATTTCATCCATACATGTTTACAATCTTACCTTGGTTATGTCCTCATGTTAGACATAATTTGATCAAATAATTAACATATATGTGGCTAACATTATACCAAAACAATCATTACTAGCCATTCCAATGGCTAGATTACAAGCATCGTTTATGTTTACATGCCCATATGATCAACATATCCTATACATGCAATTACAACTGCAATTGAATTATCATACTATACCGGCATGGGCCGATGGAAAGTGTGAGTGATCTCCGCCGAGCTTTCAATCCAACGAGCTTCCGATTTACTCTAAAACAGGGGAAAATAAAATAGGGTAAGCATAAAATGCTTAGCAAGTTCATATAACATGGTACGTAACTTACCATACATCCTATTTGAGGTAACTAAGTAAGGCATATTCAACCACTTTGATCTCAAGCCCTACACATATCCTCATTGCCCTTGTTAGTCATATATTCCATAGTAATATCAAGATATGTATAGGCTCAATAATAATCAAGTTTCCAAGCACATATGCTTTCCACATCATGTATTCATTCAACATACATAATTCATCTTATTATTTTGAGTATAATTTCATAATAGTTTATTTCAAGTTCAGATCATTTCGCATCAAAACTTTACACATAATACTTGGAATATCAAAGTCACGATTAGTACACTCTAGGTGTACAAGTCCATAATCAAGAATGAACATTCTCATCAAATAGTTTCCATGTACAAATATCATCATCTCATATTTCATATATCACTCTAGGTGTACCCATTGAATTTATTCGAAATATCGATGGATACACAGGTAGTACACCCAAGGTGTACAAATCAGAATCTGTCAATTCCCGTCCAATAGTACCCTTAAGGTATAATTTTCAGAGACTACACTCTCGAGCTAGACATGTATACAACAAGATTTCCAGTCCAGGCTAAATCCTTTTTATGTTATATGCTCTAAAGAGCTTGATCTGGATTACCTGTCCGGGCTAAATCCTATCAGAATTGAGGCCGAAGGATTACTCATTCGAGCTAAATCCTATCTTTAACAAATGCAGGACCTCTTTCGTTGCAGGAAACCACATATCTATCGATTTTCCATTTATTCAACCGGGATTTAAACACTTTTCATACCTTATCGGCATTTGATTATTTCATACCTCCATAACATTTATGTAATTCGAGTAAAACACATTCCACATTCATGTCAAGTATACAAGTAACATTTTATTCATTTACCATTTTATCGGGCATTTTCATTTATCGGGCTATATCGAGTAGGTGATCATTTCACATATTTATGACATTGATAATATTCAAACACAATATTTAAATCAAGCATAAAAAATATACAATTTAGTTACTCAAACTTACCTCGACAAAGGTTCGTGTACGTAAAATCTACTAATCCGACATTTTCCTCTTTTTCCTCGTTCTAACTCCGAATTTGGTCTATCCGTATCTATACGAGTAGATTTAACATCAATTTATCACATTATACATTCATGTGGACTAAATTTTCATCCTAGGCAAAATTACTATTTTGCCCCTAACTTTTCCATAAATTCCATTTTCGTCCCTAAGCTCGGAAAATGAAACTTGTGCAAATTACTCCCTATTCCAAGCCTAACCAAAGCCCTATTAAAAGTTTTACGGCACATGTATTCATAAAATTTTAGAATTTTTCATCAAATTTTACAACTTTTCATTTTAGTCCCTAAATCATGTTTTCATCAAAAATTACTTTGTAAAAGTTGTTTATCTATCAATAATCTTTCATTTTCTACCATAAATTTCTAATTTACAGCATATATATCCATGACCTATTTTTATATTTTGATAACTTTTCAAATTAATCCCCCTAATAGAGAGATTAAGCTATCCCGTTTCCAAAAATATCAAAATTACTAAAAATGGGATAAGGAAACTTACCCAATTTGGCCATGAAAGTCTCTTCTCTCTCTCCTAGGGTTTCCGTGTTTATTTTGGGGAAGAAGATGAGAAAATATGATTTTTATTTTCTTTTCATCTTTTTAATTAATTAAAACTTTCACTTTTCAATTTAGTCCTTACCCTTTTTCTATATTTCCATGGATGAGTCACCAAGAAAAATCTACATACTTTTCTTAATGGTCTAATTACCATATAAGGACCTCTAGTTTTGAATTCCATAGCTATTTGATCCTTTTAGTTATTAGAATTCAACTTTCGCATTTTATGTGATTTAGTCCTTCTCGTAATTAGGCACATAACCGGTAAAATTTTCTTATCAAAATTTTCACACGACATTTCTAGTATAATATGGATCATATAATAAAATAAAAACAAATTTTATTTTTCGGCTTGAATTTGTAGTCCCGAGACCATTGTTCTGATTTTACCGAAATTGGGCTGTTACAACAATCCTCAAATGTTTGACATGCCCAGATTCATCTCGAGAATATATTAGAATGTCATCAATGAATACAACGACGAATCTGTCCAAATACGGTCTAAAGATTCTATTCATCAAATCCACGAATACTGCAGGAGTGTTAGTTAATCCGAATGGCCTAACAAGAAATTCATAATGTCCATACCCGGTCCTGAATGCACTCTTCAATACATCCGAATCTTTAACCCGCAACTGATAATAACCAGATCTCAGATCAATCTTTGAAAATATTGTTGCTCCTTTCAACTGATCAAACAAATCATCAATTCTCGGCAAAGGATACTTATTCTTAATCGTAACCTTTTTAAGCTGACAATAGTCGATACACAGTCTCATCGGTCCATCTTTCTTCTTGACGAACAGATCTGGTGCACCCCAAGGTGAGTAACTAGGTCATGCAAATCATCTATCTGTTAACTCTTGTAACTGAGATTTCAACTCTTTCAATTCTATTGGAGCCATTCTGTATGGAGCTATCAATATCAGTGATGTTCCCGGTACTAATTCATAGCAAATTCAACCTCTCTGATCAGTGGTAACCCGGGTAATTCCTCTGGAAACACATCTGGATACTCACAAACCACTGGCGCTGATTCAATTTTCGATTCAGACACTTTTGTATCAAGTACATAAGCAAGATAAGCATTGCAACCTTTCCTCGCATATTTCTAAGCTAGCATCGTCAATATCACAACAGGCAACCCCCTCGAATCATCAGTTTCAATATGAAGAATTTCACTATTATGACATTTCAACTCAATAGTCTTTCTTCTACAGTTTACAACAGCATCATGCAGAGTCAACCAATCCATACCCAAGATCACATCGAATTCATCAAATGGTAAAAGCATCCAATTATCCAGAAAATAGTAACACCGTGTCATCAAAGGACAATTCTTGCAAAATTTATCAACAAAGACATACTGGCCTAAGGGGTTCGATACTTTAATCACAAATTTAGTTGACTCAATAGGTAAACTCTTACTAGACACTAAGTTCATATAGACATATGAATGAGTCGATCCAGGATCAATCAAAGCAATTACAATTACATCAGTGTCATAAAGAGAAAATGTATCGGTGATAACATCTTGTGCCAATGCATCTTTGCGAGTGTGAATAGCATAAGCTCTGGCTGGAGCTCGAGTCTCAGATCTCACAGCAAAATCCCTTGTTGCACCTTTGCTACTATTCACATTTCCAGTATTTCTAGGTGGTCTCCCTCTGGCTGCTGTATTACTCGGCCTTGCATTCAGAAATTTGTCTTTCTCAGGACAATCACGAATAAAATGGTCTTGCGAGCCACATCTAAAAAAGGCCTTATTATTCATCAAACAATCTCCAAAATGCCATCTTCCACATTATTGACACTCAGGTTTGTTGGCTTGGACACTACCAATGCTCGATACTGAAGTAGCTTGAGCTTTTAAACTCATGTGTTGCTTTTCACGATCTCTATTGGAATACCCTACTGAAGCATTCAAATGATTATAGGAATCCCTTGATTTCTTTGAAAAGAATGATAGGGTTTACTTATTAACCTCTTTCTTGAATCTCTAGCCTCAGAATCAGCTCTTCTCTTTTCTTTGTTAAGTTCCTCGGCTTTGCATGCTCTATCGACTAACACAAAAAATTCTTTCAATTCTAGAATTCCAATTAAGAGCTTTATATCCTCATTAAACCTGTCTTCGAACCATTTACACATAATTTCTTCAGTAGAAACACACTCTCGAGCATACTTAATTAATCTTACAAATTCTCTTTCGTACTTGGTCACCGTCATACAACCCTGTTTCAACTCTAGAAATTATTTGTGCTTTTGATCAGTAAACCGCTGACTTATATATTTCTTTCTGAACTCAGTCTAAAAGAATTCTCACGTGACTCGTTCTCTCGGCACCACAGATATCAAAGTGTTCCACCACTGATATGCAGTATCTCTCAGAAGTGATACAGCACATTTAACACATTCCGATGGCGTACAAGATATTTCATCAAATACCCGGATCGTATTCTCAAGCCAAAACTCGACTCTCTCAGGATCATCATCAACTGTAGCTCTAAACTCTTCAACCCCGTACTTTCAAATTTTATCAACAGGTGGCTTACTCATACGCAAAGTTTCCAAACCTTAAGGAGCTACAGGAATCTGTTGGGGAATAGGTGGGGCTGGAGGTTGTTGAGCAGCCGGGTTCATTTGAACAAACTCAGAGAACCACTTGTTCATCATATGGAAGAAGGCTTCCTTGGCCTCTCATCCATGACTCTCAGATACAAGTCTCAATTCAGACTGCACTACTCCGTGAATGGAGGCTGGCGCATTACTTTCTACATCATCAGCAATTGCTCGATTGGGATCCATTGCTATATAAAAACATGATTTAAAACTGTCAGGAGATATCACATTATCACAAGTTATATATGGCATGTATAGCTAGACTCACACAAGCTATGTTAGTCCAAGAATTGACTACACTGTAGCTCTAATACTAATAAATGTAACACCCCTAACCCGTATTCATTCTATTCAATTCAGCCCATAATACATATTTTTCCAAATTTACTCTTTTACCCTTAATATTTTAACATTTTTAGAATTTAGTCCCTCGCTCATAAAAATGCAAATCCATGCAATTCTATTTCAACCCATACTAGCTAAAATTCATTTAGGCCCATATCATCTCATATTTTTCATTATTTCACACAATTACCACATAATTTTCATTTTTCTCAATTTAACCCCTAATTTGCAATTTCATTCAAAATCACTTAACAAATGTTGTTTATCTAACAACAACCACTTATTTTCTACCATCAAACATCAAAACACATACACATTTATCAATGGTAAAACCTTAATACTATAACAGTTTCACAAATTAGTCCCTGGGCTAGCTAGATTAAGCTACAACAACTCCAAAAACATTTAAATCATTAAAAACGGATCAAAAATGCGTACTAATCTAGCAAGAATTAGTTGCCGAATGCTCAAGCTCAAAAATGGCTTCTCAAGCCCTAACTTTTGGTTCTCAAATGAAGAAATAACAATGATACTTGCTTTTGTCTTATTTAATTATCATTTATTTACTAATTTACTTAATTAAACTTTTAATTTCAACCAAATTTCAACAATACCAAGCCATCATATTCCACTATCAACAATTATGGGCTAATTACCCTATAAGTACCTTCACTTTAAAGTTCTATAGCTATTAGAGACCTTTAGCTATTAGAGCTCAAGTTTTACACTTTATGCGATTTAGTCCTTTTTATCAAATTAAGCATACAAACGGTAAAATTTCTTAACAAAATTTCATATGACTCGATGAACATGCTGAAGACATTAAAATAACAATAAAATAATTATTTTGACTTTGGATTTGTGGTCCCGAAACCACTGTTCTAATTTCACTAAAAACGGGCTATTATAAGACAACATGTTGCACCTCATCCAAAGATACCTCCGTAGTAAGTCCATTCATAAGATGATCCTAAAATTTTGGAAAACGATCCTTGTAAGGGAATTCCTCAATCGAATACTGATCCACGGTATACAACTTCGAGAAATATTCAAGTGCATGAAACTTAAGAGTGTTGCTGTCATAACACCAACCCATATCATCAATCACCAGCCCCTCGATTCTTTGTTGTTTCCTTCGATTCATAGTTCAACTATGAAAGTATTTAGTATTTTTGTCCCTATTAGAAAGCCAATCACTTCTGGATTTTTGAAACCATAGTAATTCCTCTTGATTTAAAATATTCTCAATTTCAAGATATACCTCTACTTCTCTACTTTTATGTCTCCCAAAATCCCTCTGTTCTAGAGCCTTTTGAATACGGTCAAGCTCCATCATGGCCTTATGCTTTCTAACAAAGATATTACCAATAACATTTCTATTCCAAACCTGGATCAGGTGAGTGAATTTTTCCAAATTTGTGGAATACCTTCTTCAGCTCTCAAAGATTCTTCCACCACATTTTGAAAATCTAGATGTAAAAGCCAGCTAGCTAGGAAGTGAAACAGTCTTACTCCATTATTAGTCTTTGTTGAAGATGTTGAGACAACAATAGGCTGATGGTCTGATTTTAGTTTATACAAAAGCCGAATAGTAGTGTTCAGCGTAAAGGAATGCCACAAATCATTACAAAGAGATGTATCTAGCCTCTTAAATAAATTGCCTCTATTCCAAGTAAAACAGGTCCTTGAAATCCCAAATCATATAAACCATTATCAAAGACAAAGGATCTAAAATGCCTGCAACTTGTTTTTCGCATATCAAACCCTCATTTCTGCTTATCGCCTCTTAAGATAGCATTGAAATCTCCTACAATCAACCACGGCTCTTGCACTACAGTCGAGATTTGACTTAGTTTAACCCATAGTTGAGCCCTTGAACTACGATGATGGCTAGCATAAATAGTAGTACAAAAAAAAAAGAGATATGTCTATGAATTACCTAAATATGCATATAAACAAACTAAGAGTGAACATTCAAAATTTCCACACCAAAATCATCATTCCAGAGAATCCACAAACCTCCCGCAAAACTAGAAGCTTCCACTCTGAACGAATTATCAAAACCAAATTTTGCGATGACTGTATCCACATTACATCCACTTATCCTAGTTTCAAAAAGAGCAACAATATTTGGCTGAACCTCCTTCTTATATCCCTGCAATAAACTATAAAAGAAAGGGTGACCACACCCTTGAGCATTCCAAAAAAATAAATGTAAGTCTGGAACCATCATCCAAAAAATAAATTGTAAAAAAAAAAATCTATCATCTCAAGAATTCACAACATCCATAGAAGGCCCAATCTCTGACCCAATAATATAAGAAATTCCTCCCTTTATAGTAGTGTCTTTTTCAACCTCTTTGGACAGTCCATGGATAATTTCCTCCATGGCTGCTGCTATCGGAACAACTGAAAATCATCAACAAGACCAATAATCTGGGTACATCTCTCTCCCTCACCAGAAGCTTTGTTAATAACCTCCATCGATCTTTGACCAAAGTTTTCCCCCAAATTCCAGTTCACAATTGTTTTATAATTTCAGCTTTGTGTCTCTAAATCTATTGAATTACTTGATTTGTTCACAATTTTGATGGCAACATTTTTATTGGAATTTAAGACAAACCTTATTGATTATAATTGGAAAGAATCCAAATCTTTTTCTGAAACCACAAGCCCCATATTTGATCTATCATCAAAAGGGTTACTTTTCTACCCAGATAAAGTAGAACCCATTTTATTAAAAGGCTTGAGGGTATTAGAGTTGGGCTTTAGCCTACAACCTATTAAGATCTCTTTCCCTTTTGCTTTAGTAAACCCACTCTTTGAACCTCTAGGTTTATTAGCCACTCTTGCCCTATCGGACTTCTTAACCATCTTGGTAGCCCCCAAATCTTCTTCTTTTAAATTCACACCTCCATTCTTGCCTTCTAGACCACCAAAATTTAAACTAATTTCCTCCCCGTGATTGTTGCTAAGCACAATGAATCTGGAGCCACCGCTCACAGCACCGTTTGTGGTGCTACCAGGATTCGTACTGGTCAAGTTTTCCTCTTATTCTTACATTTAACAAGCATCCATGAGCCAAATTGTTCTTCCTCCACTCTTTGTTGCATCTCCGCTTCCCGTGAAAGTAATTATTCCTCTTCAACTTCTTGTGAACCCTCTTTGTCAGACTTGAAACAACAATTGTAGCGGTTGTGCCCAAACTGGCCACGGTCGAAACAAACCATGAAAGCACAGTTGCAAGAACTAACGGATAAAGGTTTCGCAAGACTGAGCTTTTCTCCGTGGGGTGCTCCCGTATTATTTGTAAAGAAGAAAGATGATTCCATGAGATTATGCATAGACTATCGGCAACTTAACAAGGTAACTGTGAAGAACAAGTACCCGTTGCCGAGAATTGATGATCTTTTTGATCAATTGAAGGGAGTCACGGTATTTTCCAAGATAGACTTAAGGTCTGAGTACTATCAGTTGAGAGTCAAGGACTTGGACGTGCCGAAAATGGTATTTAAGACGAGGTATGGCCATTATGAATTTTTGGTCATGCCTTTTGGTTTAACGAATGCCCCTGCCGTTTTCATAGACATGATGAATCGCATTTTTCGACCATACTTGGATAAGTTTGTCGTGGTCTTCATTGATGATATGCTAATCTACTCTCGAGATGAGAACGAACATGCAGAGCATTTGAGAACGGTTTTGTAAATTTTAAGGGATAAACAATTGTATGCCAAGTTTAGTAAAAGTGAGTTTTGGCTAAAGGAAGTCAGATTTTTGGGGCACATTGTCTCCGGAGATAGAATTAGAGTCGACCCAAGTAAGATTTCAGCAATTGTTGAGTGGAAACCACCGAGGAATGTAACTGAGGTTAGGATTTTTCTGGGCCTAGCCAGTTACTATAGACGTTTTGTCAAGGGATTTTCCGTGATAGCTACTCCGATGACGAGGTTATTACAAAAAGATGTGAAGTTTTATTGGATAGAGAGGTGTCAACAGAGTTTTGAGGAACTAAAGGCGTTGTTGACTGAGGCTCCTGTTTTGGTGCAACCTGAACCATGAAAAGAAGTTGTGGTTTACAGTGATGCGTCCTTGAATGGTTTGGGTTGTGTACTTATGCAAGAGGGAAAGGTGATAGCATATGCTTCTAAACAGCTAAAGCCGCACGAGAAAAATTACCCGACCTATGATTTAGAGTTGGCTGCCATTGTGTTTGCTTTGAAGATTTGGAGACACCATTTATATGGAGAAAAGTGTCAGATATTTACCGATCATAAGATTCTAAAATATTTGATGACTCAAAAGGAATTGAATTTGAGGCAAAGAAGGTGGCTAGAGCTGATTAAGGATTATGAGTTAGTGATCGACTACCATCCGGGAAAGGCGAACATAGTCGCTGACGCTTTGAGCAGAAAATCGTTATTCGCGCTGAGAGCCATGAATACTCAGATGGCTTTGTTGGATGATGGTTCTATTCTAGCCGAGCTAAAGGTTAAACCATTATTTCTTCAAGAGATTTGTGAAGCTCAAAAAGAGGACAGCAACTTACAAGCTAAGAGAGTTCTCTGTGAGTCAAATGTTGAGTCAGACTTTCGGGTAAATCCTGATGGATGTTTGACGTTTCGAGATAGGGTCTGTGTACTTAGAAATGATGAACTTATTCATAAGATTTTGCATGAAGCGCATAACAGATGTTTAACTGTGCACCCAAGTAGCACGAAGATGTACAATGGCTTGAGAAAGTGGTATTGGTGGACTAGTATGAAGAAGGACATTTCTGAGTTTGTATCGATATGCCTGATTTGTCAAAAAGTGAAGGCTGAACACTAAGTACCTTCAAGTTTACTTCAGCCTATTATGGTTCCTGAGTGGAAGTGGGACCGTATTACCATGGACTTCGTGACGGGTTTACCGTTAACTCCGAAAAAGAAAGATGTCGTGTGGGTCGTAGTAGATAGACTCACGAAGTCGACCCATTTTATAACGGTGCGAGTCGATTATTCACTTGATAAATTGGCAGTTTTGTATGTGTCAGAGATAGTAAGACTTCATGGTGTACCGTTGTCGATCATTTCGGATAGAGATCCGAGATTCACGTCACGGTTTTGGAAAAACTTACAAGAGGCCTTGGGTACGAAATTGAGTTTCAGTACAGCCTTCCATCCACAAACCGACGGGTAGTCGGAAAGACTAATTCAGATACTCAAAGACATGCTTCGTTGTTGTGTTTTGGAATTCCAAGGTTATTGGGAGAAATACTTACCGTTGGTGGAATTCGCCTACAACAATAGTTTTCGGTCAAGTTTGAAAATGGCGCCTTATAAGGCATTGTATGGGCGTAAGTGTCGAATGACCTTGTATTGGACAAAACTCAGAGAGAAACAAATACACGGGGTTGATTTGATCAAGGAAACTGAAGAGAAAGTAAAAGTGATACGCGAGTGTTTGAAAGCGGCCTCAGATAGACAAAAGTCCTATTCGGATTTGAAAAGGAAAGAGATTGAATTCCAAGTCGGTGATAAAGTGTTTCTGAAAGTATCACCATGGAGGAAGGTCCTCAGATTTGGCCGGAAAGGCAAATTAAGTCCTCGTTTTATCGGACCTTATGAAGTTACCGAGAGGATTGGACCGGTAGCTTATCATTTGACCTTGCCACCCGGACTGGAAAAGATTCATGATGTCTTTCACGTATCCATGTTGCGCCGATACCGTTCAGACCCTTCACATATCATAGTACCAACAGAGGTAGAAATACAACCGGATTTGACTTATGGTGAAGAGCCGGCTAAAATTTTGGCTCGAGAGGTCAAACAGTTAAGAAACAAAAGTATAGCCCTTGTGAAAGTACTATAGCACAGACATGGAATAGAAGAAGCTACGTGGGAGCCCGAGGAGTCTATGAGAAACCAATATCCCAACCTTTTCACCGGTAAGATTTTGGGGGACGAAAATCCTTAAGGGGAGGAGAATTGTAGCAGCCCGATTTAGGGGCTAATCGGAATAGTGATCTCAGGATCACTAATCCGAGATTAGAGAAAATTATTTTAATTTTATTTCATGAATTAGAGCGTGGTTATATAGATGCATGAAAATTTTGGTGTTTTAATTTTAGCGATTTTAGGCTTAATCGCGAAAAAGGACTAAATCGCATAAAGTGCGAAAGTTCTATTTTATAAGCTAAAGGTTCCAAATAGCCATAGAATGTTAATTGGGGGCCTTTAAAAGGCAATTAGCCCCTTTGTATATGGTTGGCCGGCCATAGGGGACAATAGGAGGCAAAATTGGTCAAAGTTGATGTAGTAGGTAGATTAAATTGATAAATAGAATAAAATAAAGAAAAGATGATACCCATCTTTTCTCTTCATCTTCCTCCACCAAAATTTGCAAGCAAAATAGAGGTTTTGAAAGCTCAAAATTTCAGCAAGCTCAAAATTTCAGCAAGCTCTTATCCGTTCTAGTAAGTGATTTTAATGATTTTTCTTGAAGATAATTGTACTTTTAGAACCCCTAGAACTTAAGCTTTCAAATGAGGGGACTAATTTGTAATATGGTGAAGAGTTTAGAGATTTTCCATGAGAGCTTTCATTGTTATTTGCTGCATTTTTATGGAAGAAAATGAGTCTTGGTTGTTAGATGAACAACTTTTGTGAATGGTGTTGCCATGAAAACACCTAATTGGACCTTGTTGTAAAGGTTATAAAGTTTGTAGTAAATGTTTGAAATGTTGGGTTTTGATGATAGCCATAAGAGAAATAAATGTTCACCCAGGCTCATTAAAGGTAGAAATTTGATTAGAATTAATTTTCGAGCCTAGGGGTAAAATGGTCATTTTGCCAAAGTCTAAGGGCAAAATGGTATTTTTGCCAATGCATGATTTTTTTTGAAATACATTTATTAATGTGATGATTAAAACAAGCTAAATTGCTATTATAGAGCAAGAGGAACCAAGAGTCCACCTCGACCAGGGAAAGAATAAAGTCTCGGACTAGATCGACGATCTAGCTTATTTTGAAATCGAGGTAAGTTTGTATGTGATAATTTAATATTGATGCTAGCATGTTTGAGAATGGTCGATATTATAATGACATTCTATGAAATTGAATATTAGTGTTATATGAGAAAGATGATAAAAGTTGAGGTGTTGAAGTCCCGGTGGGACTATAATAGCTGTCATCAAGATATGAGATGAATAAGGTCCCATGTAAGACCATGGCCTCGGCACCGAATTGAGATTTTGTATAAGACCATACCCGGGATATGGTTTCGGTATTGAATATGAGAATCGTATAAGACCATACCCGGGATATGGTTTCGGTATTGAATATGAGAATCGTATAAGACCATATCCGGGATATGGCATCGATGCTTAATGAGAGATTCTGTATAAGACCATATCCGGGATATGGCATCGGCGCTCAAAAATGACCCCATGTAGGACCACATCCGGGATGTGGCATTGGTTTCGCGTTATGCTAATGTTTATGAATATACATGCCTGAGTATCCCTAGTGAATTATCGGGATGAATTGATAAACTTAGAAATAGTGAAGAGGATTTTACTAAAGTTATGTGATTGAGTTAACGCAGGTACTCGTGAGTAATTCACGAAGAAGCAATTACGAAATATGGCATGGTATGTGCTAAATAAGGGCAAGTATGAGTATGTATAATATGGCAAGAAGCCTATGACTTGTGTATGGTTAATTAATGCCATGGATGGATTCTATTGTGAGCTTATTGTTGCCATTTATTTCCATGCAAACTTACTAAGCTTTATGCTTACCCCTTTTCATTACCCTTTTTCCTTGTAGTATTGCAAAGTTAGCTCGAGAATTCGAGAATGTCAGAATTGGAGATCACACTATCGACCACAAATTGGTATAGCCAAATTAGATTTATTTTGAATATGACATGTATAGGACTTGAGTATTTTGTTATGTCATATTCATAAGCCAAATGTGTTGGCTACTAAGGTTGTTCCAATTCATTTTGTAAATGGTCATTACAGTTGGGCCAATACTTGGCTAATTCTTATGTTTAATGAAGATGAATTTCATGAAGTGTATGCCCCGGTGGATGTATTGTTTCTTTTTAGTTCATAGAGGTACCATTTGGCCATTTTATATATTGAAATGTTTTGGTATGAGTGTGATTACTTGATAGGGTGGCAAATGGCTTGGTAGATAGCCATCTAATTGTCCACACGGGTAGACACACAGGCGTGTGTCTAGGTCGTGTGTGACACACGGTCAGCCCTATGGGCGTGTTGATCGGTCGTGTGTCCCCTTGCATGCTAGAACTGCAAGTCAGTATACTCAGTAGTAAACTCACGGGTGAAGTCTACACCTGAAATTAGGAATTTAATTCGACACACGGTCTAAGGACACGGGTGTGTGCCTTGGCCGTGTGGCCATAGTGAGATGATGATGTCATAAACAGAATGCCAAGGTTTTGGCACACGGGCTAGGATACGGGCTTGTCAAGGCCGTGTGAGGAACACGGGCCAGGGACATAGGTGTGTGTCCAGCCGTGTGAAATAAGTCAGTGTTGACCATGGGTGAAGAACATGGGCATGTCTCAAGGGCACGGGCGTGTCCCTTGAGCAACACAAGCGTGTGGCCCCTGTTTTGATGAAAAATTTTATAAGCACGTATTAGTTCTCGGTTTAATCCCGAAACCTTTTGGAAGTATGTTTAGGGCCTCGTAAGCCCCGAATGAGCGGGTTATGAGTATAAATGAAAAGTTTCTAAGCTGTAGTGAAATTTTATAGCCCGATGTGTTATGTTTAAGCAAGCTAAGTTAGGTAATACCATGTATCCGGTTCCGAATTCGAACTCAGGTAAGGGGTGTTACATAAAATCTATTTGATATATTTCTTAAAATTAAGTACTATAATATGATTAGATTGATAGATATATATAAATCTTAAAATTTTAAAGTGAAGTTTTAAAAAGATAATATTAAAAGAAATAAAATGAATTATCAAAATTTCATGAATTAAGTGGTATGTAGTTTATTATCTACTTATTATTCACACTTTCTCATTGAAAAATTCTATCATTTATTTATTTTTATTATATATTATCAAATGAGTTTAAAAAATTAAATTACTAAAGTTGGGCCTAAATTATGCCCGGGCCCAATACCAGTTAAATCAAATCCAAAATAAAGAAAATAAACCCAATTTTAATTTAAAACAGTCCAGGCCCAATGTTTTACCCTAGCCCACTACCCAAAGCAAAAGAAATACAAGCAAGAACCCTAGCATCAGTTTGTGCCGCCGCCAGCAACTCCGAGGCCCACGCTCGTGCACACCATCTTTGGGCCCCAACGTCACACGTCTCGTACACACTTCGCATCGTGCGTGCCTCTAGCACGTATCTACAGAATAGGAGGAAAACGATTGTAAATAGTAGGCTATAAAAGCCGAATAGGAAATCTGTAAGAGTGGGGGGATTTTGATTGTTTTTTCCGAGATTCATACGCACAAAATCAGTGCAAGAGGAGATTCAAACATATTTTACTGAAAAGTCAGAATAGAAACGCAACAAAGGTTTCATATTTTTCTTTTTTTTCGTTTTTTGATTTATTTTCTAAGTGTTTTTATTTTTTTTAGTTTTAAAACTACACACATATATATTTTAAAACGGTGGCCGAACGGGGTGTGGCATCGGAAGCCTTGGCAGGAACCTGGGCTTCAAGAGGGGCAAGGGAGAGCAAACTGAAAGTTTTTCTTTTTTTTTTTCCTGCTGAAATGAAAAATGAGGGTTTTCAGAAAAAAATTGCTTTTATAACATAACTAAACGGCGCCGTTTCATTCGGCCTCCCCAGGCACCAAAACGGTGCCGTTTTGGGAGGCCGACCCGTGACCCGACCCACACAGGGGGAGGATCCGCGTGTTTATAAGGGAGGGGCTAATTGCGTGTTTAGCCCCTTCACTTTTTTGAAGTTCCCAAGTAGTTTTTATTTTATTTTCAATTTGACCCAGGGCTTTTGTTTTTTATTAAATTTAGTCTGCGCTTTAAATGCTGCGTTAGGGATTGTGGGATAATTGCGCTTTGGCTTCTCCCCCTATTGCGCGAGTCTTTAATTCGATCCCTTTCCTTTTATTTATTTTCAGTTTTGCCCCAATTTTTTATTTTTAGCTCAATTTGATCCTTTTTCTTATTTCTTTTATTATTTCTGTTATTATTATTATATGTTATTGTTATCATATTTTATATTTACTACTATTATCATATTTATTATTATATTTGTGATTATTATTATATATTATATTTATTACTTTAATACTATATTTTCCTTTTTATTATTATTATTATATTCGTTTGTATTATTATGTTACTATTAACGTTATTTTTTTATTACAACCATATTTCTTATATTTACTGTTATTTCTATTACTAATATTAGTATTATTACTACTAGTTTAGTATTATCATTATTATTTTTACAATTATTCTTTTTCTATTAATATTTTTATTACCTATTTTATTTGAAATTAACTTTGTATTTATATTATTATTACACTATCCTATTACTAATATTTTTTACTACTCTTTTTTCACTATCACTGCTGTATTATACATATTATTATTCTTATAATTATGTTTTTTATTTTTACTTTTATTTTTATTATTAACATTGTTATTGCCATTTTTGTTATCATTATTTTTATTTTACCATTGTTATTAGTATTATTATTATTGTTTCTTATATTTTTATGATTATTTTGTTATCATTCCTATTACTTTTATTTTTATTTGTCATTTTCGTTAGCATTAATACCATCATTTATCTTTTTTTCCCCTTTTACCATGCTTTTCGAAATTCATAAAAAGGTTTTTAAACAAGGCAATGTTTCATGTTTGGAAGTTCGAGAGATTCGTGCCCAATCGTGCTGGGTTTCGATTTTTTATTCGTCCAAATGACCAAACATCCTTTAGAGATTTTGACCAGATTTTCTTAAATAAAGGCAATATTTCATGATTGGAAATTCAAGGAATCGTGCCCAATCGTGCTGGGTTTCGGTTTTTTGTTTGGCCAAATAGTGAAATACCTTTTGAAATTGCAATACTTGAATTTTGGAAGTCATGAAATAATCTTGGTTTCGAGGGTTTGAAACATCGTGTCCTATCGTGCTGGATGTGGTATTTCATCTCTTCAGAACAAGAGAGTTTCGATATCCAATTTGAGTTATCCAAACATTTTTAAAGATTCATATTTTAAAATATTTTCTAATTTTCGATATCAAGGACATTAATCAATCAATACGGTACCAATTTTGGGCGTTGCGAGGGTGCTAATCCTTCCTCGTGCGTAACTGACTCCCGAGCTCGTTTTCTTAAAATTCGTAGACCAAAATGTTTTTATAAGTGGCCCAATCACACTTCAAAAAAGATTGGTGGCGACTCCATTTTCATATTTTAAAGTCAGCCCGTTTTCAAACAAAAAAATGGTTCCGACAACTAAAATTAAAATTTTTCAATATTTTATTAAACAAACTCTTATTATTTAAATACAAAATAAAAAAATCAATTTAAAATTAAGTTTTGAAAATTTTACACACCTCACATGTAAAATTCCCCATCTTGGCCTAAATGTACTAAAAAAAATCTTCAAACCTTCTTTTTCTTGATTTACTAATTATGAATTACGAACAATCACATATTGAATTTATGAAAAATACCCATTTTTTAAAATTTTATTTGGATTAGGCCGTTTTTTTTTTAAATGACGGGACTAGGCCGAAATAATGAAAACACTTTCAACTGGAAGCGTTTTCCTTGTGTTCCGTTTTTTAGGGTTAGGTTTTTATTTTTTTAAAGTAAGGTAGGGTTTTGTGATTTTTAAGTTTTAGAGATTAAGGTTTTGTAGGATTTTGAGGTTTTTTTTTATATTTTAAGTTTATTAGATATTCTTTAGTATTCTTATAATTTTCTGAGATGTAAAATTAATTAATATTTTTTTTGATATTTACAAGCATCGTATTTACACCAATGGTATATTCGAATTATTCAAATTGTAAAATTCAATTCGATTCATAATTGAAACTCGAACTACTCGAATTTTTTAATGCAACTGAGTTTTGATAAGTGTTTTTTTACAGGAGGTTGAGATCGATCATATTTTTCATTGCATCATTTTCAAACTTTTAGTGCATTTTTCTTCAGAAAATATATCCCAGGAATCACAAGATATCTAATGGGTGAGTGGGAGAAAGTGGGGAGTTAAAAGTGCAAGAGGGAAAATGCTCTACATACGACGTGTTTTCAGTGCATTGTCAGAAAAAAGCACTGAAAGCGTGTCCAGCTAGACGCGATTTCATGCCATGTCAGCTAAAAACGCGTACAGTTGAACGCGCTTTCAGTGCTTTTTTCTGATAGTGCACTGAAATGCGTCCTACGTGGAGCGTTTTCTCTCTAGCACTTTCAACTCCCCACTCACCTGGGAAAACTTTTTGAATCAATTGCCACTCACCCCGACTCTATAAAAGGGTGGCTTTCAGTATCGAGTGGCATAAGAAATTTATGAGCAAAAAAATTGTAAGAAGAATTGGAAGAAGAGGAAGTTCGCATATAAGGCATAATTTGGAGCTACTACGCAATTTGCATCAAGTAAGAATCAATTTTTGTTGTTCATATTTAATTACAACATTATTTTTTGCATAACGTTTTTGTTTTGAGAATGTGGAACATGTTATTTCGTTGAAAATGAATGGATGAATTAATGTCATTGTTTATTATGACTGTGAAGTGCGTGACATCGAGAATGGGATTGTTTTTTTATCAAAGAACACATCGCGGTTGGCTTTTAAGCCAAACATACAATTGATGGAGCTACATGGAAGAATTAGGTGAAAATTTGTCGAATCCAACTAGATGAGAATATCGTCACTTAAATATCGATTTTGTGCTTTGGTCAACCCCGTTAGATATGACGCTTTCGATATCATAGGAGTGAGGGAGTTGGAGACGATGGTGCAGACACATATTGACAATGGATCACCATTTCTCGAGTTATATGCAAAGTTTGCAAGGAAAGATGAAGGCCCTCTGAGGTCAACATATGTTCCAGTTCAAAAGGTTAGAACGTAAGAACAAGTTGAACGTCCAACGAAACAGTTTTGCGGTGGGTTCATCGCTTTGTTAGAAAGTCTCAATTATGATATTCCATAATCATCAATAGGAAAACACTAGTCTATTTTAGCCCTAGATTTCAACCGCGATAGGGAAAACTCTAAACAGTCAAGGTTTGGTGGTAACACAAAATGCCGGACCCCTACACGACACTCAGTTAATGGTTTTGATTTATAGTTCGATCAACTAATGTTCAATGCTGGGACACTTACATGGGAATGGCATCAAGTTCCAGTAGTCGGTAATTAGCAGGTGATTTTGGTTGTTTCGACAACTATACAAAAGGGATGATGTACTCCTTAAGACGTACACCAACGATGCGACATCCAACCCTAGAGATGTTGGTGGGGTTGACAATGAAGAGGGCACTAAATCCGATACCGATCTAATTTGGGAGCCTGGTGCCGATGGTTCGAAAATTACATTATTTTTTGAAACGGAGTCTGTTCCAACTGAACTAGAAGATGGAGGTTCAAATGGTAAAGGCTTGGACGAAGATGTTGAAAAAGATCCATGATTTAAAGCGTACTCACTTCTAGCCTACATGCATAATGTGGGCCTATTAGCAGAAGATGGGTTGGAGTTTGTAGAACTACCACACAAAAGACCAGGCCATGCGAGTTCTTCGTTGGATTCAGGTGATTTAGAAGTGGGGAAGGAGTTTTCCTCTAAAGATGGTTTTGTCACTGCAGTGAAGCGGTACAACATCAAGAACAAGGTAAACTTCCATATTGTTAAATCCCGATCTGACAAGTTCGAAGCGAAGTGCGCAATGCGAGATAATAGACGTATATGGAAAATCATGGCTTCTATTAAGAAGAAAACGAGGTTGTGGGAAATAAATATATCATTTCACATATATGTGTTGCTGCGGGTACTACATCAAGACTGTTTTATTTTTGGAGAGTTGAATTGCTAATTTTAATGTACTCGTGTTGTTGTAGGTATTTTACGAGATCATCCAAAATTGGATTTGGAGATGATCTCGGACATAATACTACCTATGGTGAAAGCGAGTCCCAGGATTGTTGTGTCGATTTTAATTGAAAATATCCATACCCAGTTCGATTACATGTCGTCGTACCACAAGGCGTGGATAGCAAAGTAGAAGGCATTGGAGAATATGCATAATTGGTGAGATGTGTCGTACAACGATTTATGGTAGTGGTGTCAGGTACTGGAGAGGTACGTTCCAAATTGTTTAACCGATCTAGAAATGATGTTTGCGTACTACAACGATCGGTTGTTCCATGGATGTCGAGTATTCCATTGTTTCTTCTGGACTTTTAATCAATGTTGACAAATATTTCAGTACTGTAAACCACTAATACAAATCTACGACACCTTTATGTATGGAAGGTATACCCATCGGTTGTTGTTGGTTGTGCCACAAGATGGCAATAAAAAAATCCTGCCAATTACCTTTACGATAAAGCCGGGAGAGTCAACAGACGATTGGGATTTCTTCCTATCTAGGTTGAGGAGGCATGTTTTCCCCCAACCCAATATATTCGTCATCTCTGACAAGGAAGCCTTTGGGACCGTACACACCATAGGTATTGTCTAAGACATGTTGGAGAGAACTACCATAGACAACATTGGTATGTATTCGCCATTATTTCAATTATTTGATATTTAACCGATTAGCAGATGTTGGGCATATTATATTAACTATTCACTTTTCTTGAAAGTGTATGAGCTCGTAAAACATTGTTTCCATGAAATGTTGGAAAAATTACAAGCAATTAACAATTTCAGGACGGGGTACCTCTCCAACATACCCTTTAATCAGTGGACAATCGTATGACGGGGGTCTACGATATGGCCACATGACGATAAACCTAGCGGAATACATCAATTCCATATTTAAGGGAACACGTTATTTGTCGATATCTCGGTTTTCAAAGAAACGTATTTCCATTTGGCTAAACTTTTTCCAAAGCAAGCAGAAAAATATGTTGGATAGATGAAGGGCGGCCACGTCTAGAGCGAGGATGTAATGAAAGAAATTGGGAAGGCTACAACATGAGTGAACTGTATGCATCGAGTGTGTCACTCGTGCAAAGACATATTGTTTCAGGTTATGGAGTTCGATAGACTGAACCAAGGTATTGTTGAGGGAGCGTACCGTGTACACTTGAGAGAACGGACCTACGATTGTGGGAGATTTGATGCACTTCGTGTTCCATGTGCTTATGCAATTGCAGTATGTAACACTCATCGTTTGGATCACATGAGCTTTATGAATGAAGTGTCAAATTAGAACACATGTATAACGTGTAAAGAAACATATTCCCACCGGTCCTAAATGAACGTATGTGTCCACCGGTATCAAGCGCTCCATTCAAGTTGTTATCGGATAGACCATTGTGTCGCAAACCAAAAGGTCGATCGACATCGACTCAGATACGCAACAACATGGATATTCATGAGAAGACAAACCAACCGAGGTTATGCGAATGATGTAGGAACCCAGGGCATACAATGTTGTTATGTCCACATTAACAGGATGATATA
This sequence comes from Gossypium australe, assembly GCA_005393395.2. NCBI lineage: Eukaryota > Viridiplantae > Streptophyta > Magnoliopsida > Malvales > Malvaceae > Gossypium > Gossypium australe. Next base: position 62,769,950 of record CM016624.1, on the reverse strand, counting down.
AGGACAATACCCCATTAACAGATTTATTAATTTTTTAAACTACAATCTATTTGTTTTTTTTTCATTCATACTCAAATTTTGTTGTAATTTGTAAACATGTTTTTATTATACCATAAAAATCAATAAAATATGCAACTCTATTCCATTGTTTCCGTGCAGACTTGATTTAATAATATGAAATGACAATGACAACTAATTTTGATGCAAAAACGATATTTATTTAAAAACATAAGGATGTACAACATCGATACAATAAAAATATTTCATATTCATTTAAAACTTTACATAAGAAGCAAAATAAATAAATCAATCTAATCCCCGATCAGAATGTGTGCCAAATCGGGGTGATTGATAGTTACGAGCCAAATTCCTTCTTGGTTCAACCTCCGATACAAGTTGTGGTCTCGGTTTCTCATATTCTTCGCCTTCATTCGTAGTTGATTGTGACCGGTTGCTCCTCGGGTGTCATCATGTATCCTCCATTCTAGGAATAGGTGGTTATGAAGATGGTCCAACTTGGTAGAACAATGATCTAAGAGATGTTTGCGACACCATCAGCGTAGGGGTATAACTATATTGTGCCTCATACACCAATGACATAACGATCGGACTTTCTATTGCTGCCCCAAACATAGATGACCTATACATTGTTGTCGGCATCGTCGTCGTTTGAAATGTCAATGACATCGGCGTGCAATATGTCAGGGATAGAGGTCTAAAAGCAAAACCTGGCATCGAAGTAGAAGTAAAAAAATGTGGTGCAATATGTGGTGCTTGTGTAAAAATGATGGGGTTAGTATAACCACCAGCATAAGTCGAGTCATACTGACCGGGAGGTGGTGCGGCTATCGGTGTCGGTTTTTGTGTAGGTGTAGACAATGAGCCCACCTCAAAAGCTCCGCCAGACCTTGAATGCCTAGGTGCCCGTCGTAGCCTCCTCGTATGCAGTTGCCTACCCCTCGCGTCTTCTGCAGGTAGATATGGCTTGTCATGGATCCTAAACCATGACATGTACTCCGGATAGTAGGCTAACTCCAGAGCGAAAATTGCCTCGTGAGTAGGTAAAAATTCGTACCTATTGTTCCAAATGTTGATATATTGCACGTGGAATGTAGGCCAATGCTAATTTGTTCTCACTCGCAAGTTAATATGATGTAGATCTTCGATATCTTGGGGTGTCGGTGGAATCGTTTACCTAAACTCGAATTGTCACAATACTTTATTCGACTCGTGCATCTCCACAGTAGCGTACACGACCAATGACACCTTCACATGCTAGATGTTGGGATTCACCAAGAATTCAGACGAGATGCATTCTTGAATTGTCGGATCGGAGTATGACGTCCATTCAAACTATATTAAAATAATAAAATTTTTAGTTATATATGTACTACTAATTTTTAATTAACTACATTAATATTATATAATTCAAATTTTAAAAATACATACCTTCGCTTCGATCATTAGTCTAACAGAAGCCGTATATCTCGAAGCTCATCCGATAGTCCCATGTGACTTGGCCCATGGTTCCACCTATTGAAATAATATGTTAACACAATAATTTAAAATTTAAAATTTTTATTATGATAAATATATTATCTAATGAATTTTACTTTGTTAAAAGTGGGAATGTATAAGGGTAGTTCGCTCGAAGATGTAAAAATAGCAACCGATACCACACACATAATTGTAGTAGTAGCATGCAACCACCAATTTTGATTTTTTGTGGTTCTGTCGCCCAACACATCTCTTGGTACAACGTCGCCAACACGATAGACCCTCAACTGAGTCGGCAAATTTTAAAAGCCACCTTAAATGGATAAGATTTCGTGATTTATAAGTATTAGGAGACCCCTAATAATCATAGGCATTTTCTCCGCCAACTATTTTCTCCAACGATAAAAAATAGCCTAACCTAATAATTCTTTTAAGAAAAGTATGATATTTTTCAAAAATTCAGTAAAGATGACAAACATCCAAATTTCTCCGTTGTCTTGGGGACTCTCTCTTCATGTTTTCTTTGCACAGAAGATGACAATAATTTGAGAATAAAGAAAAAAACCATTAATCTTTTAAATATTAATTAAAACATCTGTAATAACTTTTGTGGAATTAGGATGCTAAATAATTATCAGTTTCATTATTGGATGAAAACTGAAAAATGTGAAAAAAGTTAAACAATAAATTTATTTTTATTTTAAATCGAAGAGACATTCTTTCTCTTGGTCTGACGAAAACAGAAGTAAAAAATATTATTTTTTTATTTAAAAAAAAGCCTGTTTATCATTATCCATTAATTATTCAACAGTAATTTTTGTTTTCTCTTTAAATTTGTAATTGATCCTTCATCCATACAATGCACAGACTCTTATTAAAATTTTTAGTCATTATAATATTTTCATATTTTTCAGTAGAATTTAAATTATTCTTAAAAAAATAAACACCCCAATAAATCATTTTATGTTTTAAATAGGATGATTTTTTTTTGGTAAATTACAATATCAAAATAAAGCTCAAACAACAAACGCAACTAATACGACTCAAACTCAGACCATACCTGAGACGGTAAACACCCTTAAGTAAATTTTTTTTTTATTCCTCTCAAAAGTGATATGCATTCATTTTAAGGATTTTAAAATATTGAGTAGGCAAAATGATAATCTGGCGGCGGTTCCAACCCTGTTTTTAGGCAATCTAAGCATGTGCTGTTTGAAGTTTGCTGTCATATCTGTTTTATTAATAAATGATGTCGTTTTTCCAATCCACATGTTTTAGATTTGTCAACAGGTTACAACATGGTTGAAGCAGCAGTAACCATGTAGCTGCACATTGTATTTCACTCCTTCGTAGTCAATTCAAAGTCACCTTGAGAGGAAAGAGAAAGAGTAATTATTGCAGAGTTTCTTTTTGGAAGTCTTTATATCCCACCCAAAGTAAAAAACAATAGAATAATAAGGCATAAAGGGAAGAAGAACACTGAGAGGAGATTGGAGAAGAGCAAAGAGCAAAAAGACAAATCTTGTCATTCTCTTTAAAAAATAACTCAAAACAAATATACTATCTTTCCTTTCACTAAGCAAGTTGATTTCTTTTGATTCACGAGAATCAAAGTTTGATTCTTTCACTTTCAAATCTCATCATCCATAAGAAATGGAAGTACCCATCTTTTTTTCTTTTCCAATCTGATTCCTTTCTTAAGGTAAGTTATATTCTTCCTATGTCCTACCCAAGGTGTAGTTTTTTTTTTTCGAGATTCTAAGATTTGGGTTTTGTTTACTGACTGACTTCTTATTGCTTTCCTGTCTGGATTTTTGGTTAAATTACTATTGTTATTATTATTTTTCTGATGTTGGGTTTTGAAAGTTGTAACTCTATTGTTGAATTCCTCTATTCATTTTCTTTCAGTTATGTGAACTAATTGGCTGTGCTTTGACTGCTTTCTTATCCATTTGTTTATTATTTTTTGTTGTTTGAATTGGAATTGTCCTGGGGTAGTTCTGCATTTATTTGCCTGGTACTGAATGTTAAAAACTGCATTTACTGTTCTGCATCCTGGAAAGGGACCTTTTGAGTTTTGAGCTTACTGGGCTGCTGTTTGGTTTTTCTTTCTCTGCAGTAAAACCAGGTTTAGATGAATTTACAGTTTTATTGACATTATGTTTTATTTCACCATTCTTGAAATTATGTGAAGATTCTTTCTAATTTTCTCCTCGGCTGTCTCTAGAGTCTAGCCTAATATTGATTTTTCCTTTTCATGCATTTTGAATCAACTAAAAGAATTTTAGCATGCAAGAAAAAGACACTTTACTTGCTTGCGAGAGTAATTTTTCAAAGAGGTGTAATGGTCTTTTGGGAACCTACACTTTGGGTTAGTAACCTGTTCATGTCTAGTTCTGTGTGAATCATTTTCTCCTCACTTGTTTCCTGTTGGATTCTTTTTAGTTTCATACCCTCCATACTACCAAAAAGGAAGTTCTCTGTGAGACAAAGTCAAAGTTCTAAGATATTTTTTTCATTATAAAGTTTTTGTTCACCAAACCTAGAACTTAATAAAAATGATGGTTGTGAAATTTTGTAAAAAATGTTACTGAAATGTTGGTAATAAACCAAAAAGAAGAGAATTGCCTGCCATGCTGAAATTTCTTGATGAGATTCAAGAGAACAAGAGGTGGCTGTTGTCCTTAAACGAAATTGTTAGTATTGGAGCTTTTTCTTTTGCTTTCTCTCTTTAGACTATTGATATTATTTCCTATGATGCTCTGATTCATGTATGAGTGGGAATGAGCATGCTAGTATTTGCTTGTACATATTCTGAAACCTGTTTTCAGATGTAGGATAATGTGTTCGATTTGGGCACTTTAGGAAAGTCAAGGTTTGAAGAAACAGCTGACTGGATTTGCTAATTGTGTTATGTGCCTTGTATTTACAATTTTTTGCAGAGATGGAAGTCATTTGTATGCTCATAAAAGATTTTGTATTTCGTTGCGTTGATCATTGGGGTTGACGTTGCTGAAGATGGAATTTCTTCTTGGAATTCTTATATTCACTTACTTGCTCTCTTTTGTATCAGCTGATTTACAAGGTACATAGTTATTTTTGTTTCACATTTTTTCATCAAACATTTAGTCCTGAAGTTTCCAAGTAAATTATTTTGAGGATTTCACTTAGTGTGTTAAATTTGATCATAGACATTGTCCAAAATATGCATTTGTGCGCATGTGTGTCCACTCAAGTCATGATCTAATTAAAATTTTCTTAACAATAAATAATTTGGAGTTTTTATGATCTAGTTAATTTTCTCATAACATATACCTTGGAGTTTGAGTCTTTATTCATGCTAAAGTATTTAGATGTGAAGGGAAGATACTATTCAGACAATTAACTCAAATGGAACACAATAAGATCCCTGAATCATTTCTTCTTGCTCAATGAGACCTACATCCTTATTGTCCATCAACTGTTATCAGTCAGATTTGACTAATTGAGGCCTCTAGACTTGGCTGCTTATATATGTTTTTGATCAAACTATTTGACACTTTATTTCCTTGACTGAAATATGGCTGGGTTGAGTTTGAGATTTCTTGAGGAACTTGGGCTGATTTTTGCCTAAATAATAGTGATGATAATTGATTAGATCATGTGGTGCATAACCTGGCTTCTATATAGAGGCATATGGAGGTCCATGCATGAGTGCATGTTTGTGTGGTATACTGAGATGAAATTCCTTTATAATCATATTTATTTTCATACTTCTATTGATTTTAGGTACTAATCCTTTAGGTTTGGGTTTGCCGGAGGGGTTATTTGTTTGCTTAACTGGATTATAAATATCCAAATCATCTGTTTCAGGAGATGCTTTATTTACATTGAGGAGTTCGCTCCAAGCTTCACCCACTCAATTGGCAGATTGGAATCAAGATCAAGTTAACCCTTGCACTTGGTCATATGTTATGTGTGATTCTAGTTATAAGGTTATTTCTGTGTAAGTAATCAGTGTACTTTATTTTTTTCCCGACTATGAAACATAGTCATAAATGCATGCCTACATGATTTAGTTGTTCAAAGAGTATTATTTAGTTTTTCTACTTCTTACATTTGTCCTTATATTGTCATTGTGCTTTCAGGACATTGCCATCCATGAACTTTTCTGGCACCTTGTCTCCTAAAATAGGAGTTCTGAGTACTCTTTCATCACTGTACGTATGGAGTTCTTCAGTCAAACAGTAGATTTCAATAATATATGTTCTTCATGTGTAGAATTTTACCAAGGCTATTTTTCATGATTTCTAAATAATGAATGCGTGTTATCTTAGCTAATAGTGATAAAAAAATCATTTCTATTATGACAATCTTTTATCTGCTTTAGGGTTAAACTAGGTTCATTCTGTGGTTTAATTTGTTAGTTTTGTGGATTCCTTGAATAGAGGCATCAAAAGGCAGCTCTAGAAAGCAGGACAGTTATTAGGAAAAAGAAAAGGAAAATTCTGAGATGTTTCTGCCAAATTCCACATTCAAATCCCTTTACTGCTAAGGCTACATCAATAAGAAGCTGAAGTTAACGTAAAAGGCCCTTATTACTAATTTCTTGGGGTTGAGAACAAAAAATCCTTGTTAACAGTATGTGAACCTTACTTATAATCATGATTACGTCATGTTCCATACTCCTTATTGATTTATTTTGTACAGCATTATATGATCTATGTTCTTTTGTTACGGGGCTGAAAGTTCTCATTCCCTGGTGAAATAATTTGGATATTTTCGAAAATGAAAATTCTTAGAACAGTAAATAGCTTAATGAAACTTAAAAATGAACATTGGTATCAAGTGGAAGGGAGAGGTTGCCACCTATGATTTCCGATTCCATAGGAGACCATTTACGGCCTTACCGTGCAGACTTTGCTGCTGAAGCTACTGATGCAATGCAACATTTCTGTATTGCAAGCACCCGCTTATTTGCCAAAGATCTTCAGTTTATCATCTGATGTGAGATTAATGCATCTTGCCATCTTCTTTCGAGTATTTTGGCATGAATTTCTCCCTACCCAATCTTGTGTCAGTCCCATCAGGTGCTTCATATCCTGTCTACAAGTGTTCAGTGTCAAGTCACAATTGGTCCACATTGCCTGCCCCATATGCCGGGGCACTCAGCATGGAGTTGAACAGTCGAGGATTGGCTTTGATGCAAGCTGCGTGTCTATTGTTTTTTTTTCTTTGTATTATTAGAAAATCCATGTAGTAAAATGTTAGGATCATATATTATCACTAATTAAAGCATAGACTGAAATTTCAAGTTCCTGTTATTTCCAATTTCATATTTGGTCAACATTGTTGAATTGATTACAAGTGTATGATCCATTATAGCCTTGGGGTGAATCTTTTGTGTTAATATATTTGTGTTGTGTGCATGTTCATCATGCAGCACTTTGAAAGGATGTGGTATAACTGGTGAGATACCAAAAGAGTTGGGAAACTTGTCTAGCTTGACCAACTTGGATTTGGAAAATAATCGTTTAAGTGGAGAAATACCCTCTTCCCTTGGTAATCTTAAAAATCTTCAATTCCTGTAAGTAATACAATTTCTATTATATTTGAGGGTTTTATTTGTTTATATATATATATATTTTCCATTATCTTGCATTTATTCATTGGAAGGCATTCTTTCTTTTGCTCAAGCAGGATACTGAGTAAGAACAATCTTAGTGGGACTGTCCCTGGATCAATTTCAGATCTTCCAAAGTTGATCAATCTGTAAGTATCGGGTAACAAATGGTATCTGAACATGTTGGAAAGTAGCATTTAATTGAATAAACCTTTTGTTTCAAATGAATCAGTTCGTGAGTTTCCAGTTTTTAAAGTTTTAGACTTGAACAAATATGAGGAATTAATTCTCTTTATACCTTGATGGCATGGTTGAACTTGTTTCTGCAGTCGACTTGATTCAAATGATCTTAGTGGTCAAGTTCCTGAGCATTTGTTCCACATTGCAATTTACAAGTACGGCTAACTTTGATTAGTTTGTTTCATTTCTTATTTTAATAAAAAAGAGTTACAAATATTGTTAATGATTCAGTCATTTTATTTCTGCATATTTATCTCCTTTTTTCCTATCTTCAACAGTATGTGTGCACACACCAGTCACAAATATTTATCTCAATGAACTTAAGATGACATAACTTTGTTATTATTTCAGTTTTACAGGAAACAAGTTAAATTGTGGTAGAAATTTTTCTCACAGTTGTGTGTCAAGCGGAAATGGTTCAGGTAATTGGATTAATTATTTTGACTGAATTACATTGTTTTACGATGTTCAATGGTTTCAAAGACACCGTATATATTCACACCATAATTTAACCTGCTATCTCTTTGCTTCCAGGTTCTTCGCGGAATCCGAAGGTTGGAATTATTATTGGAATTGTTGTGGGATTTATAATTCTGCTTTGTGGTAGCTTGCTGTTTTTGCTGTTCAGATGTAGGCGTAAACGCTACAAGGGCGAAGTGTTTGTAGATGTTGCAGGTTACCACTACCTTTAATACTTCTGAATGAAAACTGGTGGCTGATGGTTTTCTGTCTATTTTAAATTTTCTCTCTTTACATTTTGTATTTCTTTTTAAGTCTTGTCTCCGTTCTGGGTGATCAAACAGTTTCTTCATCCATAGGGTGATTTATACTCCTGCTCAAGGTTTTGTTAATCTACCTTTTAGGCCAGTGAAATTATATGAAAGGATTAATCTTAGTTCAGTATGGGGACATGACGCTCTGAGCTATTTACTTGGCTGAATTTCATGTTTTCATTCGGATGTTCATCTATCAGAACCGATCAAGTTTGCTGTTCTAGGAAAGCTATATATGTGCTTATGAATAACTTTTCATCTTTTGGCATTGTACATTATATGCTTATAGTTTTGTTCTGAAACTCCTTAAACCTGCATGATCAGGTGAAGTTGACCGAAGAATTGCTTTTGGTCAATTAAAAAGGTTTGCTTGGAGGGAATTGCAGTTGGCTACTGATAACTTCAGTGAAAAGAATATCCTTGGACAGGGAGGTTTCGGAAAGGTTTATAAAGGTGTGCTTTCAGATAACACAAAAGTTGCGGTTAAGAGATTAACTGATTTTGAAAGTCCGGGAGGAGATGCAGCTTTTCAACGTGAAGTTGAGATGATAAGCGTAGCTGTTCACAGGAATCTCTTACGGTTGATTGGCTTTTGCACAACACCAACAGAACGCCTTTTGGTTTATCCATTTATGCAGAATTTAAGTGTGGCCTATCGTCTTCGAGGTACTAGTTCTTTGAGAATTTTATTTTGCATGACTTCTATTACTTATTTAAATTCTTGATATTGAGTTTCTAATGAGACGCAGTGTATCTTTCTTAAAACAAACCTTTCACTAAAAGTATGAGATACTTTTTCTTTTGGCCACAATTCTAATGTGAATTTTTAGTATGAACCCTTGATGGCATATGTAAATCTCACGGACATGTTTTTGTCATTTTCGAAAATTTCTACAATCATTGAGCTATTTTTATTTAATTTCTTTTTAAAGCATCTGGTTATGGGGGCCTTCGTATAATGTACGACTATTATCTGGAACTGCTGCAGAACTCAAACCCGGTGAACCTGTTTTAGCTTGGCCTACAAGAAAAAGAATAGCACTAGGTGCAGCACGTGGGCTGGAATACCTTCACGAACATTGCAATCCTAAGATCATTCATCGGGATGTGAAGGCAGCTAATGTTTTATTGGATGGAGACTTTGAAGCAGTTGTTGGTGACTTTGGACTTGCGAAGTTAGTCGATGTAAGGCGGACAAATGTTACAACTCAAGTTCGTGGGACAATGGGCCACATAGCACCAGAGTACTTGTCCACCGGAAAGTCATCAGAAAGGACAGATGTTTTTGGTTACGGGATTATGCTTCTAGAGCTTGTAACAGGTCAACGTGCAATTGATTTTTCACGCTTGGAAGACGAAGATGATGTTTTGCTGCTTGATCATGTAAGATAAACCCAATTTATTACTATCTTGGATTTTGCACACGTGTCTTTCTCCTATTTCTTTACGTGCTTGATTTTGTACACTTTTTCAAGGGTAAGTCTAAACAAACATAATGTGAAATATTACAGCCATCTGACCCTTTCAGTTGTGAATGTCAGTTTCTCGTAATTGACTCTCATTAGAATGCTTCTAGTGTTTATTTGGAGTTGCAGATGCCTTATTTAACCATATCATCATGTATATCTTATGAGGATGCAACTTTAGCTTGGTTTTTACATTAGTTAATTAATTCTCATCCGTGCCTAATTCCATCAAAGCTGATTTAGCATTACATTTTGGTATGGACATGCATTCACAAAAGGATGTTGAGGTTGGTGGTTCAATTCTAATTAGTGTTAACCTGTATGGGAGGTCTCGTTTTATTGTTGCGGTGGAATTTAATTAGTTTTGTTGCACTTTTCAAATGTCTACTGAATCCGAGTCATAATCTATATTAATCGAGTAATGTAGGACAATGGTATGTATTTGCTTGCCATATCTACTTCCTGTTACATTGGTCTGAAATAATGAAGGAGAATCTTTATGCTACATTTGAAAATTGTGCGAATGATATGTGGAGTGCTTACTGTTTCTTATGTTGTATCATTCAAGTCTAACATCTTTTTGGGTTTTGTTCACTGGATTCCATACTCATTTGTCATGAAGGTCAAGAAGCTGGAAAGGGAGAAAATGCTCGATGCTATTGTTGATCGTAATCTTAATAAAAATTACATCATGCAAGAGGTAGAGGCAATGATCCAAGTTGCACTGCTTTGTACCCAATCTTCACCAGAGGACCGTCCGGCAATGTCGGAGGTAGTGAGGATGTTGGAAGGAGAGGGGCTGGCAGAGAGGTGGGAAGAATGGCAGCACGTTGAAGTCATGCGTAGGCAAGAGTACGAAAGAATGCAAAGGAGATTCGAATGGGGAGAAGATTCCATGTATAACCAGGACGCAGTTGAGTTATCAGGCGGAAGGTGAGGTACGGAGTTGCACTTTGCTTGTTAAAAACCATGTAACATCCGAGTTTGTATTAGTAGGTGTTGCTAAATTAATGTTTCATTTGGTGTGGAAAACTATAATTTGAACAGTTATAGGAAAATCCTGTAAAAGAAAAGGGGCAAAAATTGGCATCATGTTTTTATATCAGATCCTTTGTATTTGTTTGTCATAACTCCGGTTTCCACATGTTTTATTCAAAATTTTTTGCATGTCTTCATGGCTGAACAAAAGGGCATGCTCTTATATGTCCGCATGATGCATAAGAATATTGAAAATATTCCACAATTTTACCAATCTTTCAAAGCCAACTTGAATTTTGTGCAACATATATGACTTTTCCACCATCTATAAAAGCTATCCCAATTTATTCGGATAGTTTGATTTGAAATGGAGTATTGTTAATTTTTAACCAAATTAGTAAAAACCTCTAGAGGGTAACTATGGTGAAGTAAAATTAGAAAATTTAAGAGTTTCTTTTAGGGATTAAAATGAAATATTATAAAGCCATTTAAGATTTACATTATAATAATTTATTTATGTCGATTTCATCACATCCGTATATTTCTATTGTGTTTATATGATTTTTTGTCTATATTAATATTTTTTTTTGTATTTAAAGTATCGTGAATTTGTATGTATTACACATTGATAATTTATTCTATGTATATTTTTGCATGTTTGTGCATGCATGTCATGCATTTCTTGTGTATCATGATTTGCGTATTTGTCATGATTTAATTTAAAGAATAATTTGTGCTTTGACTGTCATGTTTATATTGAGCATCACTCCATCCTATATTTTGTATAATTTATTGTAGAGACTCTGTTTAAGGGGGAAAAATGAATATATTTGTATTCACATTTTATTGTGTATAAATTGTTATGATCTAATTTATTTTTTGTGCTTAATTTTATGTAAAATTTGATAAATTTGGGAATCTATATTGCGTTGATGTTATTTTTCTGTTATTTTATATTTTAATTATTTTTCACTATTTTTTATCATATCTTAATTTATTGTATATTTTGTATACTTCAGAACTGAATCGTTACATTATATATACTTCATGGATTATATTATATTATATTACATAATATAAAATTGTTATTCAAAACATTATTCTAATTTTTAGAAGCGTAGCAAGGGACGTAATTAACCCGAATTGTGATTTCAAACTAAAAGCAAAGGTAAATAACGAGTTTCTCAAATCGAGTAACATTTTTAAATTGGGATCTTAACTCAACTTAAAAAGTTAAAATTTTAGCCTTTAGCTTTGCAAAAGCATTTTTGGTTGAAATTATCTTCATTAAAGAAGTCTAACATGCTTTTACTTTACAAATCTTGTCTAAAATGAGCATTTCATCCTTAGCCAAATGGTACATAGAGGGTGTTAGAGGCCGCTTTGCCAATGCTTCCAAGGCAACATTGCAGTAATTCCAACTTGCACTATCAATCCCATGGCGCTGCAAGACACAAGGTTGAAGATTGTGTTCATCTGAAGGATGCATTTGAATTGGCCATTTGGAAGGGTTACCTAAAGTAATATTTGGCCTAGGAGCCTTACTTAGGGGTAGGTTTTATGATAGAGAAGCAGGGCCTTCCACAAATCAAAGAAATGGTAGGGAAAGGGGTAAGTAGCCTGTGCAATGGGTGATAGACATATTGGTTGAAAGCAACACTAAGTGGGCCACTTAAAACTCTAAACGAAAGGCACATTTGAGAAACATTATGTTTGTTGCTACTCTATTGAAGAAATCAAGATATTTACCTTATTGGCAATTTCAATTTCAATTTTTGAAGATGACGAGAAAGAAGTATTGGATGCTGAGGGTGATGACCCCCTTGTTGTTACCACCACTATAACATCCTTTCAAGTAAAGCAGATACTAGTGGACATGGGAAGCTCAGTGCATATTCTCACATCTAAGGCATTCCACAAAATGGGCCTTAAAGATTTGGCTTTGAGGAAGGGCATGTAACATCCCGACCAGTGAAGTCCTAGTGTTCGGCTACTATTTATCGAAGTATGGTATGTAGAGTAAATTGTGACTGAGTAAGGTATTAATTATGGCTAGGTATGTAAGTCTGAGATTGCATCTTTGGGCTATGTCTGTGCCCGGCAAGCTTGGTGGTTGGGCAGACTCCTCTATAAAGAACAAACTACCCCAGTTGCTAGACGTTTTGGTTAATCTTTAGTTTAAAAGGACTATTTATTATTTTATTACTCTGGTTGGATAATATAGTTGGTGTAATGAGAACCGGTTAGAATGAAACTAAGTTATCGTAGTCGATAAGACTCACATTTATGATGAGAGAGAAAGTTCTTAGTCATGAGAATCGAGGAGGTTAGTGGGATAATTTGACTTATCCACTAAACCTAGCTTCTATGTTTAGTTGTTTAAAGTTAGTATTAGCTTATTGGGCAAGTTTTAAGCTTTTCATGGCATCCACTCTTCCTTTCAAATTTTTTTTGCACTTTCTCTTAGAAAACCTTAGACCAAAAACCTACTTGAAGATTTGGGTATGATGTATTCAGCCAACTCCTTCGTTGTTTCAGCACATGGTAAATATCGATGAACCTTTGGTTATTTTCATGGTTATTTACATGACCTTAGAGTTGCATACTGTAACACCCCTAACTCATATCCGTCGCCTGATTAGGGTTACGGGCAATACCTATCCTTACATAACCCTAAACAAGTTTTTTTTTACAAATAAATAAATTGTTCTATAACTATCATTTGATTTATCAAATATTAAAACAACTAGCACGTAATAAAATTTAAACTATGAGCATAGTTATAAATTACAAGGTTGAATAATATAAGCATGCTTTAAAACTTTCTTGCATATCTCTAGTTCGTATAACCCATTTTATGAAAGAGGCATTTTTAATTCACTACAATAAAAGGCTCATTTCATTAGGTCCGAAACTCCATCATCTAACTAAGTACATGCCATAATCACTTTATTACAATGAATCAACCCTAACTAAGACCAAATATGCATACACCAAACCTTATTTCACTCATTCATTCTTATAACCAAAACATCAATTACATGCACATTATGACGTACTAACATGACCGAATTCTCTTTAACCCTAAATGTCATGTTTTAGCCATTAAAGTTACATACCCGCACCTATAATATCACTTCAAAAATAAAGTTTAGACTATACATGAAAATAAGCCATAGCCGAATGCACACCATAATACATACCACTTTACTCATTACTATTTCACCTATATTAGACACATGCACAAACTCAATTTGTACTATCTATATCTAGTCACATTGATATATTCTAAAATGCATGCCGAGATAAATCATCATCATTCCAATGTCACATAACTCTTTAAACCATATTCACTCCATTACTAGAATCTCAAAACTAATATACATCCTTTAAGCATTTGTTTACCAACTAAAAACTTTATATATATATATATATATATATATATATAAAATTACTCCCAAAATAAATTCATAATTTAATAAGCTCAGACCATCACAAATAAAGAAACATATACTATCAAGCTTAAAAAATTTGAGGAGTAAGCCATTTTCGTATGGCATACATACTGAATATACAAAGTATCAAAAGAGAAATTCAGCTTATACATGCCATAGATCTTAAGTTCAAAAAAAAAAAAGGAATACCAAAATCTTGATGATAATGTGACTGACTTCAAGATGATCCCCGAGCTCAAGCTTCCACCATAATGTCTATGAAACAAAAACAACAACACAATAGCACCCAAGTAAGCTAATTAGCTTAGTAAGTTCTAAACGATATAATGTATGAGAATGACCTTACTTAAATTAGTATTATCCTCAATAATTAGCATATAAAAATATACTACTCATAGCAAGCATTCGAAATATATATATAACCTATTAACTCCCATATTTGATATCAAAAACTTTTGTAATACACTCCTATCAATAATCCTTATCAAACAAAAAGAATTACAAACTGTAGCATCTAGCTTTAATATGCTTACAACACCAAAATCAAATTATTCAATAGGCCAAGCACATTTTCTATATTCTAAGAAGTATAACTCATACCAACTTAATACTCAATTCCCAAATTGATGCGAATATAACATTACCTTCCATTCATATTTCACATGTACACATACACTTATATGAATATAATTTAAAAATTTGATAATAACATTTAATAGAACTAGCTTACCGATTTACTACCTTTGATATATAAAAATTTGGTCCCACGTGTAGTACCTCTCTGCCGGTTTCGCACACTTAGTGCCCGGACCTTTTATTCGTATCTTCCATACTTATCGACCGATTTCGCACACTTAGTGCTCGGTAATTCGATGAATCGCACACTTAGTGCATTATAACCGATATCGCACACACAGTGCTCGGTATATTTGCTCGCACACGTAGTGCATTACAACCGATATCGCACACACAGTGCTCGGTGTATTTGCTTGTACACATGGTGCATTACAGTCATATTCGATTCACAAGGATATAATATATGTATTCTACTCATTCGGCATACACTCACTATACCTTATTCGCATATTAACCATATTCACATAACCATTTAACGTATCATTTTCAAAGTATCACTACTCTCTATTGCATATGAACCAAATCAACCATCCAAATAAATTCAATACTACATTCGACTATCCCATAGCAAAATTACCCGCACATTCGGCTATACACAATTTAAATTGCTTAAATCTATTAACATATGCAATTAATACAACTAAAAATTTCAATATACTTCAACTGTTTAGAACTTACCTCGAAAATTGTCGAACTAAGTGTTCCCCGATTACTCGTCCAATTTCGTTTTCCCCCGATCTAAACTCTTTTCTTTGTAAACTTGATCTAATAAATTTAAATATAAGCTCACTCAACACATTTTTCATTCAATTTAATCCAAAAACACATAAATGGGCAAATTACCAATTTACCCCTGACATTTAAAATTTTTACAATTTAGTCCCTATTGCATAAAACACAAAATATACAAAATTTGGACATAGTCCTTTAGGGCCGAATACTCCTCATGCTTATATAATTCCATACAAGGCATTTAATTTGCATTTAGGTCCCTCAAATATTTATTTTCATAATTTAAGCCATCATACTCCATCTCATTCAAACTTCCTACTCAAAACATATTAATCTCAAACATATATTTAATATTTACTCATCAAGAATAACAATTCAAAGTTTATTCATCAATGGCCGAATCTATGGCATGCTTAAAACTCAAAATTTTTAACATGGGTTCAATAATACTCATGGAAATGAACTCAAAAATGCAAAAACTCTCAAAAATTAAGATCAAATGCTAACCTTATCGTAGCATGCAAGAACCGAAAATGGAGACTCAAGCTTCTCTTTTCTTCCTTCTTATTTTTGGCAATGAGTGACTAAAGGTGGAAGATGAACATCCACCACTTAATTAATTTCTTTATGTTTTCTTTCCTTTATTTAATCAAATTATATTACTAATATAATTCCACTAACTAAATTAAATAATTTAATATATGGTTTAATCATCATACCGTCCATCCACTTTGTTTTAGGATTATTTGCCATGCAAGTCCACATCATGATGAATACAATTCAATTAAACCATCATACTTAAATAAAAGCTACATTTACCATTTCAACAATTTAATCCTTTTTCCTAAATTAAACATATAAACAATCAAATTATCTCATGACATTCTAACACATGCTTAAACATATATCGTAAACATAAAATAAAATATAAAAAATATTTTTCTAACTCGGATTCGTGGTCCTGAAACCACCTTTCTGATTAGAGTCACTTTTGGGCTGTTACAACTCTCCCCTCCCTCTAAGAAATTTTCGTCCCCGAAAATCTTACCAGTAAATAGGTGTGGGTAACGTTCATTCATTGATTCTTCGGTTTCTCAAGTTGCTTCTTCAACCCCATGCTTATGCCACAATACTTTAACCAGCGATATTTTCTTGTTTCGCAACTCTTTTTCTTCACGACCTAAGATGCGAATCGGTTCTTCCTTATAAGTCAAATCGGGTTGAATTTCTACTTCTGATGGATTGATCACATGAGAAGGATCGGATCTATATCGCCGAAGCATTGACACGTGGAAAACATTATGAATCTTGTCTAACTCGTGCGGCAAATTCAGTCTGTACGCAACTGGCCCGATATGCTCGATCACCTCATACGACCCAATACACCTCGGACTCAGTTTTCCTTTACGACCAAATCTGAGTATCTTTTTCTATGGCGAGACTTTCAAAAATACTCAGTTGCCCACCTGAAACTCTATATCCTTTCGTTTCAAATCTGCGCAGTATTTCTGTCGATCTGATGCAGCTTTCAAGCTTTCATGAATTACTTTAACTTTCTATTCCGTCTCCCTAATCAAATCAACCCCGTGTATCTTGCCTTCACTTAACTCGGCCCAATAAAGAGGTGTAGACATTTACGACCGTACAAAGCTTCATAGGGTGCCATTTTGATACTTGATTGAAAGCTGTTGTTGTATGCAAATTCAATCAAAGGTAAGTATCGTTCCCACGTACCCTCAAACTCAAGAACACAACATCTCAACATATCCTCGAGTATTTGAATAACACGTTCGAATTGACCATCCGACAGAGGGTGAAAAGCCGTACTGAAGTGTAATTTGGTACCTAAAGCATCCTGCAGTTTCTTCCAAAATCACGATGTGAATCTCGGATCTCTATCCGATAATAATAGAAATAGGTACACCGTGCAACCATACGATCTGTGATACGTATAACTCCGCCAACTTATCAAGTGAGAAATCCGTACGTATCGGAATAAAATAGGCCGATTTCATCAATCTATCAATAATGACCCAGATCGAATCTTTCTTACTTGGCGTCAAAGGCAAACCCGATACAAAATCCATAGTGACTCGGTCCCACTTCCACTCAGGTATCATAATCGGCTGAAGTAGTCCCGAGGGCACTTGATGCTCGGCTTTTACTTGTTGTCATATTAAGCATTTCGACACATAGTCCGAGATGTCATGTTTCATGCCATGCCACCAATAAAATTGTTTTAGATCGTTATACATTTTTGTGCTACCCGGATGAATCGACAATTTACTGCTATGAGCTTCATCACAAATCATTCGAATCAATTCAGGATTCTTCGGTACACAGATCCAATTCTTGAATAGTAGACATCCTTCAGCATCTATCTAAAAGTCTGAATCCGCACACGAGCCACAATGACTTTTCTTTGTTTTTAAATCATCATCAACCTCTTGGCCTTCTCGAATCTGCTGCTCAAACAATGGTCTTACTTTCAACTCAGCAATGATTGCACCATCCTCAGTCATAGTTATATTCGCATTCATTGCGCGTAAAGCAAATAGCGATTTTTGGCTAAGTGCATCTGCAACTACATTAGCCTTTCCCGGGTGATAATCAATCACGAGCTCGTAATCTTTCAACAATTCTAGCCATCGTCGTTGTCTCAAATTCAGATCCTTTTGAGTCATTAAATATTTTAGGCTCTTATGATCTGAAAAGACGTGGCATTTCTCACCGAAGAGGTAGTGACGCCATATCTTTAAAGCAAAGACTATAACGACCAACTCGAGGTTGTGCGTCGGATAATTTCTCTCGTGCGGTTTCAACTGTCTCGAGGCATAGGCTACAACTTTACCCTCCTGCATCAATACACAACCGAGTCCATTTAAAGATGCATCACTAAAAATAACAAAATCTTTACCCGACTCTGGCTGAACGAGCACTGGAGCTTCCGTTAATAAGGTCTTCAGTTGATCAAAACTCTTCTGACACCTTTCTGACCAGTCAAATTTTACATCCTTCTGTAATAGTTTTGTCATCGGGGATGCTATCATAGAAAACCCTTTCACGAAGCATCTATAATACCCGGCCAGTCCCAGAAAGCTACGAACTTCAGAAACATTCCGTGGAGGTTTCCAATCAAGTATAGCTGAAATTTTACTCGGGTCAACCCGAATACCCAGTGCTGAAATGACATGCCCCAAAAAGCTGACTTTTTTCAACCAAAACTCACATTTATTGAATTTCGCGAATAATTGATTATCATGCAAAATCTTTAACACCAACCTCAAATGCTCAACATGTTCGGTTTCATCATGGGAGTAGATCAGTATATCATCTATGAATACAACCACAAACTGATCTAAATACGGTCTGAATACCCAATTCATCAAGTCCATGAAAAGAGCAGGGGCATTAGTAAGCCCAAACAGCATCACCAAAAATTTGTAGTGACCATATCTCGTCCGAAAAGCTGTCTTTGGTATATCCGATTCTCTAACTCGTAACTGATAATATCCCGATCTCAAATCAATTTTTGAGAACATTGAAGCTCCTTTGAGTTGATCGAATAAATCGTCAATACGTGGCAACGGGTATTTGTTCTTTACAGTCACCTTATTTAGCTGTCGATAGTCAATGTACATTCTCAAGGTTCCGTCTTTCTTTGTCACAAATAACACGGGCGCACCCCAGGGAGAGAAACTCGTTCTGACAAAACCTTTATCCTTCAGTTCTTGCAACTGAACCTTCAATTCTTTTAACTCAGTCGGTGCCATTCTGTACGGAGCTATCTAAATTGGGGTGGTTCTTGGCACTAGCTCGATCCCAAACTCTACTTCACGAACAGGTGGTAATCTCGGCAATTCCTTCGGAAACACATCCGAATACTCACAAACAACTGGCACAGATTCAATCTTCTTTTCTGTTACTTTGCTGTCAATCACATATGCAAGATAAACTTCACAACCCTTTCTCAAATACTGCCGAGCCAATATTGATGATATCACGACCGGTAACCCACTTAAATCCGCAGATTCAATCCGAAGTATCTCATTATTCTGACACCTCAAATCAATAGTCTTTCGACTGCAATTTACTACTGCATTGTGTACGGTTAACCAATCCATACCGAGGATGATATCGAACTCATCAAATGGTAACAACATCAAATCAGCCAGAAAATATGAGTTTCGAATCATTAAAGGACAATTCTTGCATACCGTATCAACGAACACACACCGACCCAGGGGGTTCGAAACCCGAATCACAAATTCAGTAGACTCAACAGGTAGAGTCTTACTGGATACTAATGTCTCGCATACATATGAATGAGTTGAACCGGGGTCAATAAAAGCAATTACACTAGTATCGAAGAGAGTGAAAATACCGATAATGACATCAGGAGATGAGGCCTCCTCTCTAGCACGGATGGCGTAAGCTCTAGCTGGTACACGGGCCTCTGATCGAATAGCCGCATCTGAAGTCCCCCTTTGTGTGCCACTCCTACCTCCCCCAATCTGAGAAGGTCTGCCTCTAGCTGTGGTGCCGCTCGGTCTCGCGCTCTGAGCAGTACCTTTCTCAACGGTCTCCGGGCAATCCTGAATAAAATGGTCCTGCGAACCACATCTATAACAAGTGCGATTAACAGATTTACCCCAGCACTCTCCGAAATATCGTCTGCCGCACTGCTGACACTCAGGTTTGCTCGATCGAGCGTTGCCAACACTTGCCACTAATGTAGCCTGAGAACTCACTGGTGGTCGCTCTTGTATAGAAATCCCGGTATTAGGTTTGGATCGGCTACACTTGTTCTTGAACTTCTTCGTTGCTAACTGTGAGAATTTACTCGCAGATCTCTTTCGAAAATATTTAGATTCGAGTTTAGCTTTCCGCTTTTCCTTCCCCAACTCTTCAGCTCTACAAGCTCGTTCAACCAGCACTATGAACTTATTAATTTCCAAAATACCAACCAGCAGCTTTATACCCTCGTTTAACCCATCTTCGAACCTCCGGCACATAGCAGCCTCAGATGACACACATTCACGAGCATAGCGACTGAGTCGCACAAACTTGCGCTCGTATTCGGATACGGTCATACGACCCTGTTTAAGCTCAAGAAATTCTTTACGCTTTGAGTCTATACAGCACTGGCTTATATACTTCTTACGGAATTCCGTCTAAAAGAAGTCCTAAGTAACCCTCTCTTTCGGGACAACTGATACAAGTGTATTCCACCAATAATAGGTAGAATCCCGTAATAATGATATGGCACACTTCAGACATTCATCAGGTGTGCAGGACAGCTCATCAAAAACACGAACAGTGTTATCGAGCCAGAATTCAGTTTGCTCTGCATCATCGTCGTCCTCGGCTCTAAATTCTTGAGCCCCGTGTTTTCTAATACGATCAACCAGGGGCTTGCTTACTCTTTCAGGATTTACGATCGGGGGTACCACCGGTACTGCCGGGGGATTATTCGGATTCAAGGGTGGTTGAACAGTCGGATTGGTTCGTACGTATTGGCTGAACCAATCATTCATCATGCTAAAAAAGGCTTGTTTAGCCCCCTCATCAGGATTGCTCATAGCCGGTCGAGATTCCTCTGGCGCGGTCCCTTGCACGGAAGCAGGCGCCAAGCTCTCAACGTCATCCGCTACGGCTCGCTCAGGATCAGGATCCATTACTATATAAAGAAACGAAAACATTTCACTGTCAGAAGTCAATCACATTATCACGATACAAAATATGGCATGTATAGCTAGACTCTCACGCGCTATGTTAGTCCGAGAACCGACTAAACCGTAGCTCTGATACCAATTCAAATGTAACACCCTAACCCATATCCGTCTCCAGATTAGGGTTACGGGCAATACCTATCCTTACATAACCCCAAACAAGTTTTTTTTTACAAATAAATAAATTGTTCTATAATTATCATTTGATTTATCAAATATTAAAACAACTAGCACGTAATAAAATTTAAACTATGAGCATAGTTATAAATTACAAGGTTGAATAATATATGCATGCTTTAAAACTTTCTTGCATATCTCTAGTTCGTATAACCCATTTTATGAAAGAGGCATTTTTAATTCACTACAACAAAAAGGCTCATTTCATTAGGTCCGAAACTCCATCATCTAACTAAGTACATGCCATAATCACTTTACTACAATGAATCAACCCTAACTAAGACCAAATATGCATACACCAAACCTTATTTCACTCATTCATTCTTATAACCAAAACATCAATTACATGCACATTATGACGTACTAACATGACTGAATTCTCGTTAACCCTAAATGTCATGTTTTAGCCATTAAGGTTACATACCCGCACCTATAATATCACTTCAAAAATAAAGTTTAGACTATACATGAAAATAAGCCATAGCCGAATGCACACCATAATACATACCACTTTACTTATTACTATTTCACCTATATTAGACACATGCACAAACTCAATTTGTACTATCTATATCTAGTCACATTGATATATTCTAAAATGCATGCCGAGATAAATCATCATCATTGCAATGTCACATAACTCTTTAAACCATATTCAATCCATTACTCGAATCTCAAAACTAATATACATCCTTTAAGCATTTGTTTACCAACTAAAAACTTTATATATATATAAAATTACTCCCAAAATAAATTCATAATTTAATAAGCTCAGACCATCACAAATAAAGAAACATATACTATCAAGCTTAAAAAATTTGAGGAGTAAGCCATTTTCGTATGGCATACATACCAAATATACAAAGTATCAAAAGAGAAATTCAGCTTATACATGCCATAGATCTTAAGTTCAAAAAAAACAAGGAATACAAAAATCTTGATGATAATGTGACTGACTTCAAGATGATCCCCGAGCTCAAGCTTCCACCATAATGTCTATGAAACAAAAACAACAACACAAAAGCACCCAAGTAAGCTAATTAGCTTAGTAAGTTCTAAACGATATAAGGTATGAGAATGACCTTACTTAAATTAGTATTATCCTCAATAATTAGCATATAAAAATATACTACTCATAGCAAGCATTCGAAATATATATATAACCTATTAACTCCCATATTTGATATCAAAAACTTTTGTAATACACTCCTATCAATAATCCTTATCAAGTAAAAAGAATTTCAAACTGTAGCATCTAGCTTTAATATGCTTACAACACCAAAAACGAATTATTCAATAGGCCAAGCACATTTTCTATATTCTAAGAAGTATAACTCATACCAACTTAATACTCAATTCCCAAATTGATGCGAATATAACATTACCTTCCATTCATATTTCACATGTACACATACACTTATATGAATATAATTTAAAAATTTGATAATAACATTTAATAGAACTAGCTTACCGATTTACTACCTTTGATATATTAAATTTGGTCCCACGTGTAGTACCTCTCTGCCGGTTTCGCACACTTAATGCCCGGACCTTTTATTCGTATCTTCCATACTTATCGACCGATTTCGCACACTTAGTGCTCGGTAATTTGATGAATCGCACACTTAGTGCATTATAACCAATATCGCACACACAGTGCTCGGTATATTTGCTTGCACACGTAGTGCATTACAACCGATATCGCACACACAGTGCTCGGTGTATTTGCTTGTACACATGGTGCATTACAGTCCCATATTCGATTCACAAGGATATAATATATGTATTCTACTCATTCGGCATACACTAACTATACCTTATTCGTATATTAATCATATTCACATAACCATTTATCGTATTATTTTCAAAGTATCACTACTCTCTATTACATATGAACCAAATCAACCATCCAAATAAATTCAATACTACATTCGACTATCCCATGGCAAAATTATCCGCACGTTCGGCTATACACAATTGAACTTGTTTAAATCTATTAACATATGCAATTAATGCAACTAAAAATTTCAATATACTTCAACTGTTTAGAACTTACCTCGAAAATTGTCGAACTAAGTGTTCCCCGGTTACTCGTCCAATTTCGTTTTCCCCCGATCTAAACTCTTTTCTTTGTGAACTTGATCTAATAAATTTAAATATAAGCTCACTCAACACATTTTTCATTCAATTTAATCCAAAAACAAATAAATGGGAAAATTACCAATTTACCCCTGACATTTAAAATTTTTACAATTTAGTCCCTATTGCATAAAACACAAAATATACAAAATTTGGACATAGTCCTTTAGGGTCGAATACTCCTCATGCTTATATAAGTCCATACAAGCCATTTAATTTGCATTTAGGTCCCTCAAATATTTATTTTCATAATTTAAGCCATCATACTCCATCTCATTCAAACTTCCTACTCAAAACATATTAATCTCAAACATATATTTAATATTTACTCATCAAGCATAACAATTCAAAGTTTATTCATCAATGGCCGAATCTATGGTATGCTTAAAACTCAAATTTTTTAACATGGGTTCAATAATACTCACGGAAATGAACTCAAAAATGCAAAAACTCTCAGAAATTAAGATTAAATGCTAACCTTATCGTAGCATGCAAGAACCGAAAATGGAGACTCAAGCTTCTCTTTTCTTCCTTCTTATTTTTGGCAATGAGTGACTAAAGGTGGAAGATGAACATCCACCACTTAATTAATTTCTTTATGTTTTCTTTCCTTTATTTAATCAAATTATATTACTAATATAATTCCACTAACTAAATTAAATAATTTAATATACGGTTTAATCATCATGCCGTCCATCCACTTTGTTTTAGGATTATTTGCCATGCAAGTCCACATCATGATGAATACAATTCAATTAAACCATCATACTTAAATAAAAGCGACATTTACCATTTCAACAATTTAATCCTTTTTTCCTAAATCAAACATATAAACAATCAAATTATCTTATGACATTCTAACACATCCTTAAACATATATCATAAATATAAAATAAAATATAAAAATTATTTTTCTAACTCGGATTCGTGGTCCCGAAACCACCTTTCCGATTAGGGTCACTTTTGGGCTGTTACACATACTTTAAGGTCAATTTAGGGTGCAAGGATGGAAACTTCCCGAATCTAGGTTTTGTGATGATGTTTCTTGCAAGCTTGTTTAGCTTTTTGGTATAATTATATGATAAGTTTAACTATTTATATTATAGGTCAAGACACTCTTGAAGGTTCTTGTGATAAGGGCAAAGGTCCTACTGTTTAGACTTGTTGTGTTTTCTGGTGAGTTCCTTCTTACTTCAATGTGTGTAATGCCTTGTTTATTTTTGTTTAAGGTATTTATTCATATTATGTAAAGATGTAATGTCTATACATGAGCTATGGATGTTCGTAGTTATTAGTCTAGTTTGACTTGTCTGTATTAAAGGTGTAAGAACCTTTCTTTGTGTTTAAGTCACTCCCATGTGCTTTTGACAAGGATAATATGGTTGGAAAATGAAAATTAATTCATGGCGTTGCCTTCAATGTAATAAACATTGAACTGACAGATCATGATACACGAAAATGGTTATGTAGCCTCTAGTAGGGCAGAAATTATGTTGCAAACCAGATTGACAAATCATGACAAAGGAATATGAATGGAAATGAACATTATGGCTTGACTATGGACTGGGGTACGTGGCTAACATGAAGAAGGTTGTCTATATGGTCACATGTGCGTGATGTACATGCCAAAGGGAATAGTGTTGGGCGTATTGTCAGTCTGTGATTGCTACCCGTCAACTGGCGAATTGTGTGTCTACGTTGAGTCGGAAAGTTTTGCTTGAATAATGTATAATCAATGTAATGTATACTTTTGGAACTCACTAAGTTCTTTGACCTTACTTAGTTACCTTTCCTTCTTAAGCTTACTGAAGAAGTAAAGGTATTTATGAAGATTACGCCAAAGGATAATTGCTACCGTGAGAGTTCTAGTATTGTGTACTATGCATGGCATGGGGGTGGTTTCAAGGCACTTACATTTTGAAGAATGAATTTTGTATTTAAACTTGTGTTCATGAAACTATGATTTCCATGAAATTTTAGTGAAGTCTTTATGGTTCTTAAAGTGTACCATTTTATTTAGGCTTGAATCATAAACTATTTACATTCTATATTAAATTAAACTATAGTTTAAGTTGGTTTATGCCAACTATAGTTTTAAAAGTATTGATTTTATGTCAGTGACACGAAATTTTTGTATTCTCCTTAAGGGTCAGGTTTGGAGTGTTACAGGGCAGTCCTATATATGGCTTTGCCAATCAATTGATTGTAGTGATGAGCTCAATTACTCTTCTGGCTACTTTGGTTGGTTGAGAGCATATTGTCACCGAAATGGTTTAATTTCTTGCTAATGACTACCCAACTGCATATAATGTTATCTTTAAGAGACCAAGCATGAAAATGGCTTAGATGGTTGTTCCTATATTTCACATGATGCTCAAATTCCCCACTCCCTCTTGGAAGGGTACATGAAGTTTGACCAACAGGCTGCCAGGTAATGCCACATTGCCTCTTTACAGTTGATAGAAGGAAATAGTGAGCTCCCCACCCTGAAAGATTGCAATAGCTTGCATATTGAGATATCTGTAAGGGTCAATGTGATAGGGAAAACAATGTTGAATTTGGAAAGCTTAGATACTAGATCAGAGGCCAAATTCTCTAAGGCCAAAGGTGCAGAGCAGACAAAGACCCTCCACCTATGTGATGAGGACCACAAGAAAGTCACATAGATACTTTCACCCTTTCACTCTAAGAAAGAATTATTGAGTTATTTGTTAAAGGATTGTTGTGGTGTTTTTTCTTGGTTAGCAGCTGACATGCCTAGTATTCACTCGTCTATCATCAAACATTCCTTGGGAGTATATCCTTAGGTTAGACCGGTTAAGTAAAAGAAGAAAAAAATTATTGAGGCTACAGTGGAAGTAGTGAGACAAGAGGTGAATGAGTTGTTAGCTGCAGGGTTCATTAGGGAGGTTATCTACCTGGATTGGATCTTCAATGTAGTCATCATGCCAAAGACCAATGGCAAGTGAAGGATGTGTATAGATTTCACCAACCTCAACAAGGCTTGACCGAAGGAT
This sequence comes from Gossypium australe, assembly GCA_005393395.2. Taxonomy (NCBI): domain Eukaryota; kingdom Viridiplantae; phylum Streptophyta; class Magnoliopsida; order Malvales; family Malvaceae; genus Gossypium; species Gossypium australe. Next base: position 62,743,506 of record CM016624.1, on the reverse strand, counting down.
AGTTTCCCCTTTCTTTCTATTGAAAGATTGGTTAATGCCTCTACGAAGCCATAATTATATGAGCTTAATGGATGCCTTCTCCAGGTACAATAAAAAATTTTAGCTAAAGAATACTAGGAAAAGACTACACTCATCACACAAGATAGGTTGTTTTGTTACAAATTCATTCCTTTTGGTCTTAGAAACATTGGGGCAACATACCAATGGCTGGTCAACCAATTGTTCAAGGACCAAATTCGGTGGTGTACGAATGTAACACCCCTAACCCGTGTCCGTCGCCGAAACATGATTTCAAGGCATTACCAAAGTTTACAGAACATTTACAGATAAATCATGTCAATTATTGTTCATTTTTTCAAGATTATTTGTAACGTCCCTTAAATGGACCCTCGGGGCCCAATACAAGCATTAGAATCGAGTCGAGACTTAATCAGAAACTTTAAGAATTTTTTGCGAAATTACAAATAAAATTTCAAGTTGCAGGGCTCACCTATAACAGTCTGATTTTGGGCCTAGTTGGAACAGTGGTTTCGGGACCACAAATTCGACATAAGAAAATTTATTTTTATTATATTTTATGGTCTATAATTTCACAAAATGGATTCGTGAAAATTTCGTTCGAAAATTTTGACGTTTGGGCACTCAATTTACTCAAAAGGACTAAATTGTAAAAAGTGAAAAAGTTGAGTTCTACATGCTAGAGGTGTCCAATTGTTATGAAATTTTAAACTGGAGGTCCTTATATGGTAATTAGACCGTTTTTTAAGTTGGTGGACAAAAATGGACATGGTTAGGCATGTTTCCAAAGTTTTTCATTAAGGGCATTTTGGTCATTTAGTTATTAAAATGAATTAAAAATAAAATTAAAAGCCAATCTTTGTCCATCTTCAACCCCTTGGCTGAAACTTGCATGGAGAAACCATGTCTAGGGCTTTTCAAGCTTCCAAGCTCGATTGTAAGCTCGTTCTAGCCCTGTTTTTAATGATTTTTACGTTTTTGAAATCTTCGTAACAAGATCTATCTATTTCTACCACTAATTTGAGATATGGTTAAAGTCTAGGGTTTTGAACCATGATGAATATGTGTTTTTTTTATGTTTAATGGTAGAAAATGCATGTTTATGGTTAGAGAAATGACTTTTACTAAGTGATTTTCGGTGAAAATGCCTAAAAGGACTAATTTGTAAAAGTTATAAAATATGTCATAAAAGTGTGTTTTAATGGAAATTGTGGGTTGTTATAGTTATGAAAATGGTTTAGCTAGGCTTAAAGTATAAAAAAATTGAATGAAAATCATTTTACGAGCTTAGGGGCAAAAGTGTAAATATGACAAAGTTTAGGGGCAAAAATATAATTTTCCAAATATGATTTTTGAGCTGAGTTGATTAGTATAATGATTAAATAAGTTAAATGTGATGTTTTAGATCAAGAAAAACAAGGTTCAGATTTAGATCGGGGAAAAACAAGTAATTGACGAATAAATCATTTTCATTGATTTTGCTTTCGAGGTAAGTTTGTATGTAAATAATACATTGTTTTTACTTACGTTTTTATGTTTTGATACATTTTATGAGATGTGGCTGAATATTGAATGAAATTGACAAAGTATCGAAATGTGAGAAATTTCTCAGTTGAACCTTAGGAATAGAATAGGATACAAGTGACATGTCACTAGGGACCTATGTGAAATCTATGTGAAATTGTGACTAAGTGAATCCGGGTGCTGGTCTTAAGTTCTGCCAGTGGCCGGGTATACCGGCATGTGTTGCGGATACCTGACAGCTTGTGTGAGCAGCACTGGATAGTAACGAATGACTGACAGCTTGTGTGAGCAGACCTGTGAAAGTTAATAGCTCGAGAACGAGCCTCTATGTGAAAAGTGATGTGACGTAGATTTGGCTACAAGTGTGGCACTTATGTGCAAACTTCCGATGTATCCAATAATATTCCGATGTGTTCAACGGGAAAATGACTAAGTGTAATTGAATGTGATTATGTGATGAACAAGTGTAGGTAGATGTGTATATATATTCATAAGCAATGTGCTCGATATGTGATCGAACTTTGGTAAGGTTGATATGGAGTAAGTGTTACTGTAACACCCCTTACCCGTATTAGACATCTGAACTGGGTACGAGGCATTACCGTACTTAACTAGCTCAATCATGCAACATCGATTCATAAAATTTCATTACAAATTAGAACTTTTCCTTTAAGACCCTAATGTCCTTATTATAGGTCTACGAGACCCTAAACTTGTACTTGAAATGAATCGGGACTAAACAGGAAACTTTTGAACACTTAGACAAATGTGACATAAAACAGGGCCACATGCCCGTGTGAAGGAAGGAACACGCCCCTATGGCATATCACATGCCCGTGTTCCACACCCGTGTGGAATTATTTTTCAATTTGAACCTACAGAGGTTTTCACACAGCCTAACACGTGCCCGTGTCCATAGTCCGTGTCCCTTATACGGCCACGACATGCCCATGTCTTCGCCCGTGTGTGAAAACTTTCTAACGTCGGCATTCCATTTAGGTCACACGTCCAAGGCACACGCTCGTGTCCTTAGACCGTCTGTCGAATTAAATTCCTAATTTTAGGTGTAGACTTCACACAGCCGGGCACATACTCGTGTCTTAGGCCATGTCTCCTACACGATTGAGGCACACGGCCGTGTCTCAGCCCGTGTGTTTACTACTGGGTATTCTAACTTGCCAACCTAGCTTTCATGGGGACACACGGCCTATCTACACACCCTTGGGGCTGACCGTGTGTCACACATGGCCTAGACACACGCCCGTGTGTCTACCCGTGTGGACAATTGTAAGGCTATCTATCAAGCCAAATGCCACCCTACAAAGAAATCATACTTATACCAATTCAATTCAACATATATCATGACTATAAGGCACTTCTAAGAACTCAAATTCAAAACATTCACACAAGTATGCACTTCATGAATTTCATCAACATTGAATAGATGAACTTGTCAAGTATAGGCCAATTTCCAATGACCATTTACAAAATGAATTGAATAACATCAATAGCCAACACTTTGGCTAACATATATGACATAAAAAAATGACCAAGTCCTATACATGCCATACTCAAAATAAATCTAACTTTGCTATACCAAATAGAAGTTGATAGTGTGATTCCGAACTCTGACATCGTACGATCCCCGAGTTAGCTTGGCGATACTATAAGGAAAAGGGAAATGAGAGGGGTAAGCATAAAGCTTAGTAAGTTTGCATGAAACAAATAGCAACATAAAAACTCATAATGCCATCCATCCATTGCATTGGATAAAACCACAAAATCTCGAGCACATTGCCTTAACTTACTCATGCTTACCCTTACCAATTACTTGTCATGTCACATACCGTAAACATTTTTCGTGAATTACTCACATGTACCTGTATTACTTCACCATATAGCTTTAGCACTAATCTCATCTCTATTACAAGCTTAACTATTTACCCCATTGAATCACTTGGGGTACTCGAAGATACATAATCATCATCGTTCACATAAATACGACGCCAATGCTATATCCCAGATATGGTCTTACATGGGGTCACCTCTAGATGCCGGTGCCATATCCGAGATATGGTCTTATACGGGATCTCAAATCGATTGTCGATGCCATATCCCAGATATGGTCTTATACAGGAACTCAATTTGGTGCCGAGGCCATGTCCCGGACATGGTCTTATATGGGACCTTACCAATCTCAAGTCTTGATGATATTATTCTCTCATTCATTAAAGTCCAACTAGGACTTCAACATCACATTTCTCATCATTTTCTCATTCAACATCATTACTCAAATTCATAGAAATATTATACATCTTCACAAATATCAAATATTTTTAGACATACTAGCATGATGTTGAACTTATTACACACAAACTTACCTCAATTTCAAAATAAGCCAATTTGCCGATCTAGTTCGATACCTTGCCTTTTCCTCGGTCAAGGTTAATTCCTCGTTTTTCTTAATATACAATAGCAAATTAACTCATTTAATTATCACATTAATTAATACATTTCAATAACCATACTTTGGCAAAATTACCCTTTTGCCCTTAAACTTTGGCAAAATTATGATTTTGCCCTTAGGCTCGTAAATCAATTCTAATAAAATTTTCTTCTTTAACAAGTTTAGCTGAACATTAATTACTCTTATAGCCACTACCAATACTCATTATTTCTCACAGCGGAAATCGAAAATCGTTGAATAGCCGTTTAAATTTATTCTTCGTTGTCTGAGGTAAGTTCATAAGTAAATAAATGTCGTTAAATTCGATTGTATTTATTTTATTTGTACCGAATTGAACTATTACTTGTATATATATGTGAATGCCGAAGTGGTAAAAGTGTGGAAGATTTGTCTTCAAGCTTGAATCGATTGAGTTACGACGTCCGAAAGCCCCGTACGAACCTTAGGAATAGTTAGGATACATATGTCATGATATAGGATTCCGATATGTGTTTTCGTGTAAGACCACATCTGGGACGTTGGCATCGGCTTGTGTTTATGTGTAAGACCATGTCTGGGACATTGGCATCATATTTGATTCGTGTAAGACCCTGTCCGGGACAGTGGCATCGATATGTGATTACATGTAAGACCACGTCTAGGACGTTGGCATTGTATGAGATTTCTGATTATCCAAGTATCTTTATTAATTCTGAATGGTCCAACAGGCATTATCGAGTTAAGATCAGATGTGAAAACAAATTAAAAGGTTCAGGTACGTGCTATATTATATGCATATAAAAGTAAGGTAATTATATGTTTGAGATGAATATATGAATTAGACATGGTAAAAAAGAAATATATATGTGCTTATGAGTATATGTGCATTCGGCCATTAATGTTATAATTGTATATGTGATAATGTTTGAGTTTGCAAGCATAATAAATGTACATTTGGTTAAGGTTTTCTTTGTTTTGGCTAGTTGATTTAATGCGAATGTTTATTTGATCATTATTTGCTTATGACTTACTAAGCTATGAAAGCTTACCCTGTGTGTGTGTTTGTTTATTATTTTATAGATTATGAAAGCTACGGGAAGCTCGAGGATCGTCGAGGATCATCACCACACTATCGAACTATATTTTGGTATCTTTTGAAAATGTACATATTGAAGTATGGCATGTATAGGCTAGAGAACTTTGATTATGTTTTGAAATGTGTAAATATAGCCATGTGATATGGCTTGTTAATGAATGTGTTTATGGATGAGTTTAGTCCATACTATATGATGCAAAAGTTGGTAAGTTGCATAGTTGATTTGGGAATTTGATATGATGAGAAATGCTATGAAATGATATGGATTAAAATGATGTATGAATCACATGTTTTTTATGAGAAGTTGATGCTTTGAATTGGTATGTTTGAGTTAGATTTGTATATGGAAAGGAATGACGTTGTTAAGGGTCAAATTGTGCATGATTTGGTATGTTTTGGCTGCCTTTGGGACATGATTAGAGGCTTGTTTGATGCTTGTAAGTATGATCCAATTTTGGGTGGAAAATTGGCCTTGCAAATGGCTTATATTTGCCTACACGGTTGAGCACACGGGCGTGTGCCTCGACCGTGTCTCTCAAGGTTACAATTCGAAGCAAGTTAAGAAGCCACACGGGCTGGACACACGGGCGTGTAACTGGCCGTGTGAGCAAGTCAGTAAACTCCAGAATTTCACACGACCTGGCACACGGGCGTGTCTTCTAGCCGTGTGGACAAGTCAGTATGTATGCCCTATTTTACCACAGCCTAGACACACGGGTGTGTCTAATGCCGTGTGAGGCACACGGCTTGCTCACACGGGCGTGTGACCTCTATAACTTTGAAAAATGTTTAAGTTTTGGAAAAATTTGTATGCACTCGGTTTAGTCCTGACCCCTTTCCAATGCATGTTTAAGGTCTCGTAAACCTTCTAAAGGGACTCTATTTGTATATTTCGCTATGAAATGTTTGTGATTATTTGATGTTATGAAATGTTTGTGTTATAATCCGATATGTCTGGTAATGCCTCTTAACCTTAGTCCAGCGACGGATACGGGTTAGGGGTGTTACATAATCCTTAACCGGTGCCTAAGCCTCAGATCTAATGGTAGAATCATTCGTTCTATTTCGAATATTACTTGCATTACCACTATTTCTGGATGGTCTCCCTCTCGTAGCCGTGTTACTCAAACGAGTGTTCTGAACTTTCTCTCTATCAGATCTCTTAAGGTAGTCTAAAAGGAAATGGTCATAGGAACCACATTTGAAGCACGATTCATCTCTCAATTTGCACTCCCCCAAATGTCGTCTATTACACTGTTGATATTTAGGTTTATTATTTCAAACACTTCCCACACTTGCTACAAAGGTACCTTGAGGTCTCGAACTTGAATGTTGTTTCCCTTTATCTCTTCCCGAGAATCCTACTGAAGCTATTGTACGACTGGAATTCCTTTGATTTCTTTGATGGAGACGAAAATGATTTTCCCATAGGTCGTTTACTTGTGTCACGAGCCTCGAAATCTGCCTTTCTTTTAGCTTTACCAAGTTCTTCGGTTTATGTGCTCAATCCACCAAAACCAAAAATTCTTTCAATTCTAGAATCTCATTTAATATTTTGATATCTTTGTTTAAACCGTCTTCAAACCGGGTACACATAATAGCCTCTGATGGTATACATTCCCGAGAATACTTGCTAAGTCGTATAAACTCTCTTTCATACTCGGCTACAATTATACGACCCTGTTTCAATTCCAGGAACTCTTTCCGCTTCTTGTCGAGATACCGCTAACTAATATATTTCTTCCTAAATTCCGTCTGAAAGAAATCCCAGTTTATACAATCCTTTGACACCACCACAATCAAAGTATTCCACCACTGATATGCTGGGTTTTTCAACAAAGATACTACACATTTTAAACATTCATCGAGAGAACAAGACAGTTCATCAAAAACCCTCACAGTATTTTCTAACCAAAACTCGAATTTTTCAAGGTCGTATTCAGTTGTTCCACGAAACTCTTCAACTCCATACTTACGATTTTATCAATAGGAGGCTTGCTTACACGTATTTGTTCCAAACCTTAAGGAATAAAGGGAACAGGTTAGGGTACGAGAGCGGGTAGAGGTCGTTGAGCCATCCGGTTTATTCTAACTAACTCAGAAAACCACTCAGACATCATTTGGAAGAAGGCTTCTTTAGCTTCACTTCCCCGACTCTTAGCTACGGGCCCACTGTTAGCTGCTCCGTGTACGGAGGCTTGCGCATTACTTTCAACCTTATCAGAATCAACTTGATTGGATGACATCTTTTATCTAAATGAAAACATAATTCAATTTTTGAGTCAGGAGATATCACATTATCACAGGTTATATAATGACATGTATTTCTAGACTCCAAACATGCTACGCTTAGTTTGAGAACCAACTAAATCGTAGCTTTGATACCACTAAATGTAACACCCCTAACCTTTTTCTGTTACCAGATTAGGGTTATGAAGCATTACTGATCAATTGAAAAACATTTATCATCATAACAGGTAATAAATTAGTCTCAAACAAAATCATATCAAACATATATGTTTGGTCCCTAAATCGAGCCATCGAGGCCCTAAAAATAGCTTAGAAGCTATTCAGGACTAATTTGAAACAAAATAGAAGTTTTAAGAAAAAGTTATAAAAATGTGAAAACAGGGGTCACACGGCCGTGTGACATAGCCCAGGCCGTGTAACAATCGAAAAAAAGGACACATGGCCATGTCCCAGCCCGTGCCCTCACTTGTGTAACTCACTGAGTTGGGTCACACGGTCGTGACGCAAGCCGTGTGTTAGGCCGTGTAACTCACTAACTTGCCACACACAGCTGTGTGCCAGGTTGTGTGTTAGGCTGTGTAACTCACTGACTTAAAACACTAGGATTTTTCAAATGACACACGGTCGTGTGACAACCCGTGTCCTAGACCGTGTGATCCATAAATTAACTCTAAATTCAAGCCATTTTAGTACCATATCATACCTAACTAACTGTTCCATTTGGGCACACATTCAAGGGATTAAAACATCATTCAAACACACTTAAACATACCATTTCATACATCTTACTTCATCTAACCAATATGCCATTCAAAGGCACCAAAATTTCATCAAAACATCATGGATCAAACCAAAACAACATAGCTACTTTTCAAGCATATAACCTAATTCAAAAAAAACCATGGCAAGTCCCTTGATCTTTAACAGTTTTACAAATTAACCCTCGGGCTAACTAAATTATGCTAAAACAAACTCAAAAACATAAAATCATTAAAAACGGGGCATAAAATCATACTGTGCAAGAAGAAATTAAAATCAAAGCTCTCTCCCCTTCAATAATGGTGAATTCGGCCAACATAAGGAAGAAATGTGTAACACCCCAAACCCGGCCCATGAGCCTTGACCGGATCTGGTATGTCACAGAGTAAAAACGTTTTGAAGGATTTTGATTACTGGTAAAAATTTGAAAATTTGATGAGATTATAAAACGGTGTCTATTAAAACTCAGGTGGGATTGATTTTATAAACATGGTTGAGTTGAAACCTTTGAAAACATTTGATCATTTAAATTTTTTAGAAACATCAGAGTTATCATTGACTTGGTAAATTTTGCTACCCGATGGTAAAATCTTTGAAAACGCGTACGAGTACTTATTTTGAAAACGTTACTTTTTAACCGCTTGATTTAACAGTTTATAAGTTCATTATCAATATAATAGAAGTAAAGTAAAAGCAACTACATAAACATCCAAATAATAACTAGCGGCCATATTACAAACCAAACTAAAATTTAGTAAATAATAAACTTTAATGGTGCGAAATAAAATTTCAAGTCCAAGGAACAAGCATGGCCGCCTCGAGTCCTCTCCGGCTCCATCTCCGCGATCTACTCACCTGCAAAATGATATGGGAAGGGGTGAGTCACCAAGACTCAGTGTATAAATCCCCAACCTAAAAATGCACCTCATACACAAGATATTAGTAAGACATGCAAATATGCAACCCAAGCTAGCCATCCATACTCCTTTTTCTACCCCGTGTGGTCAAAACCACCGGTGGTCAAAACCACTGGTGACCGAAGTCACAAATATATCAAGTGATGGGGCCAACCCATCGTGTGGTCAAAACCACTGATGACCATAGGTCACAAATATCAACATGTGGTCAAAACCACTGGTGGTCAAAACCACTGGTGACCGAAGTCACAAATATCAACATGTGGTCAAAACCACTGGTGGTACCAAACCACTGGGACTTAGTCACAAATTATATCAACGGTGTGGTCAAAACCACTGGTGGTCAAAACCACTGGTGACCGAAGTCACAAATATATCAAATGATGGGGCCAACCCATCGTGTGGTCAAAACCACTGGTGACAGTCCATAGAGATCATCTCCCTCCTCTCATCAATCCCACCATCATCGTGCTCACATAACAAGTATCATGATCCCATATATCATGCATTTGTATATAGCATAGCATTTAACAGCATATGATGGCATACACAACATACATCATAGATCACGTAATAGGGGACTTACCTGGAAACCAAGCTTATGCCCACAAGGCAAAGTCACTATACGAGAGGTTATACAACAACATAATAAACAGTCTATGCTAATAAAGTGTGTAAGAGTTTACACACTTGTTTACTTGTGAGACTAGCGAATCCCGAGCTATACTAGCAAAATCCTGTGATATTGTTTCCCCCTACAATCGGTCAACACCCATTCTTTAAGAACTAATAGCCATTCGGCTATATTAATAATCCCGAAAAACTAATGGCACCCAAAACCAACATGTGACCCTAGGCCGAATCTTTATTAGCACTTACCGACGCGGTTTGAAAACCCGAGAGCCTCTGATTTCCTTAGCCGATTTGCCCCTAAAACCATAGTGTACACTCGGTTACACATAAATACCAAAAATGGCCTTTGGCCGAATATGCTCAACCATTTTCCATACTTACCGAAATCCGGAAGTTGTCACTTGTCTTGTCGAGATCCCTTGAAGAAACAAAACCTGAAATACTCATTAGTGTCGGCTACACACAAAAGTTTCATGTTATTATGGCCTATACACATTTGGCCAATCCTTACCAAGGCCTTACACATGTTTTCGGCACACCAAAAGAGAGAAAAGAAATCGAATGCTAAAATGAAACACTTACCACCTTTCAAAAATTGACAGCACCTTCCTTTGGGGGGTTCGGCCTATGCTCTAAATGGCAAGGAGCATTCGGCCAAAGTGACAATTAAGAGGAAGAAATAGTAAGGAAGTTTCGGCATAATAACAATGGCATGCTTCAAAGTAAAACTGAAGGTAGCATAGGAGGAGAAGGGAATTTCGGTTTGAACAACAATGAAAGAAGAAAGAAAGGGACATGAGCTAGCCGAAAATACTCCCTAATATTCCTTCAAAACCGCAACTCAAGCCCTCCCCCAAAGTCTCCATTTCAGCCAAGAACAATTTGGAAAGGAAACAAAAACAAGTTAATGAATTTCGGCCATGCTTTTGCTATGCTCAAGGCCGACCATGCTCCCCTAAGCATGCTTCATTCGGCCATGCTCCCACGTGATGATTTCCATCACCAAAATAAAACATTATTTCCCATCACCAACCCATCTTCCATTAAAATAAATAATAATAATAATAATAATAATAATAATAATTCCCCATGCCTCCAGCAGCTTTTGAAAACAAAACAACTTTGTTTTCATCAATTTGGGAGCCCATGCAGGCCACTATCTCACGCCGGCCAAAAAGAAAGAGAGGGAAAAGAAATAAAACCCTCCATTGCTGCACATGGGTTTCGAACCGAAGACCTCACTGCCGCAGCCCTCCTCTAGCGCCCTTAGCCACTCGGCCAAGGCGTCTTTTGTGACATAACTCGTCACACTTCTTCTTTAAGCACTCCCTCGTTAGCTTCCTTGTCTCAACGCCAAAACCCAAAATAAAAATACCCTTGCGCTTCTATCAGGACTCGAACTCGAGTCCTCACTGCCGCAATCACCTATCACGTCCCACGCCACTTTACCACATTGACTTTCATGTCCCCCAACGCTCACAAACTCCTTTTAAAGCCTTCTTAGTTAGCCCCTTCCTTTTAGGCGCCAAAACCCAAAATAATAAAACACTCCCATAAGCTTCCATGGTGACTCGAACCCGAGTCCCTGCACTAAGGCCCCTTAGTGGCGCTCCCAGGCCACTTTGCCAGGCCAACTTTCATGCCCATAAACCGCACCATTTATTTATAAGGCCTTCCTAGCTTAACTCCCATAACGCAAAAATAAAAGCCCCAAGCGCGATCTTGGCAGCTCGAACCCCTGATCTGCCGCACCTTCTAGCTCCCTAGGTAGCATCCCAACCACTTTACCAGCTGCTACCTTGTGTCATGCATCGCCCCAAATAATATTTAAAGCTTCCTTACTTAGCTTTTCCTCTTAAGTGCTAAAAAGGAGTTTTTAAAACCTAAGTCAGACCTAACCCGGGGTTATGACTAGACCCTAGAATATATCAAACAACCAATATATATGCATTTCTTCAGGCAAACACATGGAAATAAAATAAATCGCAAACAACCCCTAATTCGGGATGTTACAAAATGGGGAAGATGATATCATTTACCTAGTTTATTTTAGGTTTATTTACTAAATTACCATTTTACCCTTATTAATAATAAAAAGTTTCAAGTAAAACCTTGTCCATATTTGTCAAGTAACTCTTGAAATGGTATGATTACTATCTTAGTCCATTAGTTTAAGATTCCATAACTATTTGACCCTTTTAACTAATAGAATTCAACTTTTACACCTTTTATAATTTAGTCCTTTTTACCAAATTAGCCATTTAAACTTCAAAATATCTTAACAAAATTTTTATACAACCTTAAAATAATCTCGTAGACATTAAATAAATAACAAAATAATAATTCACTCGTCAGAATTGTGGTTCCGAAACCACTGTCTTCGACACTATTGGACACAGGTTGTTACAAATATATTGGTAGTGACCCAACTATTAGTAACTTTATCTTTTGGTCATCCAACTATGAAAGTCACAAAATGATCATCTAACTATTTAGTTAATTTTTCTTTTCTTTTTTGGTCACTAGTCGTTAAATGGCCAACCGAAGGATGATATATTAGCTTTTAAAATTGACATAATAATAAGTTTAGCCCTCAACATTAATACATTACTTTATTTTATCCTATTTCATACACAAAAATATATTTCAATACACTATGCATAAATTAGAAAGAAAAAACTATTTAAAAATAAATAAATTTGTCAACCAAAGATAAAAAAAAGTTAAAAAAAATGAGAACACCTAAAAATCCAAGATCATAATTTTCACCTTTTCTTGTTCTTTTTTCTTGACACTTCTATTATCCATCGACGGATTGAAAACTAATGGATAAGATGACTCGGTCTTCATTGGTTTAGCCAAGCTACTCTTGTTATTGCCATCATTGTTATTATCATTTCTGGAAAGTACAGAGAGCCTCGTCACTCGTTCAATTAACTTATTATCTGCATCAAGAGAGTCAATAAACTGAATGACTTGGGGACTTAGGATTTAAAATAAAGCCATAAGTGAACTCGAATTATCAGTTATCGAAGCCGACGTCAAATGATGGATTTCATTAGTAAGTAGGAGCGATTAGAGTGCTAACAGTTCATCCCTTTGTGATGTTGTCTTAGCATTTGACTCAATGGAAAAATGAAGACCAATAACAAGTAACAAAACGACCCAAATATTGAAAAACCCAATTCAATTCTTTGAATATAAAAAAAGTACTCACTTTGTTAATTCTATTTAACTTTAAGTCTAATAGCTTCAAACTTTTGATTTGGTTCATCAATGGTGATTAGCTCAAGCTAACAAAAAAATAAGTTAGTTGCCATTGTGAGATATATATTAAGTTCTTGGCCATTTGAAGTATAAGGAAAGCAATTTATTTGTGGATTATCTAGTTTAATAAAAAAGTGTTTTTTTTTTAATATTTTTTTCTAGTTTATACATTATATAATGAAATATATTTTCGTGTAAAAAATAGGATAAAATAAAGTAATGTATAAATGTTAAGGGCTAAAATGTTAAAATAAGACTAAATTGACACAACGTGTAAAGGTTGAGTGTCATCATACCAATTTTAAATTTTGCCACATCATCTTTTCTTTAGGCATTTAAGGATTTGTGACAAAAAAAGGTCAAATAGTTGAATGACCATTTTGTAAGTTTTCATAGTTGAGTGATCAAAATAGAATCTTACTAATAGTTGGATGACTACCAATGTAGTTTTCCCCAAAAAATTATGGTTCAAGGCAAATACCAAAGATGAAGTAAAGAGTGAAGTCGATTTACTTTAGAGTAAACTACACTAGTAGTCACCCAATTATTGATAAGTTTCTTTTTTGGTCTAACAATTATGAAAAGTAACAAAATGATCACCTAACTACTCGATTTTGTCTTTTTTTGGACACCAATTATTAAATGACTAATGGAAAGATTATGTGGAAGCTTTTAACTTTGGCATAATAGCAACTTTAACCCTCAACATTAATACATTGTGTTAATTTGGTCTTGATTTTAAAATTTTAACCTCAACATTTACACATTGTGTAATTTGATTTTGCTTTTCTTTGTGACCCTTTCACCAACAAAAAAAAACAAATTTATCTGCTAATTTTGATCAAAGATATACAAAATCTGGAAACACCCAAAAGTCTAAGATAATAATTATCATATTTTCTCATTCTTTTAAAATTAACACCTCAATGTTACAAGTAAAATTGCAAAAAAGAAAAGAGAGAGATCAAATTACACAATGTCTAAATATTTATGGTTAATTTTTTTAGAATAAATACTAAATTGCCACAATGTATAAATATTAAAGGTTAAAGTTGCTATTATACCAATTTTAAAAGTTCTTAAGTTATATTTTCGTTAGTAATTTAACAGTTGGTGACCAAAAAAGAAAATATCAAATAGTTACGTCACCATTTTAAAACTCATCATAGTTGAATGACCAAAATAAATTTACTAGTAGCTAGATGACTACCAGTGTAACTTTTCAAAAAAAAAAAAAAAGTTATGGCTCAAGGCAAATACCAAAGATGTAGTAAAGAGGTAAGTCTCTTTACTTTTGGGGTAAACTACATTGGTAGTCACCCAATTATTGATAAGTTTTTTTTATCACCCAATTATGAAAAGTTACAAAAATGGTCACCTAACTACACAATTTTGTTTTTTTTTTTTTGGTCACCAACTGTTAAATGATTAAAGGAAAGATTATGTGGCAGTTTTTAAAATTGGCATAATAACAATTTTAACACTCAACATTAGATATTGTGTTTATTTGGTCTTGATTCTAAAAAATTTAACACTCAACATTTACACATTGTGCAATTTGAATTTACTTTTCTTGTGACCCTTTCACCATCTAAAAAACAAATATATCAACTAAATTTGATCAAAATTATACCAAAACAGGAAATACCCAAAATTCTAATATAATAATTTTCATCTTTTATCATTCTTTTAAAATTAACCCTTCAATGTTACAAAGTAAATCTACAAAAAAGAGAGAGAGAGAGAGAGAGACAAAATTGCACAATGTGTAAATGTTTATGGTTAATTTTTTTAGAATCAATACTAAATTGACAAAATGTATAAATATTGAAGGTTAAAGTTGCTATTATGCCAATTTTAAAAGCTGTCAAGCTATCTTTTCGTTAGTAATTTAACAGCTGGTGACCAAAAAAAATCGAATAATTGGGTGACCAAAAAAATTTACTAATAGTTGGTCATTAGGAGTGTAGTTTACCCCTTTTTTTTTCTCAAGTACTTGATTAATATACACATAAATATACAAATATAAGGGGCTAAATTTTATAGAGCCACTTGGTGGATTCTAACAATTTTTTTTTTGGATAAACTACCCCATTAGTCACTCTAAATAGGGGTCATTTCTATTTTAGTCACCCTAAAATACTAATTGATCAAATTGGTTACTCCACCTTTTAATGGTAACGAAGACTAATGGTGCATTTCCACATTAGTCCCTATAAAATTAGGGTAAACTATTTGCTATTCACTATAAATAGATGTCTTTCCTATTATTTGGTCACCCCAAAATTTTTCCCTAGAAATGCACCTCTAGTCTTCCATTACCATTTAATGGTAGAGTAATCAATTTGATCAAATTTTTTTCAATAACCAATTTAACAAAAAATATTTTGGATGATCAAAATAAGAACGACCCCTATTTAGAGTGACTAATAGTATATTTTACTCTATTTTGGGTGGACCGTAGAAGTAATGTTGTAGCAGATTTACTTAGTAAGCTTGCTATTAAGAACAAATGTAATTTGAATTTTGATATGGATTATCAGATGGAAATCCACAATATTATTATTCGTGAAGCAATAAAATGAGGTTGACCCTAGAGTCATTTTTTATAAAAAAAAAATAGTATATTTTACTCTTTCTTATTTAATGATGGGATAGTTGTAAATTAAGTTTCATTAAATATAATCCAGATAATTATTCTATATATTATTATTATTGGAATAAAAAATTATACATTAACACACTTTCATTTTGTGTTTTGGTTATTTTCTTGTACATACTAATTAAATTCACCTGTCAACAGGGGCAAAGTCAGAACAATTATTTAGGGGCCGAATGAAATTTTAATTTTTTATAGTTTATATCTTTATAATTTTTAAAAGATTAAATTAAATTTTTATAATTTTAGAGGAGCCAAAGTAAAATTTTACCTTTACTAATTTAAAATTTTAAAAAATTTTAAAAAATTTAAATAGCAATTTTTCATTTTAGGAGGGGTCGGAGCCCTGCCAGCCCCTAAATTCGCCGAAATGTATTGAATAATTATTTATATAAATATCCGTAGAATCATATATTTTTAGAATTAAAAATGATATTTTTTTCTATGACTATACTAAAAGGAAATCGATGACGGAACAAATTACAGTTAATGAACATCGAAAACAACTATAACAAAAAAAACGAAAGAAAAAGGAAACTAAAGTTGTTCGAAACTTTTTACTAAAACGAATTGTAGCTAAAGTTATTTGCAGTTAATCCTACGTTGTTATAAATATATCACGATAACTTATGGTTCAATCTTCGTTCAATCCATGAAATCATCAACAGCTTTATCAAGGTTGGCACCATTTTTGCAATTGACATGAAATAGAACCATCTCTTCTCCATTTTACTTCTCCAGTACCGAACAACTCCTGGATTGCAAAGCTCACTCACTGATTTTTCACTATCTTCCAGATTGTAGCTTGTTGGACTTGTATTGTTGATAAAAGCAGAACAGCCTTGCCTAGTCGAAGCATGCCTTTTCATGAATTCTTCTTCTTCCTTCTCGTTGTCTTCTGCCAGTAAATGTGGCGGAGGCAGCTCATCCTCACGCTCCCATTCTTCAATGTCTAAACCCCATTCAACATAATCCACCCCCGCCATAGCTAAAGCTTCTATTGAAAGTGACATGACAACAAAGTACAAAACTATGGCTTCTTTTTTAGATATTTCAGACTTGTTGGACGGTTTTATATTTTTACAAGGACCAGTAGATATCATGTATTTATAGGACTCCATGCCTAGAAGAAAATTTTCTTTACAAAACTCACGGGTTATCCTCCAGAAACTAGCGTGGGTTAGTTTGAAATTGTGTATATTACTTTTAATTATTACCATACCCACCACGCTTAGAATTGAGCTAATTAATTTTTAAGCAATTTGAAATTTAGTATTTTTATTGTACTTTGAAGAATTTAGTTTTTTTTTAATTTTAAAATCAAATTGTTAACGACATTAAATTTCTTTTCTTAAATTTACTAGTGTTATATTTTAAAATTAAAACAAAATATTCACTTACTTAATAACTATGTAACAAAAAAAATACAATGAATTTAAATTTAACAAATTATTTTAACAGTGTTTATAATTCTTAAAAGTTATATTAGCATTTTAATTAAATAAAACATTTAGACTAATCAATAACATTGTAAACGTTGAGGTACCGAATTATATGAAAAAAATTGAAGTATAAAGATTAGATCTTAAATTTGAGTACAAGATCAAAAATTAATATTTGATTATTATTATATAATCATAAATTTGAAGATAATACAGGGATGAAAATTGAATATTTTTTATATAATGCAAAAAAGAATAGTGGCATGTGTCAATCAAGGTGATTTGGAACTTCATTTCATCCATAAGAAAAGGTAACATTCTCGTGATCCAAGGCTTGCGTATTGACCAATTATGTATCCTTAGTCTTTTGCCTGCCGGACAATGCTGATCATAGAAAAGAAATATTGACCAATGTTGATCAAAGTGTTGAAGAAAGTCAACACGATTGCATGCAACGCAATTCGATAGCTGAAAATTTAACCGATGATTGTCTCTCCAAGCTGAAATTTACCCTCGAGATTATTATTCGTTCCTAAGCTTGACGTCAGTAATGAGGTAGGTATACAGCATCTTCTTAATAAGGTCAGAAATCTTCGGATAAAACTTTTTATTTTGCCATGAAAAAGTTTGGTTTGGATACTGTATTTGAATAACATGTGTACATATATATTGCTAAGCCATTGGAAAAATATATATTATATATCGAAATAAATATAAATTTCATTTGTTTTTGTTATTCAGAGAATTTATAAAGATTATTAGAGTCAATAATTGAGAGGATGGTCATTGATTGGTGTCACGATCTGGAATTCCTGAAGTCGTAATGTTAACTCGATAGTTTTAAATTTTTTATATTTTAATCCTTATTCGATCTTGAATTATCAAAAGAGTTTTTGTAAGCTCGTATAAAGCCCGAATATGATTGTAAAACATGTTATGAATAAGTAATGATCTTAACAACACGTGTGAATTGTTCAATTGAATTGTAATTGTTTGTAGTTGCTCTAGCATCGAATTTAGCATCCCGTAACTTGGACCGATGATCAGACCAGATATGGGGTGTTACATATATATTATAATATATATATTAAATATCAACATAATCATCCCCATTGTAATATACCCATCAACCATCGAATTATATGAAATAGAATCCCACATAGATATTCTATCAAACAATTGACGTGCATATACAATAAAGTCAACAAAGAAATTAAACAATTTTGCAAAAATAAACCAGACCCCAAATTCAACTTTCCCAGCCAGCCATAAACCTGCATTCCTTCAATAAACTCAATTGAGAGCAAGCTTTAAGCACCAAAGACAACAAGAATTCATCAAAAGGAACCATGTTCTCAAGCATCAAAGAAAAATCAAGTTAACTTACCCAAAAATGAAGAAGCATTGGAAAATACCAAAGAAAAAACTCAAAATTAAAATCGAAAAAGATATATTTTTTTATGAAACAGATCAATCACTAGATAGATCCAATACTCCAAACAGTAAACATAAAATACATTGTAGCAAGTAATCAATTTTCACCAAAAAAGGGAGGACTTTGAGTAATGGAAGAAACAAAGAGGAAAAGAAAAGGAGACGAGGGTGAATATATACCTTAAAATTGGGAGGAAACTTTTAAGGATTTTGGTTTAACTTACGAGAGAGAGAAAAAGAAAAGAAAAACAAAAGATATTTTGGTTTGTAACACCTCATACTCGGTCTAGTCGCCAGAGTCGAGATATGGGATGTTACAACCGTAAAAAGAAATAATCATATGCAATTTACTCAATAATATTTAATAAATCAATATATACGAGTTAAGTCGATATTAAACATGCATATCAAACAAAATTTAGTCTCAATAAAGCCTACAAAAGTCCTTAAACTAGTTCGGAACTAAAACAGAACCATTTTGAAATTTTTACAAAAATTTAGGTAAAAAAGTAAAATTGGGGTCACACGGTCATGTCACAGGCTGAGGTAGTGTGGTGCTATAGCACACAACTATGTCCCCAAACTGTGTAACAGACTGATGTCATGCATTTCAAGGTCACACGACCGTGTCACCAGATCGTGTAACTAACTATGGTTGTGTTAACTCAAAACCAACCTAAACGTGCAAAACACACTGCCGTGTTAACCACCCATGTATGACACACACAGCCGTGTGGTAGCCCATGTATAACATAAATGACCCTTTTTGTGCAAGTTTCATACCATCCATCCAAAGTGACCTATAATGTCATTTTATACCATTCAAACCTACTTCAAAACATACACATCTCAAGGCCAAAACATCAATTCACATTTTAAACATACAACCAATATGCCCTTATTGGCACCAACAAAGCATTAAACTCAAATCAACTACAAATCATGTATGTCTTAACCATATCATATCACAAACTCAATGATTTCAAACATAAATATTTGCTTAACACAAACCAAAGTCTATAGTCATTTCATGCCACCATCTAATTCATATGCATAATACCATTCAAAATGCCAAACTTGGAATTAGCCATACCTTATATACCAAGTTATCAAAGTGAATATTAATGAAAACGTAACCATGACAACTCATTCAACATTTGTACAAGTTTTAGTCATTCTATGTACATGCCACAAGTAACAAAGTTAAAATATAAAAAATCTACCAAATCGAGAGACGGTAGGAATGTGCTTCTCACTAATCAGATTGACATGTTCCGGATGTCTAGAATCTACAAAAAAGTAGTAACATGATTAAGTATTTAAAATACTTAGTAAGCTCATACAATATAAACGATTACTTACCTCAATTAATAATCACAAACACAATTCATTATGCAAAATGATTATCCCTCACAAGGCACAGTATAAGATCATCAAATACTTAAAGTTTTGAGCTCAAACCATAAACATAACCTCGATAGTTTACATATCCATCATAACCAACTTGTATTAGCTATCCATATCATGAACTTTCTTTTACCAACATCCAATGGCATATCATCACATTTTCCTTTCATAATTCTACCTGATGAAACTTCTTAAAAGAACTCCGTACACAGGTGAAAGTAATAGTGTCTGGTTACCCATTTGGGTTAAACCTACACAAATAATGACCAATATTGCCTAGTTACCAGTCAGGGTTAAACCTACACAAATAATGAGTAATAGTTCCTGGTTACCCGCTAGGGTTGAACCTACATGATAAATAGCCTAATAAAGGCTTCATATACATGTATTCTCGAGTCTGCAACACATTCTAGAGCTCGGAACCTTCGGGCATTAACTCGTTATAAAGACTTTTAGTAAGTTAATCGGGTTTTATCCTGGCATTATATCACCATTCATAATCACCAACAAATTACCATTTCATAAGTAAGTATAACACATTAGCAAAAGGCGTTTAATTATACTTTTATAAACCTACATGATAAAACCATAGAGATTTAGCTTATAGGGACTAGTCGATAATTTTCACTTTTCTACGTACGTCCTCCAATTGTTGTAATTCTTGATCAAATTGAAGACTTGAAGCTCAAGCCCTAAACCGATTCTTTCTCAAGCCAATAATGGTGTTTTTGTGAGGTGAAGAAGAAAATGAGAAGTGCTTTCTCTTTCTTCCAATGTTTTTCTTTTATTTTATAACTTAATGTTTTAATTTTAAAACTGTTAGAATTAAGTGACCCAAATTCTTATTTAAATAAAATAAAAGAAGAATCCCTATAGAATTACACTTCTTTTATTTTATTTTAAATAAGGTTTTTTAAACCTTATTAAACTCTATCTATTTGATATTGATTAGAATAAGGAGTTTCAATCTTACTACACTCCTAATGAATATGGCTTTATAAGCCTATAAATAGACATGGTCCATTCCTCTTGTAATTGATTCGAATTCGATATAGTGAATTTTCTTCTCCTCTACCCGTGGTTTTTCCCGAAAGGGTTTCCACGTAAAATCTGTGTGTTCTTTATTTTTATTTCTATTTCTTTTTTTCTTTGCGATATATTGTCATTACCGACGTTATATTTATCACAAAGTGGTATCAAAGCTTCCGGGTTTTTTTTTCATCTCGATCACAGTAATGGCGTCTTTAAAGTATGAAATTCCGCTGTTGGATCGCAACACCAGATTTGCGTTGTGGCAGATAAAGATGCAGGCAGTTCTTGCACAGATGGATTTAGAGGAAGCCCTGCTAGGGGTAGATAAGATGCATTCGACATTGACGGAGGAAGATAAGAAGCACAAGGATCGAAAGGCGTTAACACAGTTACATCTGCATTTGTCTAACAAAATTTTGCAGGATGTGATGAAGGAGAAGACTGCCGCAGCATTATGGAAGAGGCTAGAACAAATATGTATGTCGAAAACTCTAACTAGCAAGTTGCAAATGAAGCAACGTCTTTATGCTCATCGTTTAGAGGAAGGTGCGTCTGTGCACGAACACTTAACAGTGTTTAAAGAAATTCTCTCAAACTTGGAGGCCATGGAGGTTCAGTATGATAAGGAAGATCTAGGGTTGATTCTACTTTGTTCGTTGCCCCCATCTTATTCAACCTTTAGAGACACGATTTTATATAGCCGCGAGTCTCTCACAGTTGATGAGGTTTATGATTCTTTAACCTCGTATGATAAGATGAAGCATCTTGTGGTTAAACCCGACTCCTAGGGAGAGGGTCTCATTGTTCGTGGGAGACAAGATCGGAATACTGATGATGATCGTGGAAGGACACAAGATCGAAATCCTCGCGGTAAATCTAAGGGTAGATCAAAGACTTCAAACAGAGGTAAAACTTGTAACTTCTACAAGAAGAAAGGGCACATTAAATCTGAGTGTTATAAGCTACAGAATAGGGAGGCTGCGAATCAAAAGGGAAAACAACCAGAAAATTCCGGTGAAGCTGATATTGTAGAAGACTATAGTGATGGTGAACTTCTAGTCGCTTCTGTCATCAATTCTAAAGAGAGCGATGAGTGGATACTTGATTCAGGCTGCACCTTCCACATGAGTCCCAATCGGAATTGGTTTACAAATTACGAAACGGTGTCTGAAGGTGTTGTTTTGATGGGAAATAATGCTTCGTGTAAAATCGCAGGTGTTGGAACAATTAAAGTTAAGATGTTTGATGGAGTTGTCAGAACACTTAGTGACGTACGGCATGTTCCAGAATTGAAGAGAAATTTAATTTCGTTGAGTACTCTTGATTCAAAAGGGTACAAATACACAGCTGAAAGTGGGATTTTGAAGATTTCAAAAGGTTCCCTCATTGTGATGAAAGGGCAGAGAAAGACTGCCAAGTTATATGTTTTGCAAGGTTTTACTGTTATTGGTGATGCAACTGTCGCTTCCTCTTCTTTGTCAGATGATGATATTACTAAACTTTGGCATATGCGCCTAAGGCATATGAGTGAGAATGGCATGGCAGAATTGAGAAAAAGAGGACTTCTTGATGGGCAAGGAATTTGCAAACTGAAGTTCTGTGAGCACTGCGTTTTTGGGAAGTAAAAGAGAGTTCGATTCACCAGAGGAATCCATAACACGAAGGGAACATTGGAGTATATTCATTCTGATCTGTGGGGGCCATCAAGAGTGCCTTCGAGAGGTGGAGCTAATTATATGCTAACTTTTATTGATGAATTTTCTAGAAAAGTTTAGGCATTCTTCTTGAAGCAGAAAAGCGATGTGTTTTCTGCATTTAAGTCTTGGAAAGCTATGATTGAAAAACAGACAGGAAAACAAATAAAATACCTCCGCACAGACAATGGCTTAGAGTTTTGTTCTGATGAGTTTAATAAACTGTGCAAGTCAGAAGGGATCGTGAGACACTTGACAGTTCGTCATACTCCATAACAAAACGGCGTTGTAGAACGAATGAATAGAACGATCATGGAGAAGGTTCGATGCATGTTGTCAAATGCCAACTTACCAAAGTCGTTTTGGGCCGAAGCAGCCTCTACTGCATGTTTTTTTATCAACCGATCTCCATCCATTGCCATTGAGAAAAAGACTCCACAAGAGGTATGGTCTGATAATCCTGCTAATTATTCTGATTTAAAAATCTTTGAGTGTCCTGCGTATGCTTATGTTGATAATGGAAAATTGGAACCGAGATCTATTAAATGTGTTTTTCTTGGTTATAAAGCTGGCGTAAAAGGGTATAAGTTATGGTGTCCTGAAAATAGAAAAGTTGTGATTAGCAGAGATGTTATTTTTGATGAAACAGCTATGCTACCTAACTTATCTCTTAAAGAGTCTTCCAATAAAGAAAATCAAAAGCAGCTGGAGCATCAGATTAATACAGAGACAACTCCTCAAGCCAGTACAAAAATTGAGAATAGAGTTGCTTCTTCACCACAATACTCTATTGCCAAAAACAGAACTAGAAGAGAAATTAAACCTCCAAAGAAGTATGCCGAAGCTGATCTAGTTGCTTATGCTTTAAATGTGGCTGAAGATATAGATGCAAACCAAGAGCCGTCTAATTATTCTGAGGCGGTTAGCTGTGAAGACTCAGAAAAGTGGATGTGTGGTATGCAAGAGGAGATGGAATCACTCCACAAAAATAAAACATGGGATATTGTGAAACTTCCTAAAGGTAAAAAGGTTGTTCGCTGTAAATGGGTGTTTAAAAAGAAAGAAGGGACTCCAGGAGTTGAAGAATCCAGATATAAAGCAAGGCTTGTTGCAAAGGGTTACAGTCAAATTCCAAGAGTGGACTTCACAGATGTGTTCTCCCCAGTTGTGAAGCATAGTTCGATTCGAGCTTTGCTTGGTATTGTGGCCATGCATGATTTGGAGCTTGAGCAGTTAGATGTAAAAACTGCATTTTTGCATGAAGAACTTGAGGAAGATATTTACATGCAACAACCAGAGGGTTTTACAGTCTCAGAAAAAGAGGACTATGTTTGCTTGCTGAAAAAGTCTCTTTACGGTTTGAAACAGTCACCAAGACAGTGGTACAAGAGATTTGATTCCTTTATGACTTCTCATGATTTTAAAAGAAGTAGTTTTGACAGTTGTGTTTACTTTAAGAAAAACAGTGATGGTTCTTTTGTGTATCTACTTCTTTATGTTGATGACATGTTGATAGCAGCAAAAGATAAAGGAGAGATAAGAAAGGTCAAAGCCCAACTAAGTGAAGAATTTGAGATGAAAGATTTGGGACCAGCAAAGAAGATACTTGGTATGGAGATTCTCAGAGATAAAAAAGAAAGTAAATTGTACTTAAGTCAGAAGGGGTACATTGAGAAAGTTCTTTGCAGGTTCAATATGCAGAGTGCTAAGCCTGTTAGTACTCCTTTAGCAGCCCATTTCAGACTTTCATCGGCTTTGTCTCCACAATCAGATGATGAGATTGAGTACATGTTGCATATTCCATACTCTAGTGCAGTGGGATCTCTCATGTATGCTATGGTTTGTTCACGTCCAGATTTATCATATGCAGTTAGTGCAGTTAGCAGATACATGGCGAATCCCGGTAAAGAACATTGGAAAGCAGTTCAGTGGATTTTAAGATACTTACGAGGTACTACAAATGTTTGCTTACAGTTTGGAAGAACTAGAGATGGAGTCATTGGGTATGTTGATGCTGATTTTGCTGGAGACCTTGATAAAGAAGATCTCTTACTGGTTATGTCTTTACAATAGGAGGTTGTGCAATCAGCTGGAAAGCTACTTTGCAAACTACAGTCGCTTTGTCTACCACTGAAGCTGAGTACATGGCCATTACTGAGGCTTGTAAAGAAGCTATTTGGTTGAAGGGACTCTTTAGTGAGCTCAATGAAGACCTTCAAATCAGCACAGTATTTTGTGACAGTCAGAGTTCCATCTTCCTTACAAAAGATCAAATGTTTCATGAGAGAACAAAACACATTCATGTTCGGTATCATTTTGTTCGTGATATTATTGCTCGTGGTGATATTGTTGTGAGCAAAATTAGTACTCATGAAAATCCTGCAGATATGATGACTAAGTCACTTCCTATAACCAAGTTTGAGCATTGTTTAGACTTGGTTGATGTTCATTGTTGAAGTTAAACCCTTAAGGGGTTTTATGGAAGAGGTGGAGAACTTGTTCGTTGAGAGTGCGCGATGAAGAACTTGTTCATTGAGAATTCGTGTCAATGTGGAGATTGTTAGAATAAAGTGACCCAAATTCTTATTTAAATAAAATAAAAGAAGAATCCTTATAGAATTACACTTCTTTATTTTATTTTAAATAAGGTTTTTTAAACCTTATTAAACTCTATCTATTTGATATTGATTAGAATAAGGAGTTTCAATCTTACTACACTCCTATTGAATATGGCTTTATAAGCCTATAAATAGACATGGTCTATTCCTCTTGTAATTGATTAGAATTCGACATAGTGAATTTTCTTCTCCTCTGCCCGTGGTTTTTCCCGAAAGGGTTTCCACGTAAAATCTGTGTGTTCTTTATTTTTATTTTTATTTCTTTTTTTCTTTGCGATATATTGTCATTACCGACGTTATATTTTTCACAAAAATATAAACTAATATTTTATAAGTTAATCACTCACCAATCGTCCATTATAAATTGAAATGGTCTAATTAATGTTCAAACCTTAATTTAAGTACTAAATAAACCCTTAAGCTAATAAAAATTTATAGTGATTGACTTTCAACACTTTTACTGTTTAGTCTTTTTTTCCTAAATTACTAATCGTTCAGTAAAATTATTGGGCCAAAATGCAGCATACTACCATAATATACTCGTAGACATTAATATTTAATATTTAATAACTCGATCATCGAAATATAGGGTTTTGAAACCACCACTTCTGGTACCATTAAAATTGGATTGTTTCATGGTTTTTGTATTAAAATACAATAAAAAGGACTATATTGATAGATATAATAAAAAGAAATGGTAATTCTGTCCTAAAATTTAGATTTTGCCCATAATCTTATATTACTAAGAAAGAGGTCGTAATGAGATTACATCATATATTTCGAGATGGTCAGAATGTTGAAATTCAAACACCATAATCTCATTCTGGAATGTAAGATTACAGGTCATAATGTTATATTTTGTGAACCGAACACCCCTTAAAGGCATTTAGGTTCTTTTCGTAAGTGATCGAAAGTGTTTAGGGCCTAAAACAAGCTTATAAGGGCTTACAATGGCTAAAACAATATTTTCATAGTATTAAGGGGAGATGTATTGGTACATCTTATGGATGTATCAACATATGTCTTTGTTATTGTATCTTTTTAGCTATTGACTTGTGTTGTACTGATACAACCATGTCATGTTCCGATACATGAGTCCCTCGAAGCAAAAATTGGCTCTGAAGCACATGGAATCATCCCCAAACATCACTAAAACATACATATAAGTTCCTAATCACTATAAAACGTTATAAAAAAATAATTTAAACTCAACCATCACACCATCACACCAAACACTAAGGCCCTCACTATGCACCTACGTGTAGTGCCATAAGACATGTATTGTTGTCTTCTACAAAACATCATCTTCTAACACAAAGTACGCACACTAATGTCTATGGGCATGCCAATTGTACTATCATTATTTCTCTAGGCTTACAATGGTAATTGGTCTATTGTAATTTGATATGACAAATTAGGCTTTCCTAGTGTACTTAAGGAGTTTATTCTTAAGCAAAGTAGTGTATTTTCCGTACTTTTTCGTAATTTTTAAATTTTAAGTTTATAAGTGTAAATATTTTGATTTTACTCATTTTGAAACCCAATTAGGCCAATAGTGCCATTAGGGGCCTTAACGTCTCGTAGAGTGATGTAAGGAAGTGTTTGATGTTGAAAATGAGCGAAAACGGTACCAAAGGAGAGGGTATTGCGATATCCAAACCTTGGAATTGCAATAACTCCAATAGACTTGAGATTGGAGACCATACTTTAGTGGTATCGCAATATCCACTTTGGGATCGCGATATCTACCCTCCAAGAAGACTACCAAGTTCGAAATTGTCTGAGGTATCGCGATATCCTCTTCTTTGGTATCGTGAGGGGACAAAATTGAACAAAAAAGGTCATCTTTTTCCACCTAAATGCATCAATCAGTGAAGGCCCGTTCAAAGGAATTTTAGGTACACAAATTGGGTCAGAATAGTTGTTATATCAGCCAAAATTTGGCTGAGAGAAGAGGGAGGCCACATTACCTTAGTCTAGGCTTAGTTTTCTCTAGGTTTTCTGTTGGAAAATCATGTTTGGGCACATACCTGAGTGCTGTATGTGTTATGTTATATTGGCATAGTGTTGCCGCCAAGGAACTGTGGATGACAATTAGCATATTATGTTTGCATAACAGAGTCTCACAAAAAAATCTATTGTTTTGTTCTTATGAGTACTGATGCTTTTTGGTTATTGAAGTTCTTATAAAACTAATGGTGTCTATTTTGGAACTCACAAAGTTCAAATGAACTTACTCCGTTACTTTCCATTTTCAAGCATTTTGATAGTAGAAGAAGGATCAATTGAAGGGGACTACGCTAGAGCTGCGGTTACGAGTGAGCCATTTGTGTATTTTTGTATCATGCATGATTATTTGGCAGAGGGTGTATACATACGTTTTGTATTCAAACTCCATTAACTTGCAGGTTACAAATTTGCCTTTTATATGTATTCGCCATTGATGGTAGTGGATGATTAATAGATTGTCTTTTATAACCCCTATTATTTCCTTTAAAGATGCATTACCAGATGAGAGAAGAATAATGATTTTTTTTTAACACGAAATAAAATCTTCATAATTGTTTTTCTAAAAATTTTATGTTAATTTGAAGGGTTTGTATTTGTCAATAACACCCTAGTCTGTTGAGCAGTTTGTCTGACTATATGATACATGCCATGTCTCACTGGCAGATTTAGAAGTGTTACAAACTAAACAATAGAAAACATAATTAATTAAAGCAACTAAATGTTAAATTTAAAGACTACATAAAATTAACTAAACAAATAAATCACTCTAACTAAAATAATAAAAAAAATTCAATTCTTTTAAAAAAATTTCAAAACATTTTAATGAAGGAACTATTTTATTCATTTCTATAGGAATAAAATAAATTTTTTTTATATAGTAAACAAAGTTAATAATAGTTAACGAAATTAGATAAAAAAATAGATATTATAAAATGATTATTTTATTAGTGAAAATAAAAACTGTTAAATCCAAGATAATTTAGTCAAGAGAAACTTTGACTTCTTAAAGTCATGAGTGTTCACTGTTCAGACGCCTTTATTATTACAAGCGTGTGATATTTGTACATCGAACATATACAACCAATCACCTCTTTCATTTAATTTCCTAAGCTCTTTCCTGATCCAATTTTATAATAAAATTCTAATTTCTTGTCAAGTTCAGGTCACGTGAATTAATGAAACTTTAATGATTTAATCATATATCATATATATAATGTAAAGTAAGGAATATTAACATTGGAAATTTTAAGTTTTAATTTAATTTTTTATTTTTAAAATATTTTTAATTATATTTAAAGTGGATTTTATATTTAAATTTACGTTTTTAATAAAAAATATATTAATTAATAAATACAATAAAGTAAATACATTTTTTTAAAACAAACAAATACATTATTTTATCAAGAAAATAATGATGTAATTTTTGGTGAAAATAGAATTTTTTTTTACATCTACTTCATTTTTAATAATTATAATATTAAAATAAAAAATATATAATTTTATATTATTATCTAGATTTTTATAATTAAATTTAAATAAAATGTTTTAAAATTTATTTAATTGAAAATTGGACTAAACTGAGAGCAGAGGACAAAAATTAATTGAGCCTTTTCTTTTCTTTTTCTTTTTTTTTTGTGAGCATACGAATTTACATTTAATTTTTAAAATCATTTTAATATTATAAAAGAAACATTTATGTTATTATATTTTTTATAAAATTTAAGTGGAACATTTTAATTTAAAAATATTTTAATATATGAATTCAAAAATATTTTAATATTTTTAATTAATTCACGGTAAGAAAATTAATTAATTTATATTTTCCAATCAATGGTTGTACATGTTATATAATATTTTTTTAAACAATTTCACTATATGTTCTGATTGTATTTGTTATTTTTGACGAAATGCCTAGAACTACTCTTAGCTCCTCCCAACCCATAAATAGAGGGGATAATGCGTCTCGGCACACTCAAACCCACGTCTTCCTGTATTAGCAACATGCCCATGCCAATCGAACTAATACTCAATTGACACATGTTATATAAAATTTAACTTGAATAAAAATCTGATAAGGGTAATTAATTGTATTTTTCTTTAATAAGACAGTTGGCATATGGGTTATACTTAAATTAATAAAACCCATGATAAAATGCATTACAGTTTAAATATGAAGAGTAAAATAAATATGAAAATAGAAGAAAACTATAGACATCCCAGTTTAGTTAAAAAAGAGAATAAAAGTAACAATATTGGGTTGCATCACGGCTTCCCTCAGCTTAGTTGATTTTTCTACAAATCTGA
Source organism: Gossypium australe (assembly GCA_005393395.2). Classification (NCBI taxonomy): domain Eukaryota; kingdom Viridiplantae; phylum Streptophyta; class Magnoliopsida; order Malvales; family Malvaceae; genus Gossypium; species Gossypium australe. Next base: position 62,713,996 of record CM016624.1, on the reverse strand, counting down.
GTTGGAGGGAGTGCTATTCCCTTGATCTGTATTAAATTAACACATTCGATGAACATTGTACGACTACCGGACAAGGTACGGTTCGTTTAACAATAACATCCATCACGAGATATTTCTCCTACGTTCATAATAACCTATTTTCACTTCAACCAATATTTTTGCATGACAAACTTCCAGTTGGTTTCATGCTAAACGTCTATGTTAAGAATGGATTCGCCTTGATATGATTCAAAATAAATTTATTCGATAATAAATAATAATTTACACAGTTTGGTTTTAACAATTTACCTCCATAGGTAGGGGCAAATTCAGGCGTTCGCAACACCTAGTCTTCCTAAATTTTGTAAAACAAAAAAATTTAGGTCCTTTGAATTTTAAATTTAATATTATATTTAGTGTTTAAAAAATAGATAAATTTGTGTTTCACACCCCTAAATTTTTTTTTAAATTGATTTATTTTATAGGATTTATAATTTTTAATGATAAATTTAATAACATTTTTATTTTAGTTTGTTAAACTAATACAATGTAGATTCTAAATATTAATTTGGTAAAATAAAGATTAGGAATTGCAATATCTAAATAAAAATAGTATCTAAATATTAATTAAGTAAAAATTAAATTTTAATAATTATAATAGCTAATATAAAGTTTGGTGACCAAGATTATCCTAAATTTAAAAATATTCCTACCTACTTTAAACATGTATAAATATCCAACCCCCTCCCTAGTCGACAATTCTAACTTCACCCTATAACAAGGATTACTTATATTTTGACGCTAAAAAACAATTTCAAAAACTTACAACTCACAAACAAAATATTTACAATACTTTACTCTCAAATTAGCCGCTTATTAATTTGCCCCATCCACTCTCCTTTGTTGTGTTTCGTGGTTGAGAAGCAAGGCTTATTTATACTAGATTGTGGTAGCCTATTTTAACACACACATATATATATATATATATATATATATTTCCAGGAGTTGTAAAATGTAAAATATCGGTATAAATATAGATGACTTGTATTAAAAAAATTCCACCTTTAGAATTTCGATGCAAAAGAATAAAAATGAGTTTTATAATTATTTTCATTATATGATATATTTTTCCAATGGCTTACTAATATATACATATATGTTCTTCAAATATTGTATCAAGACTAACTTTTTCATGCCATAATAATTAAAGGTAAATTACATTAACAGTCACTTAATTTTGGGGTAGCTGATAAAACAATCACATTTATTTCATTTCAGTCACTCAACTTTGAAAAAGTGACAAAATAGTCCTTTTTGCCGTTTTCCGTCACAGACGTCACAACAAAGTGACATGGCAGATGACGGGGTGCTTAGTGTCAAAAAACCCTCCAGCTAGCCTGTTACCACCAATTTAACAGCCTTAGCAGCACCAATTTAAGGTTTAAGAAGAGAAAAAGAAAAAAAAAGAAGGAGAAGAGAAAAAATGGAGATACCTCCAGTTTTCAAATCAACGACAACTGTCACCGTCGTTAACAGCTTCCCCTATGCAAGTCCTGAAACTGATATCCGCCTAGTCCGACCCTCTCCTCACTAAAGAAATCTTCGATGTCGCCACCACCCAACCCAGTTTTCATCACTCTTACTCTTCCTTCCTCGTCCTCATTCCCAAACTCAATCATTCCAAGCACTTCTCTCTTGTCAACGACCTTCTCGTTCGTCTCAAATTCGATCAATACCGGGTAACCCCAACTCTCTTTTCTTACCTCATCAAAATCTACACTAAAGCTGATTTAGTCGAGAAAGCTCTCAATGTGTTCTACAAAATGCTTGAATTCAACATTAAGCTTTTACCCAAACACTTAAATCGTATCCTCGAGCTGCTTGTTTCTCATTGTAACTTCATCATGCTTTCTTTCGACCTTTTCAAGACTGCCCATAAATACGGTTGTAATGGCCCATTTTTTCCCAGGCCCAGAAACTAGAAATACAAAAAATAGAAAAACAAGTAAAGTCCAAATTACAAAAGAAACAGGCCCAAACTAACAAAAAAAAAAAAAACTAATAGCCCGTGGCCCAACAAAATTAAAAACTTTTTAGAAAACACTAGGATTTCTGAAACCCTAGGTGTCGCACCCCCTCGATCGTCGTGCCCACATCTCATCCCTAGACACCTTGTCCCGAGGCCCCCTGGCTCGCCCTCCGCTGGCGTCGTTGCACCGAAACAGAAAAAAGCCGAATGTTTCGCCTCCGTCAACACCTGCAACAGGAAAAGAAAGAACAAAAATGCAGAAATGGCAGAGGAACCCAAAAGCAACAATATATTTTTTATTTTTTTATCTTTTCGTCTATAAAAGCCTTGAGAAAACAATGTATTATGGACCAATTTTGAAATAAAAAAAGAACAGTTAGAAAAAAATACAACCTGAAAAACTTTTGAAACCAAAGGTGAACCTTCTGATCGATTTATTTTTATCTTGTTTTTGCTTTTTTAAATATAATATATATATATATATATATATATATATATATATATATATATATATAAAGGGAAGACATTTACCGAAGTCGGTTGATCTTCCCGCCGGCGAAAACCACGACAGAAAAGGACGAGGACGAAGCGCCATTCGGTTCCTCCGCCGGGCTAGGTCGGGTTCTTGAGATTTCGGCCTTGGATCGGTGCCCTACGTCTGACGGGGTTCAAAAGGGCGTCTTTTCGCCTTTTCGGCCATCGCGCACAGCGGTCGCTAGCGGTGGTTCGGCGCTAGAATCCTGGCCAGAGTTGTGGCCGGAGTTCGGGCTAGGTTGAAAGAGTGGAGAGGTTTCTTGTGTTTTTTTAGGAGAGGCTAAAAATGAGTTTTAAAACAAAAAAATTATATATATAGGGGAGTAAAACGACACCGTTTTGTGCTTTACGTCCGGACGCCAAAACGGCGTCGTTTTGTGACGCGACCGGAATCGACCCGACCCGCAGGCTAAGGATCAGCGTATTTCTTTGGAAAAGGGGCTATTTGCGTGCACGGTCCCTCCGCTTTTGTGACGCATTGCAATTCTGCCCCTGTTTGGTTATTTTATTTTATTTTATTTTTTTAAATCTTGCCACATAATTTTGCATTGTTTCAATTTGGCCCATATTGAAACGGTGCCCATAGGGCTTGGGAATAATTTCTCATCCAGTCCTTGCAGTTTCACGCGCGTTTCATTTTGGTCCTCCGTTCAGCCCTTTTCTTTTATTTATTTATAATTTGTCCTTTTGACTTTATTTTGATTTCGATTTCATCCTTTATTTAGTCAATTTCAATACTTTTATATAATGTGTTTATATTTTCATTTATTTTTTATTTATCCATTTGTTTTATTATTCATTTATCTTTTTGTTATATTTGAATTTTTATCTTCACCTAATGTTTTATTTATCTATTATTTATATCTATTATATTTGTTTGTTTATTTGTTCATTTACCTTTAATTATTTAAATTTAATATTACTTATATTTATGTTACTTACCTATTATTATTTAAATACTTAAATTATGTATTTGTTTCACCTATTTATTTATTCTTTTTACTTTTTAATGTTTGATGTTACTCATTATTTATTTCATTTATTTATTTATCATTCTTTCATTTTCAAAATATTGGACACTATTTTCATTCCTTTCATTTTTGTATTACCTTATTTGTTTTATTATTAAAATCGTGAATCAAGAATTCTATTAAGCATTACAATTATCTTTTGAATATTTTCCTGTATAGTCATTTTGTACCATCATTATATCATGTATAGTCGTTTTAATATTAAGATTAGATACAATCAGTTTTTATGCTATATCCCAAACAAAATAAGTATACATCATTTTGAATGTTACTCTTGCATTCATTCAAACTTTTTAAATAGGCAATATTTCGTATTTTGAAACTCGAGAAGTTGTACCCTAACTTACGGGGTTTCGATTTTCTTGTTGAATCTAAAATAACCGAACATCCTTTTGAAATTCAAAATTTGATAAAATAATAAAATAAAAGGTCGGCTTATTTTCGAGAAGTTAAAACGTCGTGTCCTAACTTACGGGATACAACTTCTTTTGCTACCTCGAGATAAAGGGCTTTTAACATACATTTTGATTCATACAAACGACTTTACATAGAAATAACATAGTATAAAGAGGGATCGTATTTTAAATTTCTTTTTGAGCTTTTGGTTTTCGACACTAAAGACACCAATTAATCAACTAGGTACCAATTTTTTGGCGTATCGAGGGTGTTAACCCTTCCTCGTGCGTAAATGACTCCCAAACCCGTTTTCTGGATTTCGTAGACCAAAAATTGTCGTTTTAGTAAATTAAAATTTTTATTAAAATGACCAAATTACGAGGTGATCCGATCACACCTCATCAAAAAGGATTGGTGGCGACTCCTGTTTTTTCATTTTCGTTTCCAAAATATAAAGTCGACCCGTTTGTCAAAAAAATGCTTTTGACAACGGTGTTTTCCCCAATACCAAATCTTACAACATTTTGATGGGTGCGTTTGTTTGAACGAGGATTTAGGTATTGCGTACAAACTGTTCAACAAAATGTTTGAGAGAGACGTTATGCCATGTTGAGTTTTATAGGATATTAGTGCAAGGGCTATGCAGGAAGAGTCAAGTGAATAGAGATATAGATTTGTTAGAAGATATGTTGAATAAAGGATTCATTCCAGATTCATTGAGTTATACTACTTTGTTGAATAGTTTGTGTAGGAAGAAAAAGGTTATAAGCTTCTTTGTAGAATGAAAGTTAAAGGGTGTAACCATGATATTGTGCATTATAATGCTGTTATATTGGGTTTTTGTAAAGAAGGAAGAGCTATGGATGCTGTTAAGGTTTTTGAACAACCATTACAGTGGAAGAAATCATATCAACTATTGAGAAATTTTGGATTTCAGGATAACTTTAAGCTTGGATATCAATGGTATTGCCCTTGTTTATACCATTGCAACTTTAGATGTTGTTACAACAAATTGTCTACTTGTTATCACTTTTTTCTTGGTTATGTTACTCGGGTAAATTACACCATCAGTGGCTGATGACAAGAGACGAATTTCAGGTCAACGGAGAATCATCATTAGTCGACCTAACAAGGGTGTTATTTCTAGATGTGTTGTAATACCAAACAGAGAAAGTGTAAAGATTTGCAAAAGAACTCATTGACTTAAACCCAGTAGCGAAGACTTTGTTTTAAAGAGATAAGAAATTTGTTTTGAGATGGAGTCCATGGGAAATCTGAGAAATCGAAGGATCGGTCTTGCTGGGACAACAATGGCGGAAGGTTGCAGAGGAAGAGGCAAAGAATCTGACCCCACCAAATTATGCAAAGAAGACTTTTTTTTTACAGTCTCTTCTTCTTCTTCTTCTTTGTTATTAAGGGTTTATTTTTCAATTTCTTCTTAAATTGGGTGGCTTCCATTGTGGACATCCAATGTGGCAAGTTAACTGGCCACATTAGCTAGTTAACTTGCCACATCAGCGGTCTCGTTAAGACACTAACAGAAACTGTTAATTTGTGACTGTTTTGTTACTTTTTTATAACGATAGTGACTGTTTTGTTATTTTTCAAAAGTTTACCTAGGTAATTGTTTTGTCAGCTATCCCAAAGTTGAGTAATTGTTGGTGTAATTTACCTAATAATTAATCATAAAATTTCTAACCTAATCAAGGGTATGCTGTTAACGTCATTACTTACGTCAAGCTTAATAATATCTCATGCCTTACACTTGAAATTTAATTTCAGCTTCGTGGGACAATTATCAGTTAAATTTTCAGCTATGGAATTGCATTGCATGCAATCGTGTTGACTTTCCCCAATTCTTTGATCAACATTGGTCAATATTAAATAACATAATTAACTCAAAAACCAAGCATTCGATCACGAGAACATTACCTCTTTTTATGGATTACAAAATAATTAAAACTAATATTCACACTCTCAAAGTAACCCACCCTACTTTCAGGAGGATAACCCGTGAGTTTCGTAAAGAAATTTATTTGAGGGGAAGTGGTCTATAAATACAAGATATCAGGTCCTTGTAAAAATATGAAACCGTCCAATAAGTTTCAAATATCTAAAAAAAGAAGCCATAGTTTTGTACTTTGTTGTCATGTCACTTTCAATAGAAGCTATAGCTATGGCCGGGGTGGATTATGTTAAATGGGGTTTAGACATAGAAGAATGGGAGCGTGACGATGAGTTGTCTCCGCCATATTTACTGGCACATAACAACGGGAACGAAGAAGAAGAATTCATGAAAAGGCATGCTTATGCTAGGCAAGGCTTTTTTGCTTGTATCAACAATCCAAGTCCGTCGAGCTACAATTTGGAAGATAATGTCCGAGAAAGATTAGTGAGTGAGCTTTGCAATCCAGGAGTTGTTCGGTACTGGAGAAGTAAAATTGAGAAGATATGATTCTATTTCATGTTAATTGCAAAAATGGTGCCAACCTTGGTAAAGCCGTTGGTGATTTCATGTCAACTTATTGTGATATAGTTATAACATCTTAAGATGAATTGCAAATAACTTTACACCATAAATAATTGTAAAGAAAAAGAAAAGAAAGTAACGGAAAAGAAGGGAAAGTTAAGGAAAGAAAATGATGTATATTTGATTAAATCGTGGAAAGTTAAGAAAATTATTATTTATAATAATTTTTTAATTATATCTTTCGTATAAAATAACTTAAGTAAAGTGTTAATATGAACAAAAAAAATGGTATTTTCTATCTTAACCCAATGAAAGCATAGGAAAAAGCGAAGGAAAATAAGGGAAATAATCTTTTCTTTTGTTTGGATAGAATTTATAAGTTAAGTTAGGTAAAGTAAGATGAGTATTTCTTACTTTTCTTTAAAAGTTAAATTTTTTATTTACCTCAATTTGGAGGGAAAGCTAAGGAAAGAAAAAGAAAACAATTTTTTTTGAAATAATAATCGGCTAATCTTTTATTAAATTGAAATAGAACAAAAAGTCATTGGGCCTGCTAATAGTATTGTTCGCCAGACCATTAAAGGAAATATAAAAAACCATCAGAAAAACTCCTAGGGAAACAAAAACAATTAAAGCTATGAAAAAGGAAACCTAGAGTATTGATTGTAGCCGATTCATTTACAGCTGGGCATCATTTTCTCCTTGTCTTTTCGTTTTCAATCTATCCCATCTGTTTCAGACGATAGCCTCTCCATTTTTCATATTTTGCTATCTGTTCATCTTTACCTATCTCTCAACTATTTTCAGTCTGGAAATCTTCTCCACCTTCCCTCCGGATTCACTTGTAGATTATGCAACTCCTTTCCTCCCAAGTATGTTACTCCTTCCATTTTAAGAGCTTCGTCTGCTAATTTGTGGGCCAACATATTTTCAGTTCTGTTGATGAAGTGAAATCTGATTTCTTGAAAATGCTTCGATTTTTCCTGAATATCTCTGATTATTGCACTTATAATTGATCTATCTTTTGCTTTTGTTTGGTATTTCTGTATGACTGTACGTGAATCCCCTTTTATCATGACTGAGTGTAACCCGATTAAAGTTCCTAGTTTGACCGCATGAAGTCCAGCATAGGCTTCTGCTGCAAAAGAAGAAGAGACGTTTGAGTTTGAAACATTCTTTGTATTTATGATTTCTCTCGTTGGGTCTATAGCCACCAGACCGACCATCGATTTGAACTCTCTTATGTTGAAAACTTCATTGAAGTAGATCGTCACCCCTGAAGTTGTGTCTCGCTGATTTGTGCTTCTAAATGCGTTTAAGGTACTCCTTCTTTCCATTAAACCATCAATCTCAGCCAAGTACCTTTTAACTTTTGATGCTAACTCCCTTGCTGAATCTGTTTTTCCCTCGTGTATGAGCTTATTTCTCGACCCACATGAACCATACTGTACTGCAGAACAGTAGGCATTGTTTGAAGCTGTTTCTCTTAAAAATCCAGGTAATCCAATCTCAAAAATTCTGAATCGTAGAATTATTGACCCAGGAAAAGTCTAATAGTCACCATATCTCAATTGTTGTAGGACAGACTCGGAACAGATGGCCAATATCCTCTTCTCCAGATCTACATTGGGGACATACAGTGTTATCGGCTACTCTTTTAGAAATTAGATTAACTAGGGTAGGCAGATAGTTCCATGATACTCTCCAAATTGTAATCAAAATCTTGGAAGGAAGCTGTAGATTCCATAACTTTTTGTAAAAAATTTTAGATCGGCCTGTATTAATAGGTTATTAAGATCCAAGCTAGCATTTTGTAATAATTTATAAGCGCTTCTAACCGAAAACTCTCTAGAAAGCTCTCCCTTCCATACCTAAAAGCCATCTCCTGGATTTTCCGCCAGAGGAATTTGCAAGATCTTTTGGGCAATGTCAGCTGGGAAGGTATTTTCCACTAGATCTATTTTCCACACATTATTTGTAGCATCAATTAAATCAGAGACTAACTTAATTTCATTATTGTTTCTATGACTCCATACTTCTGCATCCTTGCCTGGAATCCAATGGTCTTCCCAAACTAAAATTCCAGTTCCCCATCCTACTCTCCAACCCATCCCACTACATAGCAAACCTTTGGCAGCCCAAATACTTTTCCAGGTAAGTGAAGGTAAGTTACCTAGCTGTGCATTAAAAAAAAATCTAAATTTGGGTAATATTTGGCTTTAAGAACTCTCGCCAATAAGGAATTCGGATAATTGATGAGACGCCAACCCTGCTTAGCAAGCATAGCAATATTAAATTGGCTCATATTTCGAAAACCAAGACCACCATTTTCCTTCAATATACATAACTTTCTCCACGCACACCAGTGAATACCCTTTTTCCCATGTCCTTTTTGCCACCAAAACTTGGCCATAATGTTTTCAAACTCAGCACATAACGTTTTAGGTAAAAGGAAACATGCCATCGTGTAAGTTGGAATGGCTTGTAAAATGGACTAAATAAATACTTCCTTCCCTCCTTGCGATAAATGTCTCGTACTCCAGTGATCAATTCGCTACTTGATTCGATCTTTCAGGATTTGGAATGACTCTCTTTTCTTCCTTCCCACCATATTAGGCAACCCTAAGTAACTCTCCGGATCATTCGAACATCTTACTCCCAATATGTTGACCACCAAATTTCTATCAATTTTAGGAGTATTTTTGCTGAAGAAAACAATTGATTTATCAAAATTGATGCATTACCCTGAACACCTTCTATATTTTTTGAGAATTTCCTTTAAAACATTAGCTCCTCTACCAGATGCTTCACTAAATAAAATGCAGTTGTCTGTAAAAAGTATGTGCGAAACCTGTGGTCCACTCTTGCTGGCTTTAACCTCTCTTAACAGCCCTTCATCCATTGCAAGATGCATTAGACTAGATAAACCTTCCCCGCACAAGAGAAACATAAATAGACTAAGCGGGTCTCCTTGATGTAACCCCCTTGACGGATTAAAGATCTCTCTTTTGAATCCGTTTACAATCATCGAATATGAAATAGAGGTTAAACACTCCATGATAGTTTCAATCCAACTAAAAGCAAAGCCCATTCGAATCATGATTTCTTTTACAAAATTCCATTCAACTCTGTCATATGCCTTACTCATATCGAGCTTCATAGCCATGAACCCTTTTCTCCCCACTCTCTTCTGTTTCAACGTGTGAAGAATTTCGTAAGCAAGAAGAACATTATCCGAAATCAACCTCCCAGGTACAAAAGCACTCTGAGCCGTATCTATGCATTTCTCAATAACTCCTCTTAGCCTATTTACTATAGCTTTCGCCATGATTTTATAAATTACATTACATAAGCTGATTGATCTGAACTGTTTCATATTAATGGGATTTGCAACTTTTGAAATGAGCGCTATGTGTGTAGAATTTACTTTCTTGAATTCTTTTCCTTCATTCAACATTTGTAGACAGAATTTGATGACTTCATCTCCAACAATGTGCCAACACTTTTGATAAAATAACACTGGTAAACCATCTTTACCTGCGGTTTTTGTAGGTCCCATCTCGAATGTTGCTACTTTAATCTCTTTCTTTGTATATGGTGCCATGAGGTATTGATTGTCTTCCTCAGTTATACACCTCTCGATTCCTGATAACAAATGATTACATCTTTCCCTCTCTTCTGACCTAAATAGGTTTTGAAAAGAGGATCTCATAATGTCTGCTATATTTTGACTAATTTTTATTTCTCTTCCATTCTCATCTAGCAACTTATGGATCATATTTCTTTTTCTTCATTGTATGGCTTGGCTATGAAAGAAATGGTGTTTCGGCCGCCATGTTTTAACAAGTTTATGCGCGCTCTTTGTTCCCAATATAGTTCATCTTTGTCAATTTCCAGATTCAGTTGAATTTTAGTGTCGATTAGCTCAGCCAAATTATGATCATCTCTTTCTGCTGCTAGAAAATCTGATAGCCTATCAGTGAGAAATGCCTTTCGCTTATTTTGATCATCTTGAATCCGATTAGCCCACCTTCTCAAACTGTTCTTTAACTCGTTTAGTTTCTGTATCAAATTACCTAGTGATGACTCCCAAATATTCTTGACTTTTTCCTCAAATGATTCCTGCATTGTCCACCATGCTTCGAATCTGAATGCTACCTCCTTTGCCCCTTGTTTTGCCCTTTTCGTGTTAACTAGAAGGGGGCAATGATCAGAAAAAGAGTGGGTTAGGTGTTGAATGGATACTTTAGGAAACATAGCCAGCCATTCTTCGTTTGCAACTCCCCTGTCAAGCCTCTCGCGTATGTTTGTCTCTAGTAAATTTCCTCTTTCCCATGTAAACCATCTTCTAGAAAAACCCATATCCATTAGCCTACATTCCGATAGGACCTTTCGAAATAGCTCCATTCTTCTTTCATCTCTAGGTACCCCTCCTTTTTTTTCAAAACCATACATAATTTCATTGAAGTCCCCACAAACGAACCATGGAAACATCTCTTCTATGTATAAACTCATTAACTCGGCCCATGCATTACTTCTGTCGTGTTCATTTCGGGGCCCATAGAAACCGGTGAACCTCTATTTACCTCTTGATTCATTTTCGTCAACCACCACATCAATATGCCTTTTTGAATACTGTCGAAGTGTAACACTCACCTCTTGTTTCCTTGCCAAACATAATCCTCCTCTAGTACCCTCTGGATCAACTTCAATCCCATTAACGTACCCACAGCTATACCAAATTTTTTCCATTTTACTTCTACAAACTTTTGTCTCCATAAAGAAGACCATTTGGGGATTTTGCATCTTCAGCATATACCGAAGTCTCTTAACTGTTCGTGGACTCCCCAATCCACGAACATTCCAGCTTAACAGTTTTATTACGTCCAGTCAGCGTGCCTCTTGGCAGCCGCCGATACAAAGTGGTTAACTTCCAGCACTCTCCTATTCCTCTCTACCGGGGAATTCTCATTTCCTAATGCTATCACTCCCTCCATCTCCCCTCTAGCTCGTTTCTTCCCTTCTTCACCAATCAAAATACCGTCCTTTAGATCATGCTCCATGTCAGTTAGAACTTGATCTAATTTTTGATTTACCCCCGTAGGACTTTCCAAGATCTTTCGGCCTTCCAAACTAAAGCCCAAGATTGGATCAAAGGACTCTCCATATCTCACTGTTTTACTTTTCCTAGTCCACACTTATTTTCATTTGTGGAAGTATCATCACTGTTATCTTTCAATTTCCCATTCTCTTCCTTTCTTAACCATACACTATTCATTGTTACAGCCCTCCGTGATTGAGCCCGTAATGATAGATCCCATCCCATCTCAGCCACTTCCACCCTAGCATCATTTTTGATTCACAAAAGGAGTCACTATGTCCCAAACGACCACAGTAAAAGCAAAAAAGGGCAGTCGTTCGTAGCGAAACTTAAAATATGAGCAATTCCCACAGAATATAATTTGTTTCCTCTTTTTTAATGGACGTCTTACATCAATCATGACTCTTAACCGCATATAATTCCTATTTTCTTTACCCAAATTTGATCCATTATATTCCATAAATTCTCCTATAAATTTACCCAATTGAACTGCCAGATTTTCTGAATATAGACCAATGGGGATGTCGTGTATCTGAACCCAAAAAGGTGCCTGAGTAAAGGAATTTTGAGTAGATTTTCACCGCACTGTAGCTTATGTAAAACTAACAGATAATTGTTAAAAGTCCATGGAGATCCTTTCAACACCCTCTCCAAATCCATAATATGGTAAAATTGAAACAGAAATCTTTTTTTACCCAGATCCCGAATATGAACTCCCCTTATAGGATGCCACAGATTTGCCATAGTATTTTTCGCAGCAGGAAAATGAATAATACTAGCAGTTAAAAAACATCCTTCTAACCTAAAAACTTCTTCTCTTCTTTCTTTATTCCATTCTACTTGAATCTGTAATATTGCATCTTCTTCTTCGTTAAGTGACAATCCTGCTAATTCGTCTTCCATTTGTTTCAGATGAACCTCCAATTGAAGTATCCCTGTACTCAACAAGAAATCAAAAACTTACAGATTCGTCGTCGCCACTTCTTTACCAAAAGGAACAAAAAACCAGGAAAAAGAAACGTGCCAAATAGGGCAGACCAGAAACGTGCCAGAGAGGGCAGACCTTTACTTATTATTACTCTGATTGAAAGGAAAACAAAATTTTAATATGTGAAATGTCTTTTTTTGTCCTCTGTTTATTTTGTAAATAGTTTTATGATAAAATTATAATTATAAAAATTCATTATAATTAATCATTTCTTATCCTTTCCGATGTTTATTCAAACAAAAATTATTAAAATCACTTAACTTTCCTTTCCTTCACTACTTTTAACCATCCAAACAAAATAATAGGTAATTATTTACTTTCTTTTCTTTAGCTTTCACTCTTTTACTTTCTTTATTTTTCTTTACTATTAATCCAAACATAGTGCAAAGGAAACATCACTTCCCTTTATTAGCTTTTCTCTCAAATTGGGGTAATTAAAAACTGAGTAACTCAAAGAAAAAAAAACAATATTCAACTCCCTTTACTTTCCCTTGTTTAAATAAAAATAAAAATAATCCAAAGAGCTTTCCCTTACTTTCCTTTTCTTTCCCTTCTTTTTATTCAATCCAAACATAGAGTTATCTACAATTCATTTTGTAAAAAAAAAAATTGAACAACTTTTATTTCCTTTCAATTTTGTTTTTTTAAATTCTTTTCGAGATTTTAACAAAAGAAGAATAAATAAATTTTAACATGATATCAGTTAAGCCCGAACCCAATTACTACCCACTAGTTAGGTTCTGGCTTAATCTCAAACAACTACATTATAGAAAAATGGTTAAATTTTAATTTTGGTGTCTCCATAATGCTTAAATTTGGTATTTAATTCTTATACTTCAAATTCTAACATAATTCAGTCTTTAAATGTTGTTAATTAGCCGAAATAGCTAATATAATTAACTTTTCAATTAAATTCCAAATAGCGATTATTAAATCTAAAAAGTAGAAGAACTAAATTCTTGATAATAAAGTAGGGAGACTAAATTCTAGATAACAAAGTGTATGGGGGACTTAGAGTATATTTTGATCTTCAAGATTTTCTTTTATATTTTGACACAAACAAATAATTAATCCAGCACAAAGTGCGACTAGACCATACTAATATATAGTAAAGAGTGAAATCATTTTATTTTTATTGTGTTCTAGAAGGGGAAGGAATGACAAAGTATGAAGTTAATTTTTAATATCAACATATAACTACATTGTCACTCCAATTGTGATTATGTTAGTTAAATTTATTTTTAGTTCATCAATCACATATTATTTTATCAGGTTAATATTTCATACAATAACAATATATAATTCTATGTTGTCAATAAATTAGACAATGACCTATTATCTAAAACTTTTAAAGATAAATTTACTTATTTACATTTTATATTTTAAATTTTAAATGACGAGTCAATGGATATCATTAGAGGTGACAAAATGAGGCCGAACTCAAGAACTCTATAACACCCTTTACCCCTATCTGTAGCCGGATCAGGGTACGAGGCATTACATCAATCTTTTACACTTTTCCGATACATACATTTCAATTATACATTAAAACCATTCATAGTCACACTCTATGTCCCAATTATGGGCTTACGAGGCCCAAAACAATCATTAAAGTTGGTTCGGGACCAAACTGGAACTTTTCGGGCATTTAGAAATTTTTTACCAAAATAGGGCCACACGCCCGTGTGACATATGACACGACCATGTGAGTAGACTGTGTGGTCCTCACACGCCCATGTCTGGACCCCATGTGTAATTCACTAGCATTCTGTTTATGCACCACGGCCAAACCACACGCCCGTGCGGTGGCCGTGTCCTACCCCACGGCTGAGACACACGACCGTGTCTCTAGTCCGTGTGGCATACATTAGGCTATTTTTCAAGCCTTTTGTGTTCTTAACTCTTGGTACTAATATACAATATATCGATCTTTGTTATACCTTTAGCTAATTCTAAGCCACATCAAGACATTTCTCCATGCATGCATAAAATAGGTTTACTTACCTATAGGCATTATGAGCTACAACTCATGGCTCTATTCAACGAAGCAATATAAGCCTAAACATTTGGCTAATTCATAATAATACATACAACCAATAACTAAATCTCTATACATGCCATTCACTTGAAAATAATTAGGAATTGTCGTGATTCCAATTTGACAAATTGATAGTGTGATGATACCTCCAACGATCTCCAACCCCGAGCCAACCTAACAACACTAAGAGAAATGGGAAAATGGGGTAAGCTTTATAGCTTAGTAAGTTGGCATATAATAATAAACAATCTATTTAACGATACTATCCCATTCCTCAATAGATATGCTTAAGAAAATAGAATCATTATTTACATGATTTCACCTTTTACTCAAGTTCAGCTAAGGCTATTTTCCTGAGTCACAGTCACTAATTTAATTATTTCATAAGCTACAGAACTTGAAATTAAGTTCCGTAAATTTTCCCTGAAATTAGACTCATATATCTTCTTGTCATAAAATTTCCAGAATTTTTTTCTTAGCCAATTAGTACAATTTATTCATTAAAGTTTCCCCTGTTTCACTATTTGACAGTTCTGCCCTCTCTTCACAAAATCTGAGATATCTCATTGTACAAAGTTCAAATAATATTTTTCTTTGTTCCAACAAAAAGTAGACTCACTAAGGATTCTAAGAATATAAACCATGCCCCATAATTATTTTTTTAACAATTTATAACGATTTTTCCAAATCAGAATAAGGGATCACGTATTCATTCTGAACCAGTCTCACAAGAATTTAAATATCTCATAAAGTATGATTCATTTTCTCACACCATTTTCTTTATTTGAAAATAGACTCAATTAGATTTAATTTCATTTAAATTCCTACCATTTTTGGTGATTTTTTTAAAATACAGAACTGCAACTGTCCAGTACTGTCTTAATGCTAATTTCACTTTTTTCATGATTTTCATGTATTCACTTTCATTTTTACACATATGCACAAAAACATAGTATAACTTAGCATATAATTATCATTTGATCATAGGCACATCTCACTCATTTGCATCCTTACAATTGATGCATCATAACCCAAACACTTTATTCAACATATACAATAGCAATTTCATACACATACCTGTATTAATTGTTCATACGGTTTCCTACTTAATTTCATACTTGTACTTCACTTATACAAACGGTTTCATATTCACACTTACACATATAAATGCATCAATTACAATGTTCACTTGCACACTATTATCACATGATTAAATCCTTTTCACATTCAATCACTTTTCATTATATCAATTCAATACCCGTTGAATCTCTTAAACATCATCAAAAGCACATTATTTCAAATCAATATCAATAAGTTCTACTATTCAATTCTTACTCATGAATCAATACCTATTTATTATATTTTTTTTATTTCTACCACTTTTCAAACTCATACACAAAAGTCAACAACCACATAGGTTCCGTACATACCTGTACCTCATCATACTTATCTATTACATTTCCCACGTCACCTTATTGATCGATACATTATATCATACGATAATATTTTATATTCAATGAACTCACATACTTAGTGCCAAATGGATAACCGAAGCTATATATAGATTTTGCGCACACCGTGCCAAATGAATAGCTGAAGCTATATATAAATATCGCACACACAGTGCCAAAACCTTGTAACGTATCGCACACTTAGTGCCAAATCCTTGTAACGTATCGCACACTTAGTGCTGTCACATTTAATTTCTAGCACACTTAGTGCCAAATCCTTGTAACGTATCGCACACTTAGTGCCATCACATTTAATTTCTCGCACACTTAGTGCTATATTTCATACTATCATTTTCGTACATTAATTTCGCATATTACAAATCAGCATATAAATCTCATGTTTATATATAATTAACAACACATATATGCTTATAAACTTACCTCAGATATCGACGAACGTAATCGACTACTCGGCTACTTTTGACTTCCCCCTATCTAATTTCGTTTTCTTCCGTTCTTGATCTAAATAAATTCAAATTTAACTAATTTAACCACATATTCATTCGATTTAATCCAAAAACAAATAAATAGAAAATTACCATTTTGCCCCTAACATTTCACGCTTTTTGCAATTTAATCCTTATTGCATAAAACACAAAATACACAAAATTTACACATACTATAGTTAGGCCGAATATTCACAAGCATTATACAAGTCCATTTATTTCATTTTTTCACATTTTAGTCCTTCAAAATTTTATTTTCACAATTTAGTCCAAATTACTCAAAATTATCCAAAAATCCAAAGACAAAACATGTTAATCTAACACATATATTTTATAATTCATCATCAAACATCAACTCATAAACTCATCAATGGCAAAACACAAAATCATCATCAAATTCAAAAATTAAGATATGGGCTTTGAAGATAACTTAGCAACGATCTCAAAAACGTAAAAATTATTAAAAATCGAGCAAAAACCACTCACCAATTTGTCTTCAAAGTTTGGCCGAATAACAAGCTCTCCCATGGCTGATTTTAGATTGAAATTTCGGTGAAGATAGATAGTGGAAGAAGACGACACCATTTGTTTTATTTAATTTAACATATAATGCCTTTTTTACTTATTTAACCTTTAATAACATTAATAACTACACCAAATGCCACTCCACTATCATCCACTAACTCATAAATGGACTATTTTCACATTAGGACTTCACATTTAATAAACCATAGCAAACAAGCACTTTAACAAATAGAAAGCTACTTTTATATTTTCTGCGATTTAGTCCTTTTTCACAAATCGACACACAAACGATAAAATTTATTCACGAAAATTTCACACATATTAATTCACATATTATAAGTACGGAAAATAATATTAAAATATTTTTTGACTCGGATTTGTGGTCCCGAAACCACTGTTCCGACTAAGGTCTAAATCGGACTGTTACAAACTCAACCTAAAAAAACTAGAGCTTGAACACCTCTAAATCCAATTTGACCAAAAAGTCAAAAATTTAAACTTGAAAAAAACTTAAACTCGAAAAAATTTGTATATAAACCTAAATTTAGTAATAAAAATAAAATAATCAAACTATAATTAAATATTTTTTTATAAAAAATTTAAGTATTAGTTTTATTCAAATATTTTTCTTCATAAATTAATTAATTATATTTTACATATAATTAAATAATAATTTTTGAGAAATTGAGATTACCACTATTATAGCTCTATGACAGTAACTAATTTGAAAAAAAAAAATTCAAAAGAAAATACTACTATAATATTATGTAACAAATATATTTAGGATGTGTTTCTTTAGTTAGAGAAAAACTTTTAGAATATAATTTTAAGAAAATTTGTCAAACAACGAAAAAGATTTTACACAGAATCATTCAAACAACAAAAAAAATCATCTTTTTTTAAAAAATTAATTTATTTTCTAATAATCATTTCTTAAAAATTAATTTCAGTAAAACAAACACAACCTTATATTATATCATCTAATTCCTAATTTAAATGATTTATATTTAAGATATATATATATATATATATATATATATATATATATTATCAAATAACATATCTTATTCCCACTATTGATAAAACATTTATAGAATTTATAAAAACCAAAAGGTATATTAGGTTCCCACTATCTAATTTATAGAAATTATATCAGATCTTCTTCCCACTATCTAATTTAAATAATTTTCTAAGATGCTATTTTTTGCTGTTTACTGTAATGTCATGCTTGCTTTAGGTGTTTTTTTTTTTCAATTTATTTGTTTATTTTAGCTTCAAATTTATTTTTCATTTTCATTTAGATGTATTTGTAACAATGTTATTGATTATTTTAAGGTGGTGTTTGTATTTTGAATCTTATCTTTCAGTAACCTTCTTTTGGGTTATTAATAAATATTATATTTTAGCCCTGAAAAAAGTTGAATGTCAAGTTATATCCTTTGTAATCATAAAAAAAATTTAATTATTTAAATATATAAAAGAAATAAAAGGAATCCACGTTATCCTGAACTGGTGACAGCGTTGATGCCAACCAAGTTAATTAATCAAAATATAAATAAAACTATCACATTACAGTAAAAATTTACTTAAAATATATAAATTAAAATTTTATATTGAGATGTAAATATTTACATTATGTATATATATATATATATATATATAATTATATCGAATATAAAACGAATTTGAAACGAACCCATGACCAAATTTAAAATATCTCAAATCCGAAGAGGTATAAACTAAAAAAAACTTAAACTTGTAAAATACTTGAACTTGAAAAAAATTGAAGTTAAAAAATTTGAATTTAAATTGTTAGAGTTGTTGACCCAAATTACTGTTAAATAAAATAAGAGATTACTTGCAAGTCAAGTTGAACAAAATATATCTTCTTTCTAAAAGATTTCTTATAAAAAACACTTATTCAAAGATTATAACTCATAACACTTTTGGAGAAAATTTTGTGTTTACATTTTGAGGGTTCTTTATTTTCGGTTTTTGAGTTTAATTCTTATCTCCATATTTTGTACTCTTTGTTCTTTTCCTATTATAATAAAACTATTTTTACCCGTAATTTATTTATCCTCTTTGGAGGGGTTTTTCCACGTTAAATTTGTGTGTTCAATTTCTTCCACTATTTTTTACTTATTCGTTACTTAATCGGATCGATCCCAACACAAACAAACTCCAACTTGGAAAAATCCCGACATACCCGAATTCTCCAGAAAGCGGCCTCCAAATATACCTATAAAAGAGTCTGCTTGAATTTGGCAGACAAGGGATATAATACTCTAGTTTTGTTTTTAATTAATCATGAATTACTATTTAATTAATAAAGATAATTGATTTAAATTTACTTATAAAATATATAAAACAATTTTGATAATTTAATGTACTTTTAAATGTTAAAATGAGATTTTTCCGAGTTTGATGCATCCCAAGTATTTTCTCAGTCAAATTGAATAAAATTAGCATGTACGAGCACTCAAATTAATTTAAATTAGACTAAATCAGGGATGGAGTGATAAATGATCTTATATCAAGTTCTTAATTAACTTCATTTGTGAATTCCATCCATACCATTTCCTTCACTTAATGGATTAAAGTGTAAATTTATCATAATATTATATATGAATATTAAAATTTATCATTATATTTTATTTTCATTTATATTTTTCATTATATTTTAAAAATATAAATTTATCCTTTAATTTTTATGTAATTGAATTTTATTAAAGTAAATCAGCAATTTTGATTTTTTAATCAAAATTTACTTCTCAATATTGATTTTAATTATTTGAAAACATAATTTAATAAGAAAAATTCTTTTTATATTTTATTTTAATATTTAAAAATAATTTAATTTATAAATAATAACTTATTAAATTAATTTATAATTTTTATTTCATAAAATAAATGCTTGAAAAAATAAAAATTATTAAATTTTATCTTCAAATTATTTGAAATTAAAATTAAATAATAAAATTTTGGAAAAACTATTTTTAGCTACAAAATCAATTCTAAAAAGAAAAAGGATAAATTTCAATATAGAATTAACTATAGTAATAAATTTACCTTTATTTCGTAAGCAAAATTACAAATATGAATGAAAGTAAAGCGAAGTCAGGAGCTGGCATGTAAACCTGTTCATTCGGCTTGACTCGAAGGTTTACTCGAAAAGTTAGAGGGTTTGGAAAAAAAAATATAGGCCCGAAAAATGGGTTTGGGCAAACAAAGAAAACCCATTTGGCCTTAGGTAAGGTTTTTTTGTCCCGGCCTTACCAAAAGGACAAAAAAATGTTATTTTCTTACTGTTTTGCTGCTATTTTCTAATTGTTTTATCATTATTTTGCTACCATTTTACTATTATGTTACCACAATTTTTTTGTTATTATTTGGATAGTATAACTCTTGTTTTATTGTTAATTTTGTTACTGCTTTAGAGGTATTTGCTTGTTAAGTTACACTTATATTAGTGTTATTTAAATATAAGTTTTTTCTTAATTTATTGGGAAATATTTATTTTAATATTTTTAGTATTTTGTATGTATTATATTTTAATTTTATATATAAATAATATAAAAAATTTCAGATTTGGACAAAATTTTAGACCTATTTTTTTGGCTAAACTCGGGCCTAAAATTTTGGTAAGGCCTGGATCGAATCCGCTTGGCCCGACTCGTTGACAGGTCTACTGGCAGGTACCTCAACCCCCTAAAATGAAAATTTTGACTTTGCTTTTATAATTTGTAAAATTTTAAATTAATATTTGATAAAATGATGAAATTATATTATTATTTACTTTAGCTTTGAAAAATCATAAAAATTACACAGTAACCAATGAATAAACAAACAAACCAATTTCTGAAACTTTGACTTTTGAAGTCATGAGTGTTCAGACGAAGCATGGGATATTTGCTAGAAGCAGGGACTTTATTTCATTTAAATTCCTAAAACACTTTCCTGATCCAAAATTCTAATTACTGCTCAAGGTTAGGTCACGTGAATTAAAGTAATTTTAATGATTCAATTAAATTATATTTTCCAATCAAAGTGACTATCATAAAAAGTTATATAAATATAAAAATCTCATAAGAGACATTTGTTTTAATATAAGACAAAGGTGGGCTAAATAGAGAATTTTCCTCGGGGGGAGAGCTATTCCCATGAACATTGTACGACAGGGAAAGAAGTACGGTTGGTTCAACAATAAGATCGTTCACTATTCACGTTAACCCATTCCATTTGCCTTTCTCTTTAAAATCCAATGAGAAACTTCCACTTCATTTCATGCTACCAGTATACAACAAAAGGTTCTCAATAAATTAATCAAGTGTTGAATTTAAATCAGGTCATTCTAATAAAATCTACCCGGGAATTTTCCATTACAAGTAATTCATCAAAACAAAATCATGGCAAGAGTTGCTTATAGAGAATGGGGTAAGGATAGTGAAGACTAGGGGACTGAAAGCGAGTTGCCTCTGCCGCATTTACATTTACTGGTTCATCATGATGATGAACTCAAAAGGCATATCGATGGAAATTGATTTTCAATCAGCTATTCGTCGCACACGTGGGGAACAGGATTGTAGCTTGCCTAAGTTGTGGATGTATTCTAGATCTCTAGACGAACATAAACGGAAATGAGAAACAATGAAAATAGATTAATTGTCACAAAGGAGAATCAAATGAAATTAAAACAAAAGGAAGATGAATCACTTGGTAAGAAGTCCAATAGAGAGCAAATTAGGGTTTATTGGATAGAAATAAACCATCCTTGGACCTCGAGAAAACGCCGGCCCAATCGGGTCTAGAAAACAAAACACAAAATATATTTGTTAGAAGTGATTTTAAAAACAAAAGCTAACTCTTTTGTGCAATAATATTTGAAACAACAAGAAAAGATTGAAACTCCTAATGTTGGGTGTTTCTTGATGGAACAAGATAAGAGAACGTCTCTCTTGCAGCAATTTCAACCTAGAACAAAAATCAATAAACAATCAATTAAAGATAAAACAGAGAAGATGACGTCCTAAAAAGCCTTGGAAACATCTAGGGCATCTTGAAAACAATATTGGACCAAGATTCAATTTCTTGATTTTCTTGAAAACAAGAAAATGAATCTTGGTTTTGTTTTTTGGTCGTGTGCGCATCTAGGGCCTTGGTAACAAAATCTTGGATGGTCTTGTTCAATCTTGCTCGGATTTGCTTGGCCTTCGACCTTGTTATTGGACTTTGAGGAAATTTGAGCTCATCACGTTCATGAGCCTGATTTTGGGCCTTGCGACTCGTATCACATCCTCAAGCTACAATTTTGCAAACCATGGCTTGAAATGTCTTCTTATTTAGTAAGAAAACCTTTTGGTAATAATAAACTTTGACTACAATTGCATAAAATAAGTTAACAAGTGTCATGAGATAATTTTAATGTCATGGTATAGAGAAAGTGTTGTTTAATGAAAAAAAATGTGATTATTGCCATAATTTAATAAGATATACTAAAGTGATACAGCAAAGTTAATAGTGGTAATAATTGAAAAATAAAGTAATGAAAAAATAGTGAATTTCAAGAAAGTTCAAATTGGATATTTAGATTAAAAATTAAGTGTAATTTGTAATTATTAAATGTGTAAGTGATGCATGAGAATTTAACAAACTTATGGCTAAAGTACTTATAAATGTATAAACATGAATTGGTGATTTATCTCACCTAAGTGAAAAGTGAACTAGTGAAAGTGTACAAAGTGGTTCTTGATCGATGAGTAACAATAAGTGATTCTTAAAATGAAAATATGGAAATCTATTGTGCATATGTGTATAAGAATTTTCATTTGGAAATGATGTGTGATATGGATTTTGTAATGCACAACTAATTATATAAGTGAATTACTGACCGCTCCTCTCTCTCTCCCCCCCCCCGATCATTGAAAGAAAGAGGTACGATGGATCAACAATCGAAAATTAAAATAAGATATAAAAACCACAACTTTACTGCAAGTGTGACATGTCAATTGTAATATTTGTAGTGTTACAATGGAACACTAGAGTATCCCAAGAATCAAACCCATGAATAGTGGATTGAATAATTTCTAAATAATATGCGTGTAAAATAAAGAGTCTAACCAACTAATCGCAAAAAGTTGTACGAAAAATCATAAAATTAAGAGAAATTAATCTATTTTACTACCTAACAAGCAAGGACTAAATTGTAAAACATGCAAAGTTATGAAATTAACTATTAAATAACAATCGGTGGTTGGTAGACATTGATGTGGCTTACTAATCCTTGAATTAGGGACTCAGATCACTTGAACTCTCAAAATGACTCCATTTTACCTCTCGGTCTCCACTTTACTAAGTTAGACAAATTAATTTAGATTATCTCCCGATAATTTGGGACTAATGAATTGGTGCAGAACAAGATATCCTATTGGTCTCACTTGTCTTAAGATTCCCTTAGGATCATCAATCCTAAGTTTTTAAGTTCATTCAAATTAGTCCAATTTATTACGATTTGGTCCTTCATCTGAAAATCAGCTCACCACCTCTTCATCAACCAACCCCCTTAAAGGTTTAGCTATTCATGCTGGAAATAAAACTAACAACCATGGAAATGAAAAGCAAAGAAGCCATTAAAGTAAAGCTTAAGAAAAATATAAAAGTTGACATTTTTATGCAATAAAATCTAAAAGGCATGTAAAGGAAAGCATTCAACAAGAAAATCTAAAAAAAATAAACACAAAATGAGAAAACTTTAACAAGTACAAAGTAAAAGAAATTGAAGTACATTAAACTAAATCTGAAAATGTCTTACAACCAAGATATATTAACTAAATGTGAAAATAAACTTAAGCTATAGTGATAACTAACATAACTAACATTAAGAACAAATAAAACAAAAATAAAAGCTGTTGGGAGATATAAAATCTAAAACTAAGGAAATGAAAATAAAAAAAAACCTTAGAAGAAGAAGAAGAAAAAGAAGAAAAGCTAAGAGAAAATGTTGGGGGGGCATATTCCGCTAGCTTATACACATCTCCTACAACCCTGCATGATTATCAACGACCCTTCATTGTGCCAGCCTCAAACCCATATCTCAAAAATCAGAATCACATATCAGCCATATTTATTTTCATTTCATATCATTGTTAAGTAGAACACGTGTTCTCCTGCAAGGTCGAGTCATGATCTGCCAGTCCTATTTGCAATATAGTTGCCCTACTGGAGGCATCAGATATTGATCTCCTTTCCACAATATTCACATATCATAAATTGTCTGGTACTAGGCTCATGCAACAAGGAGGGCATTTTTAGGTTGACAATGACCATAATTACACATACTTTATTGGTTATTACACACATGTCCAAATGCAACACATCGACTCATTTACAGTAAGAGCAACTTACTGTACACAACCCATATATCATGAAAGTTTCATAACTCAAAGGAAGTAAGAAGGAACTCACCAGGAAACTTCAGAACAGAATCTACTCTACTGGTCCTTTACCTCGATTGCTCGAACCTTCACTAGC
Organism: Gossypium australe; assembly: GCA_005393395.2. Lineage (NCBI taxonomy): Eukaryota > Viridiplantae > Streptophyta > Magnoliopsida > Malvales > Malvaceae > Gossypium > Gossypium australe. The sequence continues at coordinate 62,689,418 of CM016624.1, read as the reverse complement.
TTCTTGAGCTAAATACGAAACAATTATAATCATCATACCATTTAGTTAATTTAATCATGCATGCACTAATGCAAAAATTGTAACTCCCTTCGACAACAACCTAAGGGATTTCCAGAAATTACTAGTAAGCTGGTACTTAACAAGTGTGTTTTGACTAGCTACTGGAAACTTTCCTCGTCTTCTCTAACGAAGATACCCTAAAAATTTCCAAAGACTCTAAAGAGAACGCAAAGAAAAACAAAGGTGAAACATGTCGACTATCGACATCCTTATATAGCACAGACATTTAGGACAAAACTTAGTGGGAGGGTAAAAAAATCCATTATAGCCCTTGAAACCCAAGAATAAACTTGCCACATCTATCAAACTTAGATACTACCACTAATCAATTTAGCGAGTAGTAAAATGTTGCTTGGACACTAAAACAAGCCAACTAAACAAGTCACATCAAGCTGTCATCTATAGTACTCTAGTTCAATTCAAACTAGGTCTCAACTAAACTCTAACGATGCTCACTGAGCCATCGTTTTCAAGCTAAAAACGAAAAATAAGTCTATCAACCCGCAAACTAATGAGTTAGTCCCAAGTATTTAGGGTTGGCGGATTGTCACACAAAAGAGACCACCAAACCTTAGAGATCCCCAAATGGTGAATTCCAGCAAGGCGCCCCTCAATTAGGCGTATTGTCGAATCCACATAATACGCTACCCATGTAACACCTTTAACCCGTCTCTGTCGCCTAATTAGGGTTACAGTACATTACTATACAAAATAGAACATTTAACTTTAAAACAGAACCTTTAACTTCAAAACAGAATAATAATATAGTTTAATATTAATTTCCAATAACTCATTGCAATTACAAAAAAAAATATATACATTTGGGCCTTAAATCAAGCCTTCAAGGCCCTAAAAACAATTTGAGAACAATCGGGGATCAATTTAAAACAAACTAGAATTTTTTGGAAAAACTTAAAAAATATTAGGAAACAAGAGTCACAAAGTCGTGTGACATAACCTAGATCTTGTGGACATTTGAAGTAGGGACACACGGTCGTGTCCCAGCTCGTGTTTCCACCCGTGTAAGTATTCAAAATAGCGCTACATGGCCGTGTCGCATACTAAAACACTCTCCAATCACACTTAAAACATACCAAGCCACACCATAAAACCATTTATTTCACACCAAGACACACCATTTACACATACATTCCTATATCAAAACATACTCAAAACATACCAAAATAATCAACCTATAAGATCTAACCAATATGCCATTCAAATGCACCGCAATTCACACGAATTCATTTATTCAAAATCACATTATACCTTAAACATACATCACCACATCTACACAACATTTAACCATTTCAATCACATATAAACATGTCTCAAGCCATATGTTTACAATGCACTTAAATGTGTCTAAAAGACACAAACTTGCTAAAGCATTACATGTCCAACCAGACATGTACATAAAAGGCATAACCATATCAAGTTGACCAAATAGCATATTCAAAAACTCCTTTTACATATAAGCCCTATACATGCCATTTATAATCATAGCCAAAATAACCAAAACTACCAAAGTGATTGACAGAAAGTGTTATAGGGCTTTGACAAGATTTCAACAAATCGAGTGTAACACCCTTAACCCGTATCCGTCGCCGGACTAGGGTTACAAGGCATCACTGAACATATCACAAGTCACCATAACATCTACAACTCACATAATCACAACCGAACTCATTCTGAACAGTTTTGTTTTTAGAACATATTTAATCAATAACATGCATACCTTAATTCCCTTTAGCAAAATTCACGAATTTACAATTTGCAATAAGTAACAAGGATACTATTTATTTGGTCATTTAGGCCACCTCAACCGATTATACACATGTTCTTAATTAATTCCTAAAACTAGATAATAATCATAACATTTAAACATACATATGTGAAGTCGCATGATACCTTGTTATACCGAATTCAAATAGACCAAATAAACCCATCCCAACCAAAGTATACTTCAATTCATTTGTAAGAACATAACCGAACTAATATACCAAGCATCCCTCTCATTGCCCAACCGCATATAATGATCTTAATACACATGCACGATTGTAACCATAACCGAATATGCAATATACCATATCAATGATTTCTACTTTATTCACATTTCAATCATTCACTTCATTAGTAGCCTTCATCAATCCATAACTCAAACATATGCAAGTTCACAAATGTCAACTTTCCAAGGGTAGTAAGTATAAGTCATAAACTAAAACCTCATGCTAAATCATATATATATATATATATATATACACACTTGTCATGAACTAATATCAACATTATATATTCGAAGTTCAAGAAAAACATATGCATATTATGAACCCAATCATTTAGACATTAAATCATTAACATTTAAACCAAGCCATATGAATATCCATCACAAATAATATGCTATATGACATAATTCTTAAATGAACTAATTACTAATCCAAATACATCTCATGGATAACATTAGGATCAATCATACCACCAACACAAGCATACTTTCACTATCAAATATACTTCTATAAGAGCAAGCATCATGGCCGAATACATTTAAGACCAAATACCACAAATTAGCCATTTTTATACAATGACAAAATTCATTGATTCAAAACATAGTTTAGCCTATACATGCCTTAATCTCAAATTTCAAGCTTTAAAAGTACCAAAATAAGTCAATAGTGTGGATGACTTTGATGACGATCCCCTGAGCTCGTAGCTTGGTCAAAATCTATAAAACAGAGTAAAAAAAACACACAGAGTAAGCTAACTAGCTTAGTAAGTCTTAAGTAATTAAAAGTAATTCAATTGAACACTCAAGCATTTTAGGTCATTTACTCAATATCAATTAATCTTTAACAAACACATATGGTCTATCATTGCCGAACTCCAATACTTCATTTAACTTAACATTCACCACTATCTTGCCTTTAACAAATAAATTACCATTTTGGCACAAAGTTCAAATGGAAAGTATCAACTTTCAACCATCTACTCATTTCATATGCATATCATTCAATAAGGCCACATTCAAGAATATATATACACTTATCCATTCAACATTTCATATGTCCAAGTATTCAATATCAATGTAATAACAATATGACCACATAACCAAAAGGCCGAATATGTATATATAGTCATTAGTCACATTCTTACCCAACAAAATTCACATATATATACTTACCTAATTGATCGAATATAGAAACTCAATTAAATAACTTATAGGCACTTACTTGTATGGCCGAATAATAAATAACTCGTATTATTAACTTACTTGCCCCATAAACACATACGATGTACTCTCATAAGCCACAAGTTGATATTTTATTCACCAGTATCAAACCTGCTAGGCATAAGCCTGAATTTCACACCGACACTAAGCCAGCTAGACCCAAGGTCTGATATCTATTCACCGGCAATAAGCCTGCTAGGCATAAAGCTCGATAAATCCACCAGCCTAAGGCTTGCTAGGCTCAAAGCCCGAATAGTAATACTTAAAAATATCTCACATGACTCATTTCATATATCGAACTTCTTTCTCATTGAAATCTCATCGTACAAATATTCAAATACTTTTAACATTCAAACAATTCAACCAAATCACATATTTTACTTAGCCAAATTCGGCAAATTCATATATAGTCACAATGGTTTCAAGTTTCAACATTTATTAAATTACGTAAATAATTTACGACATATATTTGCTTAGAGGCTTACCTCGGATATCGTCGGACAGCAAAAATCGGCTATTCGATAATTTTCGTTTTCCCCCGATCCAAGTCCTTTTTCTTTTGTTCTTGATCTAAAAATGTTCAAATTAAGCTCATTCAAACACATTTCTATTCAATTTAATCCAAAAACACCTAAATGTGCAAATTACCATTTTGCCCCTAATATTTCACACTTTTACCATTTAGTCCTATTTGCACAAAACACAAAATACACAAAATTTGACCACACACCTTATGTAACATCCTAAAATTTTGAGTATCATCTTGTTACTTGTGTTAGCTCGGGTATGATTTTATTGTGTGCTTAGTATAGTTTTGTGAAGGCTTGGAATTATTAGCGAAGCTAGAATAATTTTTAGTATTGAGAATTTAGTGAAGTGGATTAGGTGATCCTGACACTTAAGTTAATTTAAGTGTCTAAATTTAGCACATGAGGAGTTAGTGGCATAGTGGATATGGCGCATGAAGGGTTGCTTGAGGGAAGTGGTTCGAATAGTATGGAGTGCATTTTGAAGACTATATTTTTATGCATCCTTACATTAAGTGTCGGCCAAGCTTTACATTTGGTAAGTTGGACTTTAAATTTTATGGCAAGTTGAATAATAGATTAGGAAAGCTTGAACTTTGGGATAAGAATCATATTGATTAAGGAAGGATAAGGGGACATAAGGCTTGGATTAAGGATGAGGTTTTTGGAAGCTTTTTAATGGTTAATTGTCCATGTATGTGGACGGCATTATGGCCTAGGGGGGGTGACCGATTTTGTTGAAGGTTTGGTAGGTTGGTAGCTAGTTGGTAAAAATTTCCTTAGCATTTGAGCATCATTTTCTTTTCTCTCCAAAAACACTCTCTCTAGCCGAATGTGTTCTTGGCAATAAGGTGAAATTTTGTTTTAGTTTTGGCATTATTTCTTGTTTTGTGTCAAAGCCGAAAAGACCATAGTTGTTTGCCGAATTTTCTCTTAGGCATTTGGTCGAATTTCCATTTGAGCCTTTCTCACCTTTTATTTTCTTTGTAGCCGAAAACTAACCCTCTCCCCTTCATCTTTTTCTTCTTCTCTAGTGGTTGGCCGTATCTTCCTCCTCCCCAACTCTCTTTTCTTTCTTCCACTTTTGCTCAAAGCCGAAAGCATCCTTCTCCCATTCTATTTTCTTCTCTCCATTCTCTTCTTTCTTCTATTGCCGAATTCTCCCTCTCCTATTTTCACTTTTCTTTTCTTTTCTCTTTCTCCACTCTAGCCGAATCCTAATTGTTGTCTCTAATCTACCATAGCCGAAATTCCCTTCATCACTCAACCATATTGCCAAAATTTTTATTTCCTTTTTGTTTTACCTTGGCCGAATATCAATAAGGATAAATCTCTTTTGGGTTCTTCTTTAATTGATTTTGAGAAGGGTAAGTATTCTTGACCGAAACTCCATTCTTATTTTTCTCTTTCTCTCTGTCGATTCACATAAGACAAAAGCTAAGTTTTGGGCATTTGTTAGCAAGGTTCTAACCATTCTTAGAAACCGATTTCTTCTAGGCTCTTCGGGACTTTGGAAGCAATCGATCTAAGCCCTATTTCTCTAGCAATTGAAGTTGGTAAGTCAAGTGGTAAGGATTTATGTTGGTTCATTATTCTTTAAGTGGATGTAAAGCCGAAGGCTTTTGAGACTAAGGTTGTTGTTGGCCGAATGTAGGGCAAGGAGATCTAGTGCGGTAGATCGGGTCTTCAGGATTTAGAACTTGCGTTAGTGACAGGCGTGTAACTTACACACTTTATAACTTGGTATTTGTTAATAACTTAATCTTGATTAAAAGCTGAAAACTATGAGATTCTCGTTATGATACCGTAAGGGTATGAGCAAGGATTCGGGTAAGTCCGTTTCGATATGTTTTGCTATATGATACTTATTACAATGATATGTGATATATATTTCTATATGATTAATAATAAAGCATGATGGCATGATTTGCATAATAATTGCACTGTTATGGGTGATATGAGAGGGGGGGAAGGATTTGATATCCGTGTCTTTGGGACACCAGAGGTTTGGCACCTCCAGTGGTTTGGTACCACAGTTTATTTCGTGTCTTTGGGACACCAGAGGTTTGGCACCTCATAGCGACTCGTCCCAGTGGCTTAACACCACAGTGGGTTGGCCCCACATTTGATATTACGGGATCGTCGCCAGTGATTTGGTATCACACGTGGGTTGGCCCCACATATGGATTATTCGTGACTTTGGGTCACCAGTGGTTTGGCACCACATTATTATTGGATATCGTGACTTTGGGTCTCCAGTGGTTTGGCACCACCAGTGGTTTGGTACCACACGGGGTAGATAAGGAGTTATGGATGGCTAGGTTGGGTGCATTATTTACATTACTCGGTTATGAATTGTGTAAGTATGTTGCATTAATTGGGGGAAGGATTTACGCACTAAGTCTTGGTGACTCACCTTCTCCCTTATCTTTTCAGGTGATTCGTAGGTCGCGGATGAGGAGCCGAATGAACTCGTGGTGGCCATGCAATAAAAATTTGGTTTTACATGAACTTTGGTTTGGGTACTATACTCTATTTTAATTCGGTTTTCATCTCTATTTGGATTTGTAATAAGGCCTTTTTAAATTATGTTCTTGGATTATTTATATGCTTTGGATTTGTTTTAAACATGGCTAAATAGATATCATAGTTGATTTAATAATTGAGCCCAAGGTTTTCTAAACTATAAAAACGCAATGGTTTGCAAAATCTTACCATCGGGTAATATAAATCATTTGATAGTAAAATTACAACTTAAGTGTTTTCGACAACTTAAATGATTTCCAAATTTAAGTTTCTACACTCGAATGCAAACGGTTTTCTAAGTAATCATTCGGGTTTTCTTAAAGTGACATAAATGTTTTCTAACCTATTGATCAACAACTAAATATGAAAAATTTATTTACGGGATTTCAAGGTAAACCACCGGTTTTTAAACTAATCATGCACCTGCCTTCTAAAATTTAATCGGTAATTAGATTTAGTTCAAAATGTTTTCTTCTGTAACATGCCAAATTCGGTCGTGGCGTGTAGACCGGGTTTGGGGTGTTACACCTTAAGGGACAAATGTTCCTAGTCTCCATACAAGTCCGTGCATTTCATTTATTTCACACTTTAGTCCCTCAAAAATTTATTTTTGCAATTTAGTCCAAATTACTCAAATTCATCCAAAATCCAAAGACAAAACATATTAATCTAACGCATATATTTCATAATTCATCTTTAACAACATAAACAATCAACTATCATCAATAGCTCAACTCAAAATATTCATCAAACTCAAGAATTAAAGCATGGGTCTTGAAGATTTCTAAGCAACGATCTCAAAAACATAAAAATTATCAAAAACCGAAAACTATACATACCTTATTCAAGCTAATTTGTTGCCGAAAATCAAAGCTTCCCTAACTCTTTTTCTTTTCTTAGTTTTGGCTTTCACTTTAGAAGATGAACATGTCTTTATTTTTTTATGTTATAATGTATATTATAATGCCTTATTATTATTTTACTAAATTATCCATTACTTAAAATGATTAAAACACTTTAACTAATGGGCATTCATGTCATATGCCGTCCACTACATCTTGAAATGGCTAAATTTCCACTTTAATACTTCCTTTTAAAAAGACAACATCAATTTAGCCCTTGCACATTAAACTGTCAAATTTATAAATTACGCCATTAAGCCCTTTTATCTAATTAAGCATGCAAATAATCAAATTTTTCTACGAAACTTTTCACACATATTAATTCACATATAATTAACACAGAAAATAATATTTAAACATTTTTCAGACTCGGATTCGTGGTCCCGAAACCACTGTTCCAATTAGGGTCAAGTTCGGACTGTTACAACTCTCCCCCCTTAGGGATTTTCGTCCCCGAAAATCTTACCGATAAATAGGTTCAGATAACGCTCTTTAATTGTATCCTCAGACTCCCAAGTTGCTTCTTCCACTCCGTGCTTTTGCCACAATACTTTAACTAACGAAATGTTCTTATTTCTCAATTCTTTTATCTCCCGAGCCAAAATACAAATCGGTTCTTCTTTATATGTCATATCAGGATGAATCTCAACTTCTGTCGGGCAAATCACATGTGAAGATTCAGATCGATATCTTCGAAGCATCGAGACATGAAAGACATTATGAATCTTTTCTAATTCAGGTGGTAATTGCAATCTATAAGCAACCGGTCTTATATTCTCTGTAATTTCATACGGTCCAATGAATCTCGGGCTCAACTTTCCTTTACAACAAAATCTGAGTACCTTCTTCCACGGTAAAACTTTCAAAAATACTCGACCTCCAATCTGAAACTCAATGTCTTTACGTTTCAAATCCGCGTATGACTTTTGACGATCTGATGCAGCTTTCAAACTATCAGGGATTACTGCCACTTACTGTTCAGTCTCTTTAATCAAGTCAACCCTGTGTATCTTATTTTCACTAAGCTCGAACCAATATAACGGTGTACGACATTTACGACCGTATAAAGCTTCATAGGGTGCCATTTTGATACTAGATTGAAAACTATTATTATAACCAAATTCAATCAGAGGTAAGTATCGTTCCCACATACCTTCAAACTCGAGGATGCAACATCTCAACATATCCTCAAGTATCTGAATGATTCGTTCAGATTGACCATCTGTCTGCGGATGAAAAGCTGTGCTAAAGTGTAGTTTGGTACCTAAAGCATCTTGCACTTTCTTCCAAAACCGCGACGTGAATCTCGGGTCTCTGTCCGAAACAATGGAAATTGGTACAGCATGTAATCTCACAATTTGAGATACATATAACTCAGCAAGCTTATCGAGTGAATAGTCCATACGAACTGGAACAAAATGAGCTGATTTGGTTAGTCTATCCACTATAACCCAAATTGCATCTTTCTTGCTCAGTGTCATAGGCAAGCCGGATACAAAATCCATAGTAATCCTGTCCCATTTCCATTCAGGTATCATGATCGACTGAAGTAACCCAGAAGGCACTTGATGTTCGGCCTTTATTTGCTGACAAACTAAGCACTCCGAGACAAATTCAGATATGTCCCGTTTCATACCAGGCTACCAATAAAACTGTTTCAGATCGTTATACATTTTCGTGCTACCCGGATGAACAGATAATCGGCCACTGTGAGCTTCATTCAATATCATTCGAATTAAATCCGAATTCCTCGGAACACACATTTGATCTTTGAACTTCAAGTAGTCATTCTCATCAATTCAAAATTCTGACTCAACATTACTTTCACACTGAGCTCGTTTTGCCATCAAATCTTTATCGACTTTCTGGGCATCACCAATTTCTTGAATAAACAACGGTCTTGCTTTTAATTCGGCTACTATCGAACCATCATCAGACATAACCATATGTGCGTTCAACGCACGAAGAGCAAGTAATGACTTTCGACTTAAAGCATCTGCAACAACATTAGCCTTTCCCGGGTGATAGTCAATCACTAACTCGTAATCTTTCAATAGCTCTAACCATCTGCGTTGTCTCAGATTCAAATCTCTCTATGTCATCAAATACTTCAAACTTTTGTGATCTGAATAAACATGACATTTCTCACCGAACAGATAATGACGCCAAATCTTTAAAGCGAACACAATGGCTGCTAGTTCTAAATCATGTGTCGGGTAATTTCTTTCGTACGGCTTCAATTGTCTAGAAGCATAGGCTACGACTTTGCCTTCCTGGCATCAAAACGCAACCCAAGCCATTCAGAAATACATCACTATAAACAAAAAATTCTTTACCCGATTCAGGCTGGACTAACACTGGAGCTTCGGTCAAAAGAGCTTTCAACTGATCGAAACTTTTCTGACACTTTTCTGACTATTCAAACTTAACATCTTTCTGTAATAGCTTTGTTAACGGGGTAGCTATCATAAAAAACCTTTCACGAATCGTTTGTAGTAACCAGCAAGTCCTAGAAAGCTTCGAATTTTAGAAACATTTTTCGATGGTTTCTGATCGAGTATAGCCAATATTTTATTCGGGTCAACCCGAATTCCTGATGCTGAAATAACGTGGCCCAGAAAAATGACTTCACTCAACCAGAACTCACATTTACTAAACTTTGCATACAACTGTTTATCTCGCAAAGTTTGTAGCACAAGTCTCAAGTGCTCAGCATGTTCGGTTTCATCTCTGGAGTAGATCAGAATATCATCTATAAACACTACCACAAACTGATCCAAATACTGACTGAAAATCTGATTCATCAGATCCATAAAAACAGCAGGTGCATTAGTGAGTCCGAAAGGCATAACCAAAAACTCATAATGTCCGTACCTCGTTCGAAAAGCAGTCTTTGGCACATCGGAATCTCTGACTCGTAACTGATAATAACCCGACCTCAAATCTATCTTTGAGAACACTGAAGCCCCTTTCAACTGATCAAACAAATCGTCAATCCGTGGCAACGGGTATTTGTTCTTTATAGTTACCTTATTTAGCTGTCGATAATCAATGCACATTCGCATAGTCCCATCCTTCTTTTTCACAAATAAAACTGGTGCACCCCAAGGTGAGAAACTTGGTCGTGCAAAACCCCTATCGTTTAACTCTTGTAACTGTGCTTTCAACTCTTTTAATTCTGTAGGTGCCATCCGATACGGAGCTATTGAAATCAGAGTCGTACCCAGTACTAATTCAATGTCAAACTCTACTTCTCGAACAGGTGGCAAACCCGGTAATTCTTCAGAAAACACATCTGAATACTCACACACGACTGGTACGGATTCAATCTTCATTTCAGTCACTTTACTATCAAGCACATAGGCAAAGTAAGCTTCATACCCTTTTCTCATATACTTCCGAGTTAACATCAAAGATATTACTGCTGGTAACCCATTCAGATCATTAGATTCAATCTGAATAATTTCTCCGTTCTGACATCTCAAATCAATAGTCTTTCTTTTGCAATTAACAACAGCATCGTGCAAAGTCAACCAATCCATTCCTAGAATTATATCAAATTCATCAAAAGGCAACAACATTAAATCGGCTAGGAAACATGAATCCCTAATCATCAACGGACAACTTTTACACACTTTATCAACCAGAACGCACCGACCCAAAGGGTTTGATACTCGAATCACAAACTCAGTAGACTCAACAGGCATAGTCTTACTGGATACTAATGTTTCACACACATAAGAATGAATTGAACCAGGATAAATCAACGCAATAACACTAGTATCATAAAGAGTGAAAGTACCGTTAATGACATCTGAGGAAAAAGCATCCTCTCGGGCACGTATAGCATATGCTCTAGCAGGTGCACGAGCCTCTGATCAAACTGCAGTATCTTTTGCTCCTCTCTAACTGCCACCTACATTCCCCGAATGTCTAGGTGGTCTGCCACGTACAGATACATTGCTCGGTCTTGTATTCTGAACAGTATTTTGCTTGGCTAATATTGGGCACTCCCGAATAAAGTGATCCATCGATCCACATTTAAAACAAGACCGATCATGAAATCTACAACTCCCAGAATGCCATTTTCCGCAATGCTTGCACTCAATTCGGTTCTGCTGAACATTACCAACGCTAGCCATCGAAGTAGCTCGGGACCCAACAGGAGGTCGATCTTGATCTCGTCTAGAAAAGTCTGAAGTGGCTTTATATCGACTGGATTCATCTTTGAAATTCTTTGGTACTGAATGAAAAGTCTTACTCGATGATCTTTTACGAATGTCTCTAGCTTCAAATTCGGCTTTTCTTTTCTCTTTTCCAAGCTCTTCGGCTTTACAGGCATGTTCAACAAGTACTACGAATTCTTTAATCTCAGGTATGCCGACCAGCAATTTAATGTCTTCATTCAAACCGCCTTCAAATCTTTTACACATAATACCCTTAGTTGAAACACATTTACGAGCATATCGACTCAATCTCACAAATTTCTGTTCATACTCAGTCATGGTCATACGACACTGTTTCAATTCTAGAAATTCTTTACGTTTTTTATCTATGAATCTTTGACTGATATATATCTTACGAAACTCAGTCTGGAAGAATTCCCAGGTCACTTTCTCCTTCGGAACCATGGATACTAGTGTATTCCACCAGTGATATGCAGTGTCCCTCAATAGTGATATAGCACATTTTAAACATTCCTCCGGAGTACATGACAGCTCGTCGAACACACGGATAGTATTATCAAGCCACAGCTCCGCTCGTTCCGCATCATCATCATCATTAGCTTTAAATTCTTCGGCCCCGTGTTTCCTGATTTTATCTACAGGAGGCCTGCTAAGTCTCATCGGATCTATCTTCGGAGGTACCATAGGTATCGGAGATGGATTATTCGGGGGTGAAGGTTGTTGCACAACCGGATTAGTCCGGACATATTGAGTAAACCATTCGTTCATCATCTGGTAAAAGGCTTGCTTAGCCTCCCCCTCATGGCTACTCGAGATAGGTCGAGAGTCTACCAGCGGTTACCCATGAGCGGGATTAGGCGCTACGCTCTCAACATCATCAGCTACTACTCTATCTGGATCCATTTACTATATAAAACACAATTCAGATGTCAGAAGTCATCACACTATCGCATTATAAGTTAAGGCATGTATAGCTACACTCACACGTGCTACGGTAGTCCTAGAATCGACTAAACCGTAAGCTTTGATACCAATAAAATGTAACACCTTTAACCCGTATCTGTTGCCAGACTAGGGTTATAAGGCATCACTGAACATAGCACAAGTCACCACAACATCTACAACTCACATAATCACAACCGAACTCATTCTGAACAGTTTTGTTTTTAGAACATATTTAATCAATAACATGCATACCTTAATTCCCTTTAGCAAAATTCACGAATTTACAATTTGCAATAAGTAACAAGGATACTATTCATTTGGTCATTTAGGCCACCTCAACCGATTATACACATGTTCGTAATTAATTCCTAAAACTAGATAATAATCATAACATTTAAACATACATATTTGAAGTCGCATGATACCTTGTTATACCGAATTCAAATAGACCAAATAAACCCATCCCAACCAAAGTATACTTCAATTCATTTGTAAGAACATAACCAAACTAATATACCAAGCATCCCTCTCATTGCCCAACCGCATATAATGATCTTAATACATATGCACGATTGTAACCATAACTGAATATGCAATATACCATATCAATGATTTCTACTTTATTCACATTTCAATCATTCACTTCATTAGTAGCCTTCATCAATCCATAACTCAAACATATGCAAGTTCACAAATGTCAACTTTCCAAGGGTAGTAAGTATAAGTCATAAACTAAAACCTTATGCTAAATCATATATATATATATATACACTTGTCATGAACTAATATCAACATTATATATTCGAAGTTCAAGAAAAACATATGCATATTACGAACCCAATCATTTAGACATTAAATCATTAACATTTAAACCAAGCCATATGAATATCCATCACAAATAATATGCTATATGACATAATTCTAAAATGAACTAATTACTAATCCAAATACATCTCATGAATAACATTAGGATCAATCATACCACCAACACAAGCATACTTTCACTATCAAATATACTTCTATAAGAGCAAGCATCATGGCCGAATACATTTAAGACCAAATACCACAAATTAGCCATTATTATACAATGACAAAATTCATTGATTCAAAACATAGTTTAGCCTATACATGCCTTAATCTCAAATTTCAAGCTTTAAAAGTACCAAAATAAGTCAATAGTGTGGATGACTTCGATGACGATCCCCTGAGCTCGTAGCTTGGTCAAAATCTATAAAACAGAGTAAAAAAAACACACAGAGTAAGCTAACTAGCTTAGTAAGTCTTAAGCAATTAAAAGTAATTCAATTGAACACTCAAGCATTTTAAGTCATTTACTCAATATCAATTAATCTTTAACAAACACATATGGTCTATCATTGCCGAACTCCAATACTTCATTTAACTTAACATTCACCACTATCTTGCCTTTAACAAATAAATTACCATTTCGGCACAAAGTTCAAATGGAAAGTATCAACTTTCAACCATCTACTCATTTCATATGCATATCATTCAATAAGGCCACATTCAAGAATATATATACACTTATCCATCCAACATTTCATATGTCCAAGTATTCAACATTTCATATATATACACTTGAATCACACGGCCCTAGCACGCTCGTGTCTTCTACCCATGGAGCTCTCTGACTATGACATCATCAACCCTTAATTAGCACATGCCCAAAGCACACGCCCGTGTGGCTGGCCCGTGGTCACCTCTGATTAATCCACACGGCTGATCGTACACCCATGTGCTTCTACCGTGTGACGATTTAAATTCCAAATCCTAGGTGCAGACTTCACACGGCCTGGGCACACGCCCATGGACTAACCGTGTGTCACACACGGCCTAGACACTCGCCCGTGTATCTATCCATGCGAACAAGAACAAGGCTATTTTCCAAGCTCTTTGCATCCCCCTAGTTCACACCATATGAATTCGTTCAACTTATCAATAAACAACTCATAATTTGTAATATGAACTTCCATGAATAACTTCATATTTTCATAAATGGCAAAGTGAGCCATCAACCATGGCAATATACAAAATAGTTTGTCTTATAAGGGGCCCAACACACTTTTGGCCAAAATAACAAAACAATCTAACTGGTTTAGCCCCTATACATGCCATACACAAAATCACTAAGTCTAGATATACCGAGGTGAGCTGATAGTGTGGGCGATCTTCTGGTTATCCACGTATCCTGGCTCGGCTCTTAAACTCTATAAAACAAGGGGAAAGAAAGGGGAGTAAGCTTTAAGCTTAGTAAGTTTACATGTAAACAATATAAAATTATAGTATGTGCTAACCAATTATATAGCATTATATACTAAACGAGAAACAATCCACATTCATAATCATGCTTACTCATTTCTTCCATTTTTGCATTCCATCCATATCACAAGCTTAATGTATACATTCATTAGCATAACTCCCTGCACTTAGCACCACAATGTCACATAATACAACGCTTCACAATATATTAATCAACTACTCAAGATCAAATTACTCGGTGGTTTCGCACTTAGGCCACCATCAGTCTTCTTTAAGGTGGTATCGCACATAGCCCACCAAAGAGGTCAATTAAGGTGGTATCGCACATAGCCCACCTAATGATAAATTGACGATGGTATAGCACATAGCCCATCGTAACTAAGTATTAAGGTGGTATCGCACTTAGCCTACCGTCAAGTTTTGATGTAACTCACTTACATATCCATTCCATCATTCATACTACAGTTATTTAATAACTACCACATTCAATCCACTTGAATCATACATGTTCTTGATTTTGCTATACACTAATTAGTAACAAAAATGTATATATATATAATGCATCGTTTACATATAAACTTACCTCGGTGCAAAACCCGTCCACTAACGGTTTAATCCATAACCTTGCCTTTTCCCCGGTCAAGGTTAATTTCGCACTTTTCTTGATCTATAACAATAAAATTCATTCACTTAGATCATTTTATGATCATAATGCATCAAAACCTACACTTAGGTAAAAATGACCATTTTGCCCTTGTGCTGTGGCAAAATTATGATTTTGCCCCTAGACTCGTAAATCATTTTTCAACACATTTTCTCAATAAGCAAGCCTAGCTGAACATTTATTCCTCTTACAACAACCCCTAAAACCATTTATTTCATGCATTTATTACACAACTTCAATCTTTGCATTCATGTCCTAATTAGGTGTTTTCATGCAAATATCTTCCTCAAAAGTTGTTTCTCAACACTCTAATATTCATTTTCTTCCATAAAAACTCAGTTAAAAACATAGCCATTCTCATGGCAAGTCCCTAGACTTTCAACCATATCACAAATTAGTCCCATCATTAGCTAGCTTAAGCTTTGGGGACTCTAAAAGTACAAAAATCATTAAGAAAAATCTCAAAAATCACTTACTTGCTAGGGAATATGTTGGCTGAAAGTTTGAGCTTCAAAACCCTTATTTTCTCTTCAAATTTCGGTGGATGAATAGTGAAAAGATGATAACATCTTTATTCATCTTATTTTATTCATTTTTATCACCTAATATCCTCCAAATTTGACCAACATTAAAATCTTGTCTCCCTAGCTCCTATATGGCCGACCATCACTAGATAAATGGCCTAATTGTACTTTAAAGACCTTCAAATTACATTCTATAGCTATTAGGTACCTCTACCTTATAAAATAGAACTTTTGCACTTTATACGATTTAGTCCTTTTTCACATTTAAGCATGCTATCACTCAAATTAATGCACCAAAATTTTCACATAGCCTTATAATAATACCATAACACATAAAATAACATCAAAATAATTCTCCTTATCCTCAGTTTAGTGGTCTCAAAACTTCTGTTCCGACTAGCCCCAAAATCTGGCCGTTACAACTCTCCCCCCTTTAGAGATTTTCGCCCTCGAAAATCTTACCGGTAAAGAGGTTTGGATGTTGCTCTCTCATGGCTTCTTCTGGTTCCCAAGTAGCCTCTTCTACACCATGTTTTTGCCATAACACTATCACTAAGGCTATGTCCTTATTCCTCAACTGTTTCACCTTTCGAGCCAAAATCTTAATCGGCTCCTCTACATATGTCATATCCGATCGTATCTTAATTTCTGCTGGAGGAATCACATGCGAAGGATCAGAGCGATAACGCCTTAACATCGATACATGAAACACATTGTGAATTTTCTCTAACTCTACCGGTAAAGCCAACCGGTATGCCACTGGCCCAATTCTTTCAGTAATCTCATACAGCCCTACGAATCGCGGACTCAATTTCCCTTTTCGACCAAACCTTAATATTTTCTTCCACGGTGACACTTTCAGAAATACTTTTTCATCCACATTAAACTCGATTTCCTTTCTTTTCAAGTCCGTATACGACTTTTGTCGGTCTGAAGCAGCTTTCAGACTATCCCTGATCATTTTCACTTTTTTCCTCGGTCTCGTTAACCAGGTTGACTTTATGAATTTGCTTCTGGCTAAGCTCGGTCCAATACAAAGGAGTCCAACACTTACGACCATACAAGGCTTCATACGGTGCTATCCGTATACTCGACTGATAACTGTTGTTGTAAGCAAACTCGACCAAGGACAGGTATCTTTCCCAACTACCTTCAAACTCTTGTACACAGCATCAGAGCATACCCTCTAAAACTTGAATTACTCTCTCGGACTGACCATCAGTTTGCGGATGGAATGCAGTACTAAAATTTAACCTTGTACCCAAGGCCTCCTGCAACTTCTTCCAAAACCTCGAAGTAAATCTCAGATCTCTATCCGAGATAATGGATATAGGCACTCCGTGTAATCTTCCCACATCCACAATATACAACTCGGCTAACTTATCTAGCGAATAATCAACACGCACCGGTATAAAGTGAGCTGACTTCGTTAATCTATCAACGACAACCCACACATCATCTTTCTTTTTTGGAGTCATAGGCAACCCCATCACAAAATCTATGGTGATCTAATCCCACTTCCACTCGGGAACTATCACTGGCTGAAGCAATCCTGGAGGCACTTGATGCTCAGCTTTCACTTGTTGACAAATCAGACATCTTGTTACAAACAAAGAGATGTGACTTTTCATACCCGGCTACCAATAAAGTTTCTTCAGATCATTGTACATTTTCGTACTGCTCGGATGTACTGACAAATAACCACTATGTGCTTCATCTAATATCTTCCGGATTAACTCATCATCTTTAGGTACACAAATCCTGCCATGAAACATCAAACAACCGTCCGAGCTCACCCAAAAATCAAAATCATTACCCGATCCACACTGGGCTCTCTTAGTATGCAGCTTGATATTATTCTTTTGGGCTTCACATATCTGTTGAATAAATAGTGGTCTAGCCCTCAACTCGGCCAATATAGCACCATCATCAAACAATGCTAAGCTCGTGCTCATGGCTCTCAAAGCATATAAGGATTTCCTACTCAGGGCATCCGCAACCACATTAGCTTTGCCCGGATGGTAATCGATCGCTAGCTCATAATCCTTCAATAATTCAAGCCACCGCCGTTGTCTCAAATTTAAATCCTTTTGATCTATCAAGTACTTCAAACTTTTATGATTCGTGAAGATTCGACACTTCTCACTATATAAGTAATGTCACCAAATTTTTAACGCGAAAATAATCGCGGCCAACTCCAAGTCATGAGTCAGATAATTCTTCTCATGTGGTTTTAACTGCCTCGAGGCGTAAGCGATTACCTTACCCTCTTGCATCAACACACAACCGAGACCATTTAACGATGCGTCACTGTAGACCACAAACTCTTTGCCCGATTCAAGTTGCACTAAAATCGATGCCTCAGCCAACAATGCTTTCAATCTCTCAAAACTCTGTTGGCACTTTTCAGTCCATTCAAACTTAACATCATTGTGCAACAATTTCGTCATCGGGGTGGCAATCATAGAAAACCCCTTTACGAATCGTCTGTAATACCCTGCCAAACCTAAAAAGCTTCTGACTTCTGACACGTTCCTCGGCACTTTCCACTCCACAATAGTCGAGAACTTACTCGGGTCAACTCTAATACCATCACCCGACACGATGTGTCCTAGGAATCCGACCTCTCGGAGCCAAAACTCGCTCTTGCTAAATTTAGCATACAACTACTTGTCTCTTAAAGTCTGCAAAACAATTCTCAAATGCTCCACATGATCACTCTCGTCTCGAGAATAAATCAATATGTCGTCGATAAAGACAACTGCAAACTTGTCTAAATACGGTCGGAAGACACGATTCATTAAATCCATAAAAATCGCAGGAGCATTTGTCAAACCAAATGGCATGACAAGGAACTCATAATGACCATACCTCGTCCAAAATGCAGTTTTCGGTACATCTTGCTCCTTAACTCTCAACTAGTAGTAGCCAGACCTCAAGTCTATCTTGGAGAACACTGTAGCTGTAACGACCTCAAAAGCATGGATATCGGAAAATAAGTTATCGGGTCTTCGTTTTTAGTAAACGGACTCGTAAAATATTTATTAAAAATATTTATAAAGTTAGTTATGTGTTTAATCAAGTTTTAATTAAGTGAATTTAGCTTAATTAGTAAAAAAAACTAAATTGAAATAGGAGTAAAAGTTGAATTATAGATTAAAAGAAATTATAAAGGACCAAAATGGCAATTAAACCATTTTGTAAAAATCTGAGATTTTTATGTTTAATATATTATTATATTATTATATAATAAAGATATTTTATGTTTTAATTATAATATATTATATTATAGTGTTATTATATATATATGTGTGTGTGTGTGTTATAAAGAGAAAGTAAAAAAAAAAAAAGAAGAACAGAAAAGAAACAGAGAACAAGACGAAAGAAGGGGAAGAAAAAGGGAAAGAAAAAAAAAAAGGGGAAATTCAAAGTTTGAAGCTTGGAAGTCTAATAGGTAAGTTAATTTAGCCATTTTCTTTTAATTTTGATGTTTTATAAGTTTTAGGACAAAGTTTTGATGAATTTAAGTTGAGGTTTTTGGAGTTTTAAAGTTTTTGAATATAACATATGATGAATAAAATGATGAATTAGTGGTTTAATTGAAAGAATTTGAAGTTAGAATTGGATAAAGGATTTAATTGCAAAATAAGCTATAGGAAAACAGTTTTGGGACAGTAGCAGTAGAGTAACTTTGAAAATTCACCAAAAATCGTATAAGTGGAATTAGAAGTTGAGTGAGATATGAAGTTAAAGCTTATTGAGCATATTTTCATATGAAAGAAAAAGAGAAAAAAATAAATTCTGTATTTTGAGATGTTTATATTTTTGTGAGACTGGTTCAGAGTGATTTCGAGATCCCCTGTTCTGACTTAGAAAAATCATTAAAAATTGTAAACAAATAATTTTGGGACATAATTTATATGGTTAGATTCCTTACTGAGTCTATTTTTATAAGAAAGAAACTAGAACATTATTTGAATTCTGTTCAAAAAGATAATTAAAATTTAGAAAAGAGTGGTCAGAACTGTCAGACAACAGAATAGGGGTGAATTTAAAGAATAAACTATACTTATTGGCTGAATCAATAATTCTGAAAATTTTATGACAAGAATATATGTGAGTCTAGTTTCACAGAAAATTTATGGATCTTAATTTGGAATTCTGTAACTCAAGATATAGATAATTTAGTGACAATGACTCAGGTAGATAGCATTGAAAGAACTTATAAGTAAATAATAGAATTGTGTGTAAAGAATGTCGAATAAAGAGGTAGAGTAGGGAATTGAATAAAATTCAATTATTTATTGAGATTTAATGTTGTAATTAATAATGTAAATCATTATTATCTCCGTAGCAAACAAGGAATTCGAGACATTGAGCAAGGAAGGAAAAGAGAAAAACAAATGAGGAGTAAAAAACGAGAAATTCAGGTTAGTATTACTATAATTCAAATTTGATTATTTGTTAACTTTTAAATTAATATATGTATATATGATAAAAAATTTTGAAGTAAGTATCAAGAATGAATTAAGTGATAAATATGTATTGGAATTGAATTTATTATTAGTAATTGTTGAATTTTGAGTAATATGTTTAGTAAATAGAAATAAGGTTAATATAGATATTGAATTAGATAAAACTGAATTTAATTGTGAATTGAATGAAATTGAAATGAAGTTTGAATATGTACGAACATTTGATGATGTATTGATTAGATAGTGGAAAATGCATTGAATTGATGATATATATATATATATATATATATATATATGAATGGAATGGAAATGTGAAAAGTGTTTTGAAATTGAATCAAATTGAATTGAATGTGATTATTTGAAATGTACATGGATTGAAAGTATGAGGATGTGATTGAGTTGAAATGTTCATAAAATGAATGAAATTATGAATATGTGTGAATATATGAATTGTATATTGATTGGAGAAGTGAATCGAATTGAATTGAATCAAAGTGAAATTATCTAAAATGTGTATTGATTAGATATTGGAAAATGATATAAATACCCTATTAACTAGTCGGGCTTAGTCGGATATAGTTGGCATGCCATAGGATTTGAGATGTATTCAGCAGATTTTCGGCTCGGCCGAGGAGATATTTCTGTTATTATATGCTTCAGTTTATCCGAAGAGGCATTTAATGCCTTATTGGTGTGTTTGGGAGGATATGATATATTGGTGTGTTTGGGAGGATATGATATATTGGTGTGTTTGGGAGGTTATATTATACTGGTGTGTTATGGAGGATTTATATTATTCCGGGTGTGATTGGGTTGGATATTCTGGTGTGTTGGGATGGAATTCGTGTATCTGTTGAGGTCCGAGTCAAGTTAATAGGGGTAAATAAGTGAAATGATAAATTCTGAATAAATGTGATTAAGCTATTGAAAGAAATAAGAAAGTGAAATTGTTAAATAAGATATGAAATGAGATTTGTGATATGAAATTGAATGCATGAACCAAAGGCTCATGAAATGTTCAAAGATGAATTGTGAATTGAAATATTATATAAGATGGAGAAATGAAACTAAAGTTTACAGTTTTGCTTGAAATGATATAAATAATATAAGAAGTTAATTGAAAAGAATAATATAATTGAATTATATATTTTTTGAGTGTGAATTTGATATGAGAAAATGAAATTGAGATATGAGATTTAGAATATGGACCAAAGGTGTATGAGTTGAATGAAGTTTAAAGCGATGATATTAGAGATAAACTAGTGAAATTGTTGTTGTTGAGATATGACTTTAGTAAACACAAATTGCAATAGAATTAATATTGAATAAAGAATAAAATTTAGTGAATTGCATATGATATGAAATGAACTAATGGAATGAAATGTGGAAAATAATAATAATAATAAATTCAATGAAAATTGGATAGTGAAATAATGTATAAATCTAATTAAATACAAGCCTTGAAATAATGCTTATTATATTAGATGATTTAATTTAAAGAATGAAATAACTATTAAGTAATTGTATCATAAATTGAATGTATATAAGTTATTATATAATTTGAATTATGGTAATACTACTGAGTATACCTTTACTCAGCGTACGGTTGTTTCCGTGCGCAGGTTAATTGAAAGTCAGTTGTCCGGACCAGCATCCAGAGTAATCCCGACCTCAGAGAAAATTTTGAGTAATGTACTTTTCTTTGATAATGGTGGCATGTACCTAGATAATGAATAGGTTAAGTATAAGTGCCTTATAGTTTGAGAAAAATTTTAAAATGTTTGAAAATGTTCTAAGTATTCGAATTAGTCCCGAACCATTCCTATCGAAGATTCATATAAGGGACTATAAGATTATTTTATATTATGATTGATAATAATTGTGTATTAATTGTAAAGTTGTCCGATTGATCTGGTAGCACTCCGTAACCCTATTCCAATGACAGGTTAGGGCTAAGGGTGTTACATTTTAGTGGTATCAGAGCTATCAGGTTTAGCCGATTCTCGGACTTAATCGAGCTCGAAAATTGAGTTTAGAGGTACATGCCACAGTTGAGTCAAAATTGAGTCGGGATTTGGATGCTGACCTATTTGTTTGTTTCTGTATTGTAGGTTAAAGATGTCTTATGAAAGAATAAATGATACCGATTTTGGGATGTATACTGGAAACAATGAATTTATGAATTAATAAAATAGAGTTGGTAACCTCTTAGTGTAGAAAGAGGAAATGCTAAAGAAAGAAATGTTTTCTAATCGAAATAATTTCGATAATTATAAAAGTGATGTTCAGGTAATTAAGTAAAATATTACTTATGATGAAACAAAATTCGAAAAGGTATGGATAAATGTCTTATAGTAAGTAAGAAATGATAAATGTTATGTTATATGAGTATATACATGAGGTTAAATTATGAGGCCTTACGATCTCTACCCCCTTATTGGTATAGTTATATATATATATATATATATATATATAGTGAAATTGATAAGAATTATAATGATTTAGTTCAGAAGCATGGAACTGAAGAGTTCAATGATGGAATGATAAATAAGTAGTTAAAACTGAGAATGGGTTAATAAATAGAGATGGGTTCTGAGAGAGATATCAGGTTTCTTTTTTGAAAATTATTTGGGGGATACACAGTGCTACTATTAAAGGAAGAAGTCATATATCAGAAATTGATTTATTCAGATATGGTAACTACAGAATGAGTTAACTGGAAATTTCTTTCGAATAAGCTTTGTGAGTGAAGTGGATGATATGAGACTGTTGATGATTATATATGTTAGCGGATTAGTAATGAAATTGCAGAAATATTTGAATACAGCTGCTATAGTCGGGTATTTTACGATGATCTCTTCTGGGTATTCTATATGGGTATTCTATATGTTCTTTTATCTTCAGAGGTATATGCAACTGTTCAGATGTGATTTTTATCATATAGAAAGTTTGGTTAATCATAACGTTAAATGGAAGTATTGTTAGTCTGGTTGATTCATGATCGGTACTGCTCTATTTTTCTTTGGATTTTCAAATTTGTTCTGTTAGATAGAAGACTTAATGGTCAGATTCATATGAAGTTATTTTCTACTTCTACTGGTTGATATTCTGGACTACATATTCGTAATTTGCATTATCTTTATCACAATTGTTTCTAGTGAGAATAAACGGTATTCTTCCTCTGGTTTTTCTTTGGAATATTATCGATTTCTTTATCCTTAAATGTGGTGTTTATTCTCGGAAATTCAATATAGCTTCACATCTGGGATTTCATTATCTTGGTTTTCTTATTATTTTATAGTCTGATCTTATCTATCAAATATGATTCATCTGTGAAGGGGTATTCATTGATAGAAGGTAAAAATATATATTAGTGTCTTAAATTCTATGGGAGCTCGGTGATATGGATTTTAGATTATAGAAGTTGTATTATTATACTGGTTATCATTGAGACTACTCTTGGATTTTTCTTCTATTTTAAAGTACACTACTGAAGTTGAAGTATTGATCCATTTATATTATTGAAACGTCAGATCTATTATGGTATTATGGCTTTATTCTATCTGATGACTATGGACTTGGGATAATCTGAAGCGTTGGGATTTCTTTTTAATATTTGTGAAAATGTTTTCTATGATAGCTACATCAATGATAAGTGTAACATCCCAAAATTGGGCCTAGTAAGATTGGGCCCAATGGGCCTTGGACGTAGGAGTGTTTAAAATTTTTGAGAAACAAGAGAACGGTATTATTTCAAGTTGGACTTATTAAAAAGATGATTTTAGAAAGTTACGGGGTTCTATGAAGTTTCGGGTTCAAGTTAGGCCATTGTAAGAATTTTCATTTTTGGCCTTTTA
The DNA here is from genome assembly GCA_005393395.2 of Gossypium australe. Lineage (NCBI taxonomy): Eukaryota > Viridiplantae > Streptophyta > Magnoliopsida > Malvales > Malvaceae > Gossypium > Gossypium australe. The sequence continues at coordinate 62,665,245 of CM016624.1, read as the reverse complement.
GTGGAAAGGAGTGATGGAAGTAGGACTTAAGAATAAGTGGGTGCATTTAGGAGACACAAGGGAGCTTATGGCTTGGTGGCAAGTGGCGTGTTGAGCTATTGAAGGGAGCAAGGGTTCGAATCTCATATGTAGCATTTTGGAGAGTATTTTTTTGTGCTAGGAAGAGTTTGATTTGGTCAAAAGAATACAAATGGTGGAGTAGGTGAATGAGTGAATTGTGGAGGAAAAAAAAAGGAAATGGGAGAAAAAGGAATGATGGAGAGTGATTTGTGGAAAGAAAAAAAAATATAATACAAATGGTGGAGTAGGTGAATGAGTGAATTGTGGAAAAAAAAAGAAATGGGAGAAAAAGGAATGATGGAGAGTGATTTGTGGAAAAAAAATATAATGATGAGATTTGAAAAGAATGGAGTAAGTAAAAAAAATGCATGGAGGGTGTAATAGCCCGATTTAGGGGCTAGTCGAAACAGTGATCTCGAAATCTCTAAACCGAGGATAGAGAAAATTATTTTCATGTTATTCTATTTGTTATAACATGTTTATAAACATGCATGAAAATTTTTGGTGTCTCAATTTTAGCGATTGAGGGCTTAATTTCGAAAAAGGACTAAATCGCATAAAGTGCTAAAGTTTAATTTTATTTGCTAGAAGTGCCAAATAGCTATGGATTAGAAATTGAAGGTCCCAAATGTACAATTTGACCTTGTCTAAATGAGTAGGCCGGCCATAAAAAAAAAGTATAGGGACAAGGGCATTTATTTTGGTCAAAATTGGTGGTGTTGGTAGGTAAAATGAATAAAATAAGATGATATAAGCAAAAGTTATCATCTTTTCTTTTATTCTCCTTTACCAACCGAAAATATCAGCCATGGGAGGGCTTTGAAAGCTTGAAAATTTCAGCAACTCATTTTCTCTTCAAGTAAGTGATTTTGATGGCTTTAGTTGATAATTTTTGTATTTTTGGAATCCCCAAAGCTTAAGCTAGCTAATGAGGGGACTAATTTGTAACATGGTTGTGAGTCTAGGGACTTGCCATGAGAGATTTTATGCTGGTTGCAAGGTCTTGAAGTACTTTCTCAAAGGTTCAATCGAAAACCTATCCCTCGTAATAGGTGACTCGAATTTTTGGTGTCGCGGAGAGCATCGCGTTACGGATTCCGAATAAGGTGTGCAATCTCATACCCTTCCATATACATATCTGAAATGGTGTGTAATCTCACACTTCTCTGAAAGTTTGTATGAAATATGTTGTTAATAGGTCAAAATACTGAAGAAAAATCAAAAACCGACATCCGTAACCACTCGGGCGTGCGTATGATCGTAGTGGTAATCGTATTTCGTAATAAAACAGTTTCAGTTAGAAGCAGTGACATGTATTTGAAAATTCACTAAAAATAGGAGAAAAGGAATTAGGAAGTGAATAAGATATCAAATTAAATCTACTATGTCTATTTTAATATGGAAGAAACGGAAAAGAAAACGAACTTTTATATTCTGAGATATCTTGATTTTAGTGAGACTGGTTCTGATTAACTTTGGGGTTCACTGATCTATATTGGAAAAATCATATAAAATTGTACAAAATGAATTATGGGTTATAATTTATATGTATGGATTCCTTAGTGAGTCTATTTTCAAGAAAAAGGTGTTGGAGCAGTATATGAAAACTGTACAGTGAGATATTTGAAATTAAGTTAAGAGAGGTCAGAATCATTAGACAGTGAAACAAGGGAAAAATTAAGGAATAAACTGTACTAAATGGCTAGGCCAAAAATTCTGGAAAACTTACAGTAATAAGGTATATGAGTCTAGTTTCAAGGAAATTTTACGGATCTAAATTTCGAGTTTCCTAACTCGAGTTATAGTCAATTTAGTCAGTATGACGCAGATGGACAGTTTTAAATTTTTATGCCCAAATTAGTAGTTAAGTCCAGAATTACGAAATTACCCCGTTTGGGCCTAAAATGGATTTTTGACCCAATAGTTCCGAAGAGACCCAAATAGAATTCTGTGCAACTCGAGGCAATAGTAGGCCTTCGGAAACACCGTTGAATATGAAATTACCGAATTACCCTTGGTGGGTAAAATTTCTGAATTTCCCTTAGAGAGTAAATTACCGAATTACCCTTGAAGGGTAAATTATCGAATTTACCTTTGGAAGGTAAATTACCGAATTACCCTTGGAGGGTAAATTACTGAATTTACCTTTGGAAGGTAAATTACCGAATTACCATTGGTGGGTAAAATTTCTGAATTTCCCTTAGAGAGTAAATTACCGAATTACCCTTGGAGGGTAAATTACCGAATTACCCTTGGAGGGTAAATTATCGAATTTACCTTTGGAAGGTAAATTACCGAATTACCCTTCGAGGGTAAATTACCGAATTTACCTTTGGAAGGTAAACTATCGAATTACCCTTGGTGGGTAAAATTTCTGAATTTCCCTTAGAGGGTAAATTACCGAATTACCCTTAGAGGGTAAATTACCGAATTTACCCTTGGAGGGTAAATTACCGAATTTACCCTTGGAGGGTAAATTACCGAATTTACCCTTGGAGGGTAAATTACCGAATTTACCCTTGGAGGGTAAATTACCGAATTTACCCTTGGAGGGTAAATTACCGAATTTACCCTTGGAGGGTAAATTACCGAATTTACCTTTGGAAGGTAAATTACCGAATTACCCTTGGTGGGTAAAATTTCTGAATTACCCTTAGAGAGTAAATTACCGAATTACCCTTGGTGGGTAAAATTTTTGAATTACCCTTAGAGAGTAAATTACCGAATTACCCTTAGTAGGTACGATTACCGAATTATGAAAATGCCCTTATGGGCCGAATTACGAAAATGCGCCTAATGGGCCAAATTACGAAATGTCCCTATGGACCGAATTACGAAATGTCCCTATGGACCGAATTACGAAAATACCCTTTATGGGCCAAATGTGATATTTGATATATGGGCAGTTTGATATTTGTGATATGGGCCAAAGTGTGTAATTTCACACTTATCTCATGGGTTAGATATTATACCGTAAGCATTAGAATAAATCGTAAAATTTGTAAAATCGGAAAATACGGTATAATAACACTTTTTATGTAAATGCATGAAACTGGTATTAAGGTTGTGGGAATTACGGATTTGCCCTTAATGGGTTATTTTGTTAAAAAGTGATATTTTAGGCCATATGAATTATTTTGATAAATTGGCCAAGTGTGAAATTTGAAAAAAAAAAGGCCTCATGTGATTAATGGGCCAAAATTTGCTAGATCGATTAATGGGCCAAAATTTGTTAGATCGCTTAATGGGCCAAATTGTTAAGATTGATTAATTGGCCAAATTGCTAGATTGCTTAATGGGCCTTATGATGAAATTATTCTATGAATATTGTTATGCTTTGTATATGCATACATGATTGCATGGGTTAGGATAAAATTGAAGAGAAGTGCTAGTGGCTCTGCCACAATCTAGTTCGGTGACTCTATCACAATCTAGTTCGGTGACTCTGTCACAATCCAGTTCAGTGGCTCTGCCACATCTAGTTCGGTGACTCTGTCACAATCCAGTTCAGTGGCTCTGCCACAGTCTAGTTCGGTGACTCTGTCACAATCTAGTTTGGTGGCTCTGCCACAAACATTTTAAATGGCTTTATGCCTGCGATTGGTGTGTTGGCGGGGTGGGTTGACTTGATCCCCACAGGTGTGCTGGTTGGTACGGGTGGTGTGTAGCGGATGGAAATTAGGTTTGGTTTGGGATTTGCATATCATATGCATATTATATACATGTTATTATGTTATAATTGTAAATGGGCTTAGGCCCAAAATATTGCTATGTGTTTTCCGACCCAGTGGATGATGGTAAGGGGATTACACATTGAGTTCTTGTAACTCACCCCCCTTTCTCTTAACCTTTTCAGGTAATGCTCAGTGACGTGGACTTGAGCCTTGGATGACTCGATGGAGACCATACTTCAGAAATGGTTTATTTGGACTTCAGACTTCTTTCTTGTTTATTTTATTACTCTACTATTTTGGGTTAAATGTTGTAATCAGGCCTCGGATTTTCTTTCAAAATGCTTCTGCAACTCTATTCCCAAACGTCCCATTTTCGTAAATTGTTTATTTCAAATATATTTTCACAACCAAAAAGGTTTTTAAAGATAATTACGTTTTCAAGTAAATAACAATTACTTAAGTGTTTTGGGTTTTAACAAAGAGGCTGTAATTCTCAAACAAGTTTTTAACAATCTCAAGGATGGTCTGAAAAAAAAAAAAAACTTCCATGTGACACACCAGATTCGGGCTTAACGTCTAGGCCGGGTTTGGGGTGTTACAATAAGAATACTACAGGAAGACACAAGGTTTGAATGGACTAATCAATGCTGGTAGAATTTTGAGTAGATGGAAGTTCTAATGATTGAAGCATCAGTTCTGGTTCAGTTTGAATCGGGTAAGAAATTATTATTACAGTGGTATATTATTAAGTGGATTAGATTGTATTTTGATGAAGAAAGGCATAGTAGATGGCTTGAATTATTGAAATGTCCTGATGTGATCATGGATTATCATACAGGGAAAAATAAATATAGTTGTAGATGTATTGAATAGGAAAATCTTTGTTTGCTCAGTGAGTAATAAATATTCGATTGCTAGTCTGATGAAGGATTAATTTTAGTTGAATATCCGGTATTGGTACTTACAGGATTATTACAGCTAGCAAAGATACTGGGGCGAAAATGAGATATAAGTCTATGAAATTGACAGACTATATGGAGAATCAGTCTTTGAAATGTTTGATAGAGATCTACAGTTTACGGTTCACTTTCTGATTTCGGAATAACTTATAAGAATTCTATATGAGTGATAGTTGATTAATTTATAAAGTCAGAATTGATTGATGGCTTCAGAAACTTGCGGAGATGTACATTCCAGAAATTGTAAGATTTCATGGTATTCCAGTATTGATAATTTTTTATCGAGATTGTAGTTCACTTTGGGGTTCTGAAAACAATTACAGGAAATTATTGAGTACTTAACTCGATTTCAGTACAACTTTTCATTCACAGACAAATGGATAATTCGAGAGAGAGTTAGTTAGATTTAGGAAGATATGCTTTAAGCTTGTATAATTGGTATCGAATTAGGTTGGGATGTTATTTACCGGTGGCCGATCAAATATTCAAATGGCTCTGTAGAAAGCATTATGTGGTTGAAAATGATGTTCATCAGTCAGTTGGGTGGAATCAGATGAAAGAAAAATGGTTGGAACAGAATTAATTCAAGGAAATGGTGGAAACTGTTAAGAAGATTTAAAATAGATTGAAAGCAGCATTCGACAACATAAATCAATTGTGGATTTAAAACATCGGGATATTGAATATTCTGTTAGTGATAAGGTATTTTTCAAGGTGATTACTTGAAGGAAATTATAAGAATTCAGTGCTTCATCTCTTTTCAAGTAAATTTTGAGGACGAAATTTCAAAAGGGGGGAGAATTGTAACGACCTCAAAAGCATGGATATCGGAAAATAAGTTATCGGGTCTTCGTTTTTAGTAAACGGACTCGTAAAATATTTATTAAAAATATTTATAAAGTTAATTATGTGTTTAATCAAGTTTTAATTAAGTGAATTTAGCTTAATTAGTAAAAAAGACTAAATTGAAATAGGAGTAAAAGTTGAATTATAGATTAAAAGAAATTATAAAGGACCAAAATGGCAATTAAACCATTTTGTAAAAATCTGAGATTTTTATGTTTAATATATTATTATTATTATATAATAAAGATATTTTATGTTTTAATTATAATATATTATATTATAGTGTTATTATATATATGTGTGTGTTATAAAGAGAAAGTAAAAAAAAAAAAAAGAAGAAAGAAGAACAGAAAAGAAACAGAGAACAAGACGAAAGCAGGGGAAGAAAAAGGGAAAGAAAAAAAAAGGGGAAATTCAAAGTTTGAAGCTTGGAAGTCTAATAGGTAAGTTAATTTAGCCATTTTCTTTTAATTTTGATGTTTTATAAGTTTTAGGACAAAGTTTTGATGAATTTAAGTTGAGGTTTTTGGAGTTTTAAAGTTTTTGAATATAGCATATGATGAATAAAATGATGAATTAGTGGTTTAATTGAAAGAATTTGAAGTTAGAATTGAATAAATGATTTAATTGCAAAATAAGCTATAGGAAAATAGTTTTGGGACAGTAGCAGTAGAGTAACTTTGAAAATTCACCAAAAATCGTATAAGTGGAATTAGAAGTTGAGTGAGATATGAAGTTAAAGCTTATTGAGTCTATTTTCATATGAAAGAAACAGGGAAAGAAAATAAATTCTTTATTTTGAGATATTTATATTTTTGTGAGACTGGTTCAGAGTGATTTCGAGATCCCCTGTTCTGAATTAGAAAAATCATTAAAAATTGTAAACAAATAATTTTGGGACATAATTTATATTTTTAGATTCCTTACTGAGTCTATTTTTATAAGAAACAAACTAGAACATCATTTGAATTCTGTTCAAAAAGATAATTAAAATTTAGGAAAGAGTGGTCGGAACTGTCAGACAACAGAATAGGGGTGAATTTAAAGAATAAACTGTACTTATTGGCTGAATCAAAAATTCTGAAAATTTTATGACAAGAATATATGTGAGTCTAGTTTCATAGAAAATTTACGGATCTTAATTTGGAATTTTGTAACTCAAGATATAGATAATTTAGTGACAATGACTCAGGTAGACAGCATTGAAAGAACTTATAAGTAAATAATAGAATTGTGTGTAAAGAATGTGGAATAAAGAGGTAGAGTAGGGAATTGAATAAAATTCAATTATTTATTGAGATTTAATGTTGTAATTAATAATGTAAATCATTATTATCTCCGTAGCAAACAAGGAATTCGAGACATTGAGCAAGGAAGGAAAAGAGAAAAACAAATGAGTAAAAAACGAGAAATTCAGGTTAGTATTACTATAATTCAAATTTGATTATTTGTTAAATTTTAAATTAATGTATGTATATATGATAAAAAAAATTTGAAGTAAGTATCAAGAATGAATTAAGTGATAAATATGTATTGGAATTGAATTTATTATTAGTAATTGTTGAATTTTGAGTAATATGTTTAGTAAATAGAAATAAGGTTAATATTGATATTGAATTAGATAAACTGAATTTAATTGTGAATTGAATGAAATTGAAATGAAGTTTGAATATGTATGAGCATTTGATGATATATTGATTAGAAAGTGGAAAATGCATTGAATTGATGATATATATATATATATATATATATATATATATATAAATGAATGGAATGGAAATGTGAAAAGTGTTTTGAAATTGAATCAAATTGAATTGAATGTGATTATTTGAAATGTACATGGATTGAAAGTATGAGGATGTGATTGAGTTGAAATGTTCATAAAATGAATGAAATTATGAATATGTGTGAATATATGAATTGTATATTGATTGGAGAAGTGAATCGAATTGAATTGAATCAAAGTGAAATTATCTGAAATGTGTATTGATTAGATATTGGAAAATGATATAAATACCCTATTAACTAGTCGGGCTTAGTCGGATATAGTTGGCATGCCATAGGATTTGAGATGTATTCAGGAGATTTTCGGCTCGGCCGAGGAGATATTTCTGTTATTATATGCTTCGGTTTATCCGAAGAGGCATTTAATGCCTTATTGGTGTGTTTGGGAGGATATGATATATTGGTGTGTTTGGGAGGTTATATTATACTGGTGTGTTATGGAGGATTTATATTATTCGGGGTGTGATTGGGTTGGATATTCTGGTGTGTTGGGATGGAATTCGTGTATCCGTTGAGGTCCGAGTCAAGTTAATAGGGGTAAATAAGTGAAATGATAAATTCCGAATAAATGTGATTAAGCTATTGAAAGAAATAAGAAAGTGAAATTGTCAAATAAGATATGAAATGAGATTTGTGATATGAAATTGAATGCATGAACCAAAGGTTCATGAAATGTTCAAAGATGAATTGTGAATTGAAATATTATACAAGATGGAGAAATGAAACTAAAGTTTACAGTTTTGCTTGAAATGATATAAATAATATAAGAAATTAATTGAAAAGAATGATATAATTGAATTATATATATTTTGAGTGTGAATTTGATATGAGAAAATGAAATTGAGATATGAGATTTAGAATATGGACCAAAGGTGTATGAATTGAATGAAGTTTAAAGCGATGATATAAGAGATAAACTAGTGAAATTGTTGTTGTCGAGATATGACTTTAGTAAACACAAATTGCAATAGAATTAATATTGAATAAAGAATAAAATTTAGTGAATTGCATATGATATGAAATGAACTAATGGAATGAAATGTGGAAAATATTAATAATAATAAATTCAATGAAAATTGGATAGTGAAATAATGTATAAATCTAATTAAATACAAGCCTTGAAATAATGCTTATTATATTAGATGATTTAATTTAAAGAATGAAATAACTATTAAGTGATTGTATCATAAATTGAATGTATATAAGTTATTATATAATTTGAATTATGGTAATACTACTGAGTATACCTTTACTCAGCGTACGGTTGTTTCCGTGCGCAGCTTAATTGAAAGTCAGTGTCCGGACCAGCATCTAGAGAAATCCCGACCTCAGAGAAAATTTTGAGTAATGTACTTTTCTTTGATAATGGTTGCATGTACCTAGATAATGAATAGGTTAAGTATAAGTGCCTTATAGTTTGAGAAAAATTTTAAAATGTTTGAAAATGTTCTAAGTATTCGAATTAGTCCCGAACCATTCCTATCGAAGATTCATATAAGGGACTATAAGATTATTTTATATTATGATTGATAATAATTGTGTATTAATTGTAAAGTTGTCCGATCGATCTGGTAGCACTCCGTAACCCTATTCCGATGACAGGTTAGGGTTAAGGGTGTTACAGTAGCTCCCTTCAGTTGATCAAATAGATCATCTATCTTTGGTAAAGGATACTTATTTTTCACCGTCACCTTGTTGAGTTGTTTGTAGTCTATGCATAATCTTATCGACCCATCTTTCTTCTTCACAAATAGTACCGGAGCACCCCACGGTGAATAGCTCGGTCTTACAAAACCCTTATCTGTCAACTCTTGCAACTGAACCTTCAGTTCTTTCAACTCTAATGGTGCCATCCTATACGGAGCAACCGAAATAGGTGCCGTTCTCGAAACTGTCTCAATCCCAAACTCGACCTCTCTAACGAGAGGTAACCTAGGTAATTCTTCTGGGAATACATCCGGATACTCACTTACCACCGACACTGTCTCACTTTTTACCTCAGACTCTTGAGTATTCAGCACGAAAGCAAGATAAGACTCACATCCTTTTCTCAAATATCTCTCAGCCACCAAGGAAAAGATCATCACTGGTATACTATCTGACCCACCTGATTCAACCCGAATAACATCTCCATTTTCACATTTCAAATCAATAGATTTATTACCATAGTTCACTAAAACACTATGGGTAGTCAACCAATCCATCCCAAGAATCAAATCAAATTCATCAAATGGTGACAACATAAGGTTTGCCGGAAAACAATGACCCCTAATTGTCAGAAGACAATTCTTAAAAACCTTGTCAACTAACACATGTTTACCTAACGGGTTTGACACTTTTACCACAAGTTCTGTAGACTCAACAATCATGCTCATACGAGATGCCAATTTCATGCAAATATAAGAATAGGTAGACCCCGAATCAATCAAAACAATAACAGATGTGTCATGAAGAGAAAAAGTACCTATGATTACATCTGGAGATGATGCTTCTTCGTGAGCACGAATGGCATAACTTCTTGCAGGTACCCGACCTTTCGATCTCACAGTAGAGTCACGTGATGCACCTCTACCACTAGTCCCACCTCTCGGGTTCTTTTGTGGCCTACCTTTTGAAGATATGCTTGACTTCACTTATTGCTTGTTTTCCTTGTCATCCCTCTCAGGACAAGTTCGAATAAAATGATCGAGGGAACCACACTTATAGCAATTTCGATTGCTTCCTCAACACTCCCTGTAACATCCTAAAAATTTGAGTATCATCTGGTTACTTGTGTTAGCTCGGGTAGGATTGTTTGTGTGCTTAGCATAGTCTTGTGAAGGTTTGGATTTATTTACGAAGTTAGAATAATTTTTAGTTTGAAGAATTTAGTGAAGTGAATTAGGTGAACCTGACACTTAAGTTAATTTAAGTGTCTAAATTTAGCACATGAGGAGTTAGTGGCAAGGTGGTTATGGCGCATGGATGGTTGCTTGAGGGGAGTGGTTCGAATAGCATGGAGTGCATTTTGAAGATTTTATTTTTATGCACCTTTACATTAAGTGTCGGTCAAGCTATACATATGGTAAGTTGGACTTTAAATTTTATGGCAAGTTGAATAATAGATTAGGAAAGCTTGTATTTTGGGATAAGAATCTTATGGATTAAGGAAGGATAGGGGGACAAAAGGCTTGAATTTTGGAGAGTTGTTTTGGAAACTCTTCTATGGCCATTAGTCCATGTATGTGGACGACATATTGGTCTAGGGGGGTTGACCGAATTTGTTGAAGGCTTGGTAGGTTGGTAGTTTTGTTAGTAAAAATTCCCTTAGCATTTGAGCATTATTTTCTTTTCTCTCCAAAAACACTCTCCCTAGCCGAATGTGTTCTTGGCAATAAGGTGAGTTTTTGTTTTAGTTTTGGCCTTCATTCTTTGTTTTGTGTCATAACCGAAAACCCTTTGAGTTTTGCAAATTTCTCCCTAGTGCACCAAAGTGAACCAAAAGCTGAATGTCCATAGTTGTTTGCCGAATTTTCTCTTAGGCATTTGGCCGAATCTCCATTTGAGCCTCTCTCATATTTTATTTTCTTTGTAGCCGAAAACCAACCCTCTTCCCTTCATCTTTTTCTTCTTTAGTGGTTGGCCGAATCTTCCTTCTCCCTAATTCTCTTTTCTTTTCCTTTCTCTTTCTCCACTCTAGCCAAATTCATTTGATTGTCTTCTATCCACCATAGCCGAATCTTCTTTATTTCTTTTTGTTTTGTCTTGGCCGAATATCAACAGGGGTAGATTTTCTTTGGGTTCATATATAATCGGTTTTGGAAGATAGGTAAGTGTCTTGGCCGAATTTCCTTTTCTTTTCTCTCTATCGTTTCTCATAAGGGCAAAAGCCAAATTTTGGGCATTTGTTAGTAAGGTTTTAACCATAGGAACTTATTTCTTTTAGGCTCTTCGGGACTTTGGAAGCAATCGATTTAACCCTATTTCTCTAGCAATTGAAGTTGGTAAGTCAAGTGGTAAGAATTTATGTTGGTTCATTATTCTTTAAGAGGATGTAAAGCCGAAAGCTTTTGAGACTAAGGTTTGTTGTTGGCCGAATGGTCTATGGTATTGATCTAAGTGTTGGTCGAATGTAGGGCAAGGAGATCTAGTGCGGTAGATCGGGTCTTCGGGATTTAGTGATTTCGCTAGTGACAGGTGTGTACCTTACACACTTTATAACTCGGTATATATATATACATTAATAAACTAATCATGTTATTAAAGCCGAAAACTGTGAGATCTTGATATGATACCTTGATGGGTATGAGCAAGGATTCGGGTAAGTCCGTTTCTATATGATGTTGTTATATGTTGATTGATATCATGATCTACGATATATATATGTTATATGTTCATATCAAAGTATGATGGCATGATTTATACTCGTAATACATTGGTTTGGGTAATATGAGTGGAGGGGGAAGGATTTGATATCCGTGTCTTTGGGACACCAGAGGTTTGGCACCTCCAGTGGTTTGGTACCACAGTTTATTTCGTGTCTTTGGGACACCAGAGGTTTGGCACCTCATAGCGACTCGTTCTAGTGGCTTAGTACCACAGTGAGTTGGCCCCACATTTGATATTATGGGATCGTCGCCAGTGATTTGGTATCACACGTGGGTTGGCCCCACAAATAGACTATTCGTGACTTTGGCACCACCAGTGGTTTGGTACCACACGGGGTAGAAAATGAGTTATGGATAGCTAGGTTTGGGTGCATTATATATATTGCTTGGTTATAAATTGTGTAAGTTTGTTGCATCAACCGGGGGAAGGATTTATGCACTGAGTCTTGGTGACTCACCGTCTCCCTTTTCTTTTCAGGTGATTCGTAGATCGCGGATGAGGAGCCGGATGATCTCAAGGAGGCCATGCAATAAAAATTCGATTTACACGGACTTTGGTTTGGGTACTATATTTTATTTAAAATTTGGTTTTTCATCTTTATTTGGAATTGTAATAAGGCCTCTTTAATTATGTTTTTGGATTATTTATATGCTTTAGACTTGTTTTTTTTTAAACATGGATTATAAATTACATGGTTGATATAATAAATTGAGTACAAAGTTTTCTAAACTACAAAATGCAATGGTTTTCAAAACGTTACCATCGGGTAATATAAATCATTTGATAATATTTAACATCTTAAGTGTTTTTGATAACTTATATTATTTTCCAAAACTCAAGTTTCCAAATTTCAATTAGAAACGGTTTTCAAACTAATCGCTTTGGTTTCTTTTAAAATTATAAAAGGTTTTCTAATCTATGGATCTGCAACTATGTTTTAAAGATTTATTTATGAAATTTCAAAGTGAATTATCAGTTTTCAACTTATTATACACCTGATTTCTACAAACATGGAACAACAAAGAGTTTTTCACTAAAATTTAATTGTTAACTCGATTTTCTTCAAAACGTTTTCCTCTGTGGCATGCCAGATTCGGTCATGGCGTATTGACCGGGTTTGGGGTGTTACAAATTGGTATCAGAGCCAAGTTCAAAGGCTCGGCTGTGGGCTCGAGGCCCAAAATGTTTTAAAGTATGGTTTTAAAATGTTTTTGTTTGAAATTATTTGAAAAGCATGGCACCGAGTCTCCGACACCGATCCGCCCAGGTAAGTACTTCAAACTGTTGATTTTGATGATATGATGATGATGGTATGACTGTATAGTAGTAGGAACTACTCTAGAGACCCAAAACTATAGGTTGGATGTACTCGTGAAACAACCTCTTATTAATTCATAAAACTGTGTTTTAAAGATAGTGGAATAATGATTAATGCATAAAACTTTTAAATCAGATAAGTCGAGACTTTAGACATGAGCACTCGTGGTCGGGGTCGTATTATGCGTGGACGCGGTCGAGGTAGGATGGCTGTGTCTGAGCCAGTGAGGTCTGGTCAAGGGTCAGAAAATGAAGTACCACCACCCCCACCACCAGCGGTTGGAGTTGAGCATCAGGATCAAACGGGGGATGACGCAGTGTCTCAAGCGATGCTGCGAGTTCTTGAGAGGGTAGCTGGAGTAGGTGGAGGCACGGGAGCTCAGAAATCTGTACCTGAATGACTCCGAGCCAATGGAGCTGAAGTATTTCGAGGTGTTTCTGGTGTGGCTTCCAGTACGGCTGAGTATTGGTTAGAGGCGACGGAGCGAATCATGGATGATTTGGATCTAAATGCTGAGGAAAAGCTGAAAGGGATAGTGTCGCTTCTTCGGGATGAGTCATGTCAGTGGTGGCTCACGGTGCGGAATAGTGCTGCAGCGGAGGATCTCACTTGGGATTATTTTAAGGCAGCGTATCAGAAGAAATATGTTGGGTCTAGTTACATTGATGCGCAGCGGAAGGCATTTCTGAGTTTGGTTCTGGGGAGTAAGTCCGTATCAGAATATGAGGCAGAATTTTTAAGATTGAGCCGGTATGCTGGAGGTATCGTGGCTTCGGAGCACGAGCGATGTGTCCGGTTCGAGGATGGATTGAGGGACGAGCTGAGATTGCTGATTGCTCCACATCAGGAGCGAGAGTTTGCTGCGCTAGTTGAAAAGACTAAGATAGCTGAAGGGATAAAGGAATCTGTAAGGCAGAGTCATGACAGGAATAAACATAAGAGAGGTTTTGGATCATCCGGGTTAGCCGGTAATTCTCAGAAGAGGGTTAGGCAGAGTGGTCCGAATCAGTCTAGAAGGTCTGTTACTGCTAATCAGGGACCAGCACAGTGTAACCGATGTGGGAATTCTCATTGGGGCAAATGTTGGACCGGAGGGAAAGGATGTTTTGAGTGTGGCTCGCTTGATCATCGTGTGAGGGACTGTCCACGTAAGCTAGCCAGGAATCAGTCTGAGGGTCAAGGATGTTTTGAGGGGTCGTGGTAATGGTAAAGGAAGTAATGGTTCTGGTCGAGGCCGCGGAGCATCGGCCAGAGGGGCAGGCAACACTGAGGCAAGACAGCCTGGGTTGGTGTATGCAGCGAGGCATCGAGAGGAGGGCGATGCACCGGACGTCATAACCGGTACGCTCTTAATCTTTGGTGTACCATATACTGCTTTGATAGATGTGGGTTCGACGCATTCGTATGTTGCTAGTAGCATAGTAAATACCATGAATTTAGACTTTGAGACTACTTCTAGGGAGATGACAGTAATTAGCCCTCTAGGTCACTCTGTAGAAGTAAATAAGCTGTATAGGGATGTACCCCTAGAACTCCAAGGGGTAGTGGTTGTAGCTGATCTGATGGAACTGCCGTTTGGGGAGTTCGATTTGATTCTTGGGATGGACTGGTTGGTCAAGTACCGGGCAAGTCTGGATTGTGCTGCTAAGCGCATGGTTTTGAAGACAGCTGAGGGTGAAGAGGTGGTTGTGATAGGTAATAGAAGAGATTATCTATCAAACGTGGTATCTGCGTTGAAAGCTGAGAGGATGGTCAGGAAGGGTTGTGAGGCATTTGTGGTTCATGTGTGTGCGTTGGAGGCTAAGGAGTCTACTGTAGGGAATGTTCGAATAGTAAAGGAATATGCTGACGTATTTCCAGAAGAACTTCCGGGACTGCCTCCGGATCGTGAAGTTGAATTTGGTATAGATCTGTTACCCGAAACTGCGCCAGTGTCTATCGCTCCATATAGGATGGCACCGAAGGAATTAGTGGAATTGAAGGCTCAGATTCAGGAGTTGTTGGATCAAGGTTTTATTCGACCAAGTGTTTCGCCTTGGGGAGGGCCGGTACTTTTTGTCAAGAAGAAGGATGGTACGATGCGGATGTGTATAGACTACCGCCAGTTGAATAAGCTGACGATCAAGAACAAGTATCCATTGCCGAGGATAGATGACTTGTTTCATCAGCTTAAAAGGGCAGCGGTTTTCTCCAAGATTGATTTAAGGTCTGGGTATCATCAACTAAAGGTGAAAGAGGCTGATATCCATAAGACGGTATTTCGCACTCGGTATGGGCACTACGAGTTTCTGGTAATGCCGTTTGGGTTGACTAACGCGCCGGCAGCATTCATGGACATGATGAATCGGGTATTTCAACAGTTTTTGGATCAGTTTGTCGTAGTATTTATAGACGATATTTTGGTATACTCAAAGTCAGAGGAGGAGCATGATGCGCATTTGCGAGTAGTGTTGTAGATTCTGAGGGAAAAGCAACTTTATGCTAAATTTAGTAAGTGCGAGTTTTGGCTTAGGGAGGTGACTTTCTTGGGTCATGTAGTATCAACTGAAGGGATTAGAGTGGATCCTCGAAAGATTGAGGCAGTGTTGGAGTGGAAGCCGCCTAAGTCAGTGGCTGAGATTCGGAGTTTTCTAGGTCTGGTGGGGTATTACCGAAGATTTGTAGAGGGATTTTCTTTGATCCCAGCACCAATGACTAAGTTATTGAGGAAAGGAGTACCATTTGTGTAGACTGAGAAGCAGCAAGAAAGTTTCGACAAGTTGAAGAAGATTTTGACTGAAGCTCTGGTTTTGATTCAACCTGAGGCAGACAAGGAATTCACGGTTTACTGTGATGCATCACATACTGGTTTGGGATGTGTGCTGATGCAGGAAGGGAAGGTAGTGGCTTATGCATCTCGTCAGTTGAGACCACATGAGGTTAACTATCCGACGCATGACTTGGAATTAGCAGCAGTGGTTTTCGCTTTGAAGATTTGGAGACACTATTTGTACAGAGAGAAATCGATAGTCTACACGGATCACAAGAGTCTTAAGTATCTTTTGACTCAGAAGGATTTGAACTTGAGGCAGCGCAGATGGATTGAGTTGTTGAAGGATTACGACTGTTCGATTGAGTATCACCCGGGCGAGGCTAACGTGGTGGCAGACGCGTTGAGCCGTAAGGTTGTATTAGATTTAAGAGTGATGTTTGCCCATCTAAGCCTGTATGACGATGGGAGTCTGTTGGCAGAACTACAAGTCAAGCCGACTTGGTTAGAGCAGATCAAGGAGAAACATTTAGAGGATGAGGGTTTGAATGATCGGAGATTGCAGGTTCAGAATGATGGTTTAGAGGATTATAGTTTGTCCAGTGATGGAGTATTGTGTTTTCAAGGGAGAGCTTGTATGCCAAAGGATGTCGAGTTGAGGCAGAGAATTCTTCGGGACGCACATAGCAGCCCATACGCTATGCATCCTGGAGGTAGCAAGATGTATCGGGATTTAAGAGAGTAGTTTTGGTGGCCAGGTCTGAAGCGGGAGATAACTGAGTTTGTGGGTAAATGTTTGACTTGTCAGTAGGTCAAGGCTGAACATCAGTTGCCGTCTGGGTTACTTCAGCCGGTGAGGATTCCACAGTGGAAGTGGGAAAGGATCACTATGGACTTTGTCAGTGGATTACCCCTTACACCTAGTAAGAAGGACTCAGTTTGGGTGATTGTGGATCGTCTGACTAAGTCAGCTCATTTCATTCCGGTAAGGGTAGATTACTCGCTTCAGAAGTTAGCTAAGTTGTATGTGGCGGAGATAGTGAGGTTGCACGGTGTACCAGTGTCGATCATCTCGGACAGAGATCCCAGATTTACGTCGAGGTTTTGGAGAGCGTTACATCAGGCTTTGGGTACGCGGTTGGATTTCAGTATGGCATTTCATCCACAGTCTGACGGGCAGTCGGAAAGGGTTATACAGATTTTAGAGGATATGTTGAGAGGTTGTGTTTTTGAATTTCAGAGGTAGCTGGGAAGAGTTTTTACCATTAGCTGAGTTCGCATACAACAATAGTTATCAAGCAAGCATTAAGATGGCACCATATGAGGCGTTGTATGGTAGGAGGTGTCGCACACCTACATGCTGGACAGAGTTGGGTGAGCGTCAGATGTTAGGACCAGAGTTGGTTGCAGAGACTGAGGATAAGGTTAAGTTGATTCAGGCTCGTCTGAAGGAAGCTTCGGATAGGCAGAAGTCATATGCCGATCTCAAGCGGAGGGATATAGAGTTTGCCGTGGGTGACAAGGTCTTTCTGAAGGTCTCGCCATGGAAGAAAGTGTTAAGATTTGGGAGAAAAGGCAAGTTAAGTCCAAAGTTTATTGGGCAGTATAAGGTGTTGAGACGAGTGGGACCAGTAGCTTATCAGCTCAAGTTGCCAGTAGAACTGAGTCAGATACATGATGTGTTCCATGTCTCCATGCTTAAACGCTGTCGTTCTGATCCATCACATGTCGTGGCAGTAGAGGAAATAGAGGTGAGTCTAGATTTGACGATAGAAGAAGAACCAGTGCAGATTCTAGATCGAGATGTGAAAGTGTTGCGCAGGAAGTCAGTTCCATTAGTGAAGGTATTATGGCGGAATCATGGCGTAGAAGAAGCTACGTGGGAACCGGAGGATGTGATGAGACAGCAGTTCCCTCAACTCTTTTAATCAGGTAATTTCGAGGACGAAATTTTCTTTAAGGGGGTAGAATTGTAACATCCTAAAAATTTGAGTATCATCTGGTTACTTGTGTTAGCTCGGGTAGGATTGTTTGTGTGCTTAGCATAGTCTTGTGAAGGTTTGGATTTATTTACGAAGTTAGAATAATTTTTAGTTTGAAGAATTTCGTGAAGTGAATTAGGTGAACCTGACACTTAAGTTAATTTAAGTGTCTAAATTTAGCACATGAGGAGTTAGTGACAAAGTGGTTATGGCGCATGGATGGTTGCTTGAGGGGAGTGGTTCGAATAGCATGGAGTGCATTTTGAAGATTTTATTTTTATGCACCTTTACATTAAGTGTCGGTCAAGCTATACATATGGTAAGTTGGGCTTTAAATTTTATGGCAAGTTGAATAATAGATTAGGAAAGCTTGTATTTTGGGATAAGAATCTTATGGATTAAGGAAGGATAGGGGGACAAAAGGCTTGAATTTTGGAGAGTTGTTTTGGAAACTCTTCTATGGCCATTAGTCCATGTATGTGGACGGCATATTGGTCTAGGGGGGTTGACCGAATTTGTTGAAGGCTTGGTAGGTTGGTAGTTTTGTTAGTAAAAATTCCCTTAGCATTTGAGCATTATTTTCTTTTCTCTCCAAAAACACTCTCCCTAGCCGAATGTGTTCTTGGCAATAAGGTGAGTTTTTGTTTTAGTTTTGGCCTTCATTCTTTGTTTTGTGTCATAACCGAAAACCCTTTGAGTTTTGCAAATTTCTCCCTAGTGCACCAAAGTGAACCAAAAGCCTAATGTCCATAGTTGTTTGCTGAATTTTCTCTTAGGCATTTGGCCGAATCTCCATTTGAGCCTCTCTCATATTTTATTTTCTTTGTAGCCAAAAACCAACCCTCTTCCCTTCATCTTTTTCTTCTTTAGTGGTTGGCCGAATCTTCCTTCTCCCTAATTCTCTTTTCTTTTCCTTTCTCTTTCTCCACTCTAGCCAAATTCATTTGATTGTCTTCTATCCACCATAGCCGAATCTTCTTTATTTCTTTTTGTTTTGTCTTGGCCGAATATCAACAAGGGTAGATTTTCTTTGGGTTCATCTATAATCGGTTTTGGAAGATAGGTAAGTGTCTTGGCCGAATTTCCTTTTCTTTTCTCTCTATCGTTTCTCATGAGGGCAAAAGCCAAATTTTGGGCATTTGTTAGTAAGGTTTTAACCATAGGAACTTATTTCTTTTGGGCTCTTCGGGACTTTGGAAGCAATCGATTTAACCCTATTTCTCTAGCAATCGAAGTTGGTAAGTCAAGTGGTAAGAATTTATGTTGGTTCATTATTCTTTAAGAGGATGTAAAGCCGAAAGCTTTTGAGACTAAGGTTTGTTGTTGGCCGAATGGTCTATGGTATTGATCTAAGTGTTGGCCGAATGCAGAGCAAGGAGATCTAGTGCGGTAGATCGGGTGTTCGGGATTTAGTGATTTCGCTAGTGACAGGTGTGTACCTTACACACTTTATAACTCGGTATATATATATATATATATATTAATAAACTAATCATGTTATTAAAGCCGAAAACTGTGAGATCTTGATATGATACCTTGATGGGTATGAGCAAGGATTCAGGTAAGTCCGTTTCGATATGATGTTGTTATATGTTGATTGATATCATGATCTACGATATATATATGTTATATGTTCATATCAAAGTATGATGGCATAATTTATACTCGTAATACATTGGTTTGGGTAATATGAATGGAGGGGGAAGGATTTGATATCCGTGTCGTGTCTTTGGGACACCAGAGGTTTGGCACCTCCAGTGGTTTGGTACCACAGTTTATCTCGTGTCTTTGGGACACCAGAGGTTTGGCACCTCATAGCGACTCGTCCTAGTGGCTTAGTACCACAGTGGGTTGGCCCCACATTTAATATTATGGGATCGTCGCCAGTGATTTGGTATCACACGTGGGTTGGCCCCACAAATGGATTATTCGTGACTTTGGGTCACCAGTGGTTTGGCACCACATTATTGGATATCGTGACTTTGGGTCACCAGTGGTTTGGCACCACCAGTGGTTTGGTACCACACGGGGTAGAAAAGGAGTTATGGATGGCTAGGTTTGGGTGCATTATATATATATTGCTTGGTTATAAATTGTGTAAGTATGTTGCATCAACCGGGGGAAGGATTTCTGCACTGAGTCTTGGTGACTCACCTTCTCCCTTATCTTTTCAGGTGATTCGTAGATCGCGGATGAGGAGCCGGATGATCTCAAGGAGGCCATGCAATAAAAATTCGGTTTACACGGACTTTGGTTTGGGTACTATATTTTATTTAAATTTGGTTTTTCATCTTTATTTGGAATTGTAATAAGGCCTCTTTAATTATGTTTTTGGATTATTTATATGCTTTGGACTTGTTTTTTCTAAATATGGATTATAAATTACATGGTTGATATAATAAATTGAGTACAAAGTTTTCTAATCTACAAAATGCAATGGTTTTCAAAACGTTACCATCGGGTAATATAAATCATTCGATAATATTTAACAACTTAAGTGTTTTCGATAACTCATATTATTTTCCAAAACTCAAGTTTCCAAATTTCAATTAGAAACAATTTTCAAACTAATCGCTTTGGTTTCTTTTAAAATTATAAAAGGTTTTCTAATCTATGGATCTGCAACTATGTTTTAAAGATTTATTTACGAAATTTCAAAGTGAATTATCAGTTTTTAACTTATTATACACCTGATTTCTACAAACATGGAACAACAAAGAGTTTTTCACTAAAATTTAATTGTTAACTCGATTTTCTTCAAAACGTTTTCCTCTGTGGCATGCCAAATTCGGTCATGGCGTATTGACCGTGTTTGGGGTGTTACACTCCCCAGTGTGCTGCCTACCATAATTTGGACACTCCGGTTTGGGCTTCGGATTGCCCATACTTGCCATCGAAGGGGCTTGAACTCTCAAGTCCGAGTAGGTGTTACCTCGGTCACGATGTGTATATCCAACTGATGTGGTTGTCCGAGGGTTCATCTCCTTGGACCTCTTCAATTGAGCTTGGTAGGATTTACTCATCGGCCTTTTTCTTGCATCCCGGGCCTCACTCACAGCCTTCCTCTTTTCCTTACTCAATTCTTCGGCCTTACTAGCCCTATCCACCAATACCACAAATTCTTTTAGTTCTAAAATCCCAACTAAAAGTCTGACATTTTCGTTCAGTCCATCTTCGTTCAGTCCATCTTCGAACATCTTGCATAAAATGGCTTCTTTAGACACGCACTCTCGTGCGTACTTGCTGAGCCTAACAAATTCGCACTCATATTCTGCCACAATCATTTTTCCTTGCTTTAACTCAAGGAATTCCTTCCATTTTTGGTCAACAAATTGCTGACTTATGTACTTCTTTCGAAACTCCTCCAAAAAGAACTCTCACATTACTCTCTCCTTAGAAACCAGCGATGTCAATATTTTCCACCAATGGTATGCCGAGTCCCTCAGCAAAGACACGACACATTTTAAACTCTCCTCAGATGTACATGAGAGTTCATCAAACACCCTCATTAAGTTCTCAAGCCAAAACTCCACCCGTTCGGGATCATCATCTATGTTGTAACCATTTTTTGAAGAACGTGGTCGACTTTATATTTTGAAAATGAAAACGAAGAAAAAATGGGAGTAGCCACCAATCCATTTTGATGAGGCGTGATTGAGTCACCTCGTGATTTAATCATTTTAATAAAGGTTTAAATTTATCAAAACGATGATTTTTCGGTCTACAAAATCCAGAAAGCGAGTTCGGGAGTCGGTTACGTACGAGGAAGGATTAGCACCCTCGATACGCCCAAAAATTGGTACCTAATTGATTAATTAGTGTCTTGGAAACACAAAAATTTTATACTTTTTCATGCCCTTTTTGACCCAAATTCATGTGGTTTCGAGTAAATTCTTGTCGGAAAATAATTAAATATTATAAAATAATTAAAGTGTGCTAAAAATATGAACATGATGAATTTTAATTAATTTTATAGTTAATTATGTTTAATTTTGACTATTTCCGACAAATTCACACAAAGGGCGAAAATCGGGTCGGCAGACACTGCTCGAAGAATAAACCCGAGAAGCAATTTGAAGTATCAAGGCGAATTTATTTCCAGCCCAAGACGGTCCAATTATGAATATTTAATCATAATATAATTAATTTTAATTTATTCCCAATTTAATTTGGGCTAACTAAATTATCATTAATTAATTATGGAAAAAGGGTCCAGTCAAACTGCACTAGTTGAACCGAACCGATTGAACCGAACCATCCACCAATTGGGCAGCCCAAACCGTCCACAATGATGGCCCAAATCAGCTTATTAGCTGATTAATTAAGCTTGCAAAAAAGCTCTTGAAGACCTTTCAAAATTGCATTCAAACCCCTCCAAATATTATAGCTTTGTAGATTTGCCCCAAGCTATATTTAGCAAAGTTGAATTCTTCAACGTTGCCACATGGGATGGCCGGCCAAGGGAGGCCTCTTTTTTTGCTGCTATTTGCTATTTTTAGTAGCCTTGATCAGCTATAAATACACCCCTTTGCTGCTCATTCAAAACACACCTCAAGTATCCAACATTCTCCTCTCTCACTTTCTCTCAATTCCCATTTTTCCCATTTCCCTTTGTGTGTTCTTGTGCCGATTTCTCCTCTTGGAAAAGAGGTGTTTTTCCAGCCATTTGGAGCAGCAATTGGAGTTTTCATAAGCCACCTTGATAGCCAAGGCCAACGAAGAACGAAGAACAGAGCAATCAGTCAAGCCACGGAGAAACACTGGATTTGCTTCTTGTTCCCTATCTCTTTAAATTTTGTTGTTGTTTTGACGAACATGTTTATGAATATTTATGCTATTGGAATGTTTAATTTAATCAATTTAGCTTGAATTTAATTCGTGTTGGGTTGATTACATTTCGTCCTCTTAAATTATTGAAATTGTGTTTATGCTGTTAAAGGCTTCGGTAAAATGTTTGATTAAGTAAAATCATGTTAAGTTATCTGGCATTATAATTGTTTAGATAACTAATGAATTAATTATTTAAACGCATTGAAATTATAATTAATGGACACAATACTTGATCTGTGCATGTTTAATTCTTCTAAGGTAGCTGAAGATTAAATTAGCATTGTATTTGACGATACATATGCCTTGCATAACTTGCAGTATTTTGTGATTAAATTGTTTCAAAGTAAAAATACTTTGTTACTTCACATGATCATTTATATGCTTATTAGGTTGAATTAATTTTTTGAATTGACATAGGAATATGCGAGAGATTGTTTAATTTAATAAGTATGTATGTGCGATAACATGTTTACTTTTAGAGTCTGTTTAATCGTTCGAATTTGCAAAGAAATATGTACAAGAGATGAATGGATTTTTATTTGTAAGTATGTTCATAAGTTAGCAAATTACCGAGTTGCCATGTTTTAACAAGTATAAACACGAGCTTAATAATTCTAAGTTAAGCAATGCAATTGATCCAACACAATTATATCATCTTGATTAAAATCAGTTTTTGAAATCGTACATTAGAACTTTGTTTATTTTCTTTTACTTTGTTTTTCTTTAGTTTTTTTAGTACTTCTCAAAACCAAATATTTTTCCGTCACCAAAGTGTTTGAAATTATTTTCATAAATAATTCTTTTACAGTCCCTGTGGGTACGATAACTCGACATTTACTTGTCACTTTATTACTTGTTACGATTGTGTTCACTTGCACATTTCCACCGTTCCAAGTTTTTGGCGCCGTTGCTGGGGACTATTTTTCAAAGACATTATTTGTGAAATTGTTAATTTTGCATTTTGGTCTATTTTTTTCTATTAAATTTTAATTCTATTTTTTTTGTTTGTTTCAGAGTATTGATCAAATTATTGACTTACTTCTTCTAAACCCTAAAATTGAAAGGACTTTCTAACAAAGGAGAAGACAAGCGAACTAAAGAAGGACCGAAGATATGAATTTCGAAAATCCAAACCAAAACCCAGGAGGAACATTCGCTTATAATACTCACAATCCGATCATTGTTGCTGATGATAGAAACTGTGCCATTCAACAATATGCCATTCCTCTATTCAACGAGCTCAATCTGAGTATTAAGAGACCCGAAATTGAGGCACAACAATTCGAGCTGAAGCTGATCATGTTCCAGATGTTGCAAAATATGAGTCAATTTAGTGGGATTCCTAATGAAGATCCACATTTTCATCTTCGGCTATTCATGGAAGTGAGTGACTCATTTAAACTAGTCGGAGTGACTGAGGATGCCTTGAGACTGAGATTATTTCCATACTCCTTAAAAGATAGAGCACGAGCGTGGTTGAACTCCCTACCGTCCGGTTCCATAACTACATGGCAAAAGTTGGTTGAACGTTTCTTAATGAAATATTTCCCTCCATCTTTAACCGCCAAGATCCGAAATGAAATCACTTCATTTCAGCAACTCGAGGAAGAATCTTTATATGAAGCATGGGAGTGGTTTAAGGAGTTATTACGAAAGTGCCCTCATGACAGCATTCCTTACTGCGTTCAAATGGAGACTTTCTATATTGGTCTCAATATTCATACTAGAATGATGGTGGATGCCTCAGCAAATGGAGCCATTCTTTCTAAGTCTTATAATGATGCTTACGAGATTATTGAAAGAATTTCCAGCAATAACTATCAGTGGCCAACCAACCGAGCAGCCTCAGGAAGACGAGTCACTGGAATACATGAAGTAGACGCTCTTACTTCACTCGCATCTCAAGTATCATCAATATCCTCAATGCTTAAAAATCTTACTACTAATGGGTCTAATAGTTTTGCAGCACAACCGCCTAATCAATTTGAAAATATAGCCTGTGCTTATTGTGGGGAGGGACATTTGTTTGAAGAATGTCCGTCGAACCCAGAATCTGTGTACTACATGGGTAATCAGAACCAAAACCGAGGAAGGCAAGGGTTGAAATCAAATTTTTATAACCCATCATGGGGAAACCACCCAAATTTCTCTTGGAGTAACCAAGGGGCTGGAACCAGTACCACTTACACCCAACCCAGACAAACCCAGCCGCCTAATTTTCTGCAACAAGTTTAGAAACCAGTTCAAGCTGAAGCGTCCAATAGCTTGGAGAAATTGCTGAAGGCATACATGGCAAAGAATGGTGCCTTAATCCAGAGCTAAGTAGCTACATTAAAGAATCTGGAAAACCAAATGGGCCAGCTTGCAACTGAAATTAGGAACCGACCACAGGGTACCTTACCCAGTGATACGAAAAATTTAAGAAATCTGGAAAAGAAGCACTACAAAGCGCTGACACTGAGGAGTGGAAAGACAGTGGAGCCCAAGGTGGTTGATGTTCAAGATGAGCCTGTTGTAGCTCAAGACAAAGAGGAAATTCAACCAAGTGTTGAAACTCCTGTATCACAGAAGTCAGATTCAGTGATCCTTGACGAGGTAAACACTAAACCAGTTAGTTTTGATAATCTAACACCCTTGTCATATGCAGAAAAATTTCCACGGAAGAGTTGTCATATTAAAGCTAAGATTCCACCATTGCCATATCCTCAACGATTCCAGAAGCAACAACGAGATACTCAGTTGAAAGAAATTTTTGATAACAAGGTAACTTTTAATGACTTCGATGCTGCTAAATCCCCAAATGTAGTTGAAGACTATTCTACTATTTTCAATATGGAATCACTGGCTTCTACAGAATTGGAGCTCAATTCTTTAGACAATCCATTAGAACATATTCTACTAGAGGATTCGCCAAGTGATGATGAAGACAAGGAATGTTTGGCTTGGTTAAAAGCTAATTAGAAGGAATTCACTCAAGAAGTTCCACTCGAATCATTAGAGTTATCATCTCAAGAGTATACGCAACCAAAGGCATTGATTGAAGAGCTAGCTAAATTGGAACTGAAGATTTTGTCTCCTCATGTGAAATATGACTATTTGGGTCTATCTTCGACTTTACCTATCATTATTTCAGTTGAGTTCACCAAAGATCAAGAAGAAGAGGCACTTGTGATCTTGGAAAAGCACAAGAAGGGTGTTGGATGGATTATTGCAGATATTCGAGTCACGGGTTGGAGGATTTGTAGGAATTACAGGAAGTTAAAGAAGGCCACCAGGAAAGATCATTACGAATTTTCTTTCCCTAATAAGATGTTGGACAAATTTGATGGGAAAGAATATGATTACTTCTTGGATGGTTATGGTTGGTATGACAAATGGCCATTTGACACCACCATGGTCAATGACGATCCTAAATAAAATGAAGGGAGTTCTCTTCACTTTCTTTATCGTTATTTTATATTTTTAGTTTTTTTTTCTCATTTGAATAAAATGGTAGGCTTAGATAAAATTTTCTTTAGTTCATTACATTGATTAAAACTCTGTCTAAGAGATTGGGACTTAAGCGGGACCATCTGTGACCCCTCCAGTCTTTCCTGGGAGTTTAATTTGATGTAATTTTTCAAAAAATTATTTTTCTAAGTAGCCTAAAGAATTTAAGTATTTGTTTTGTTAAATAAAGGGTCAACTTTTAACCCAAGCACTAATTTCTTTGAGTTTTTTTTTCAGTATAGGAGCTTAGGATCCAAAAAGGAGCTGCCATTGGGCTTAAGACACTACTAAGAAGGGAAATATTCAACCCTTCTCCTCACAAACCTATAGCACTTACCTTGTTCTACCACAACTCCCCAGTAGCCCAATAATGCATCTCACTTAACCCCTTAATGTTACAGCCCTTAACTCCCTGAATTACCACCCCAAACACCTTGATTCGAAGTCAGGAACTACCGCACCTAAACTATCCTTAAAACTGCCACCATCTTCAACTCTAACCCTCAACTACTCACCCACCTGCCCAAAACTGAAACCACCCTTAACAAATTTCTTAAGTTTGACGCTGAGAGTCCCTTTATCTAGCACCATTCCATGAAGTGAACAGTTTGGTATAATGGCTATGCGGCAACACATGTAGTTGCAGTAACAAGATTACTAGAGATACTCAAAAATACGGGATGACTCAATCAGAGATGCATTTAAAATATATATTTCATAACTCGTTTATTTTTGTGCATGAATTTCTAGACTTTGTACTTGAACCATGGACTCCAATGTCGAGGAAGGAAAAAGATGAGTCAGATTCTGATGGATCGGCGAACAAATAAAAAAGGGGAGGACTTCAACTTTAGTTTATTTTTATTCTTAAGTTATTCTAGGATTAGGTTAATTAGGAATTTTTATTTTTGCACAATAAAATAAGAAATAGGAAGCATGAATAAAATCTGAACAAGTCTCAAAGGCTAAAGTGTGGCAATAGATATATACATGTCTAGGATTGGATTTTAGAGAGAGCCTGGTACTTAAGCAGTCAATTTGACTCACCTCCTCTAATATCCTACCTGGTGTATAGTATCTATTCACTTTAAACAATGAGGACATTGTTCACTTTAAGTAGGGGGGACCGAAAATTTGAATTGATTCCACTTAGAATAAAATTTTCTTTTAGTTATGATTAGGATATATTTTTGTTCAATAATTTGAAATTTTGTTAATTATGCTAAACTTCAGTATTAATAAAGTTCTATTATTTCAATAAGTTATTATGTTAGCTTAATAATGATATAAATGTATTTTTAATAAAGCATGCAAGTTCATACCATAAAATTTTTAGTTCCCTACGAAAAAATTAGGCATGCATGAAAGCTTAAGTCTTTAGAATTGACTTAGTAATTTCTTGAGGCGAAATCCTAGGAAACATGGAATATTGAAAATGATTTAGGCAACTATGGTTTGGACCATTTGAGATTTTCAAGCCGACCCTGATAAAATTATCCTTTGAAACCCAATTTTGAGATTATATGGCCTAATTTTATTTGGACCTATGCAATATTTAGCCATCAATTTTCTCTTCGTTACTTTTAAAATTGTCCCAAACACTAGACTCAGTACTATTCAGAAGATCGTTTGAAAATAAGTTTGGGGGAGTTGAAAAGAAGTATCAATTGCTCAAAAAATTGTAGTACATGAAGCAAGTGCTCGAGTTTGAGCTTGAATTGAAAAAAATATACTCAAAATGAAATAAGTAGTCGAAAGAGCATAAGTTGGGTATCAAGGGTGAAATTTCCGAAGGTTCAATTTTAAGCTGAGTCCAGGGTTTTTAAGCCAAAAATTTGTCTATCTTTTACCTACCCCTAAGCCCAGCCACGTTACAACCTTATTACAGACCTATTGATTCAAAATTCCAATGTTACCTACATTAGTGGAGAGAAATTGCTCTGTTCAACATATGAAGACATTAGTTAAGCTTAATGATTGCAGTTTACTTTTTGAATAAGGAATTAAAATCAAATTGGTAGCGAGCAACATGTCTTTATTAAGAAACATTTAGTCTAATTTTGCTTGTATAATAATTGTTGGAGGTAATTTGAACGATGTGAATGCTTAAGTAGCATAACTATCAAATTTCTTATCTTTGAGCCTAAGTATATTCAATTCATAATTTTGAGAAGAGAGATGTTCTGAAGGAGTTTTTCAAAGGTGTTTCTGAGAAAATTCTTTTCAAATTTGTGCATTACTCAGGATGAGCAATGAAGTAAGTTTGGGGGTGTGGAAACACAAAAATTTATATACTTTTTCATGCCCTTTTTGACCCAAATTCATGTGGTTTCGAGTAAAATCTTGTTGGAAAATAATTAAATATTGTAAAATAATTAAAGTGTGCTAAAAATATGAACATGATGAATTTTAATTAATTTTATAGTTAATTTTGTTTAATTTTGACTATTTTCGACAGATTCACACAAAGGGCGAAAATCGGCTCGGCAGACACTGCTCGAAGAATAAACCCGAGAAGCAATTTGAAGTATCAAGGCGAATTTATTTCCAGCCCAAGACGGTCCAATTATGACGATTTAATCATAATATAATTAATTTTAATTTATTCCCAATTTAATTTGGGCTAAATAAATTATCATTAATTAATTATGGAAAAAGGGTCCAGTCAAATCGCACTGGTTGAACCGAACCGATTGAACCGAACCAGCCACCAATTGGGCAGCCCAAACCATCCACAATGATGGCCCAAATTAGCTTATTAGTTGATTAATTAAGCTTGCAAAGAATCCCTTGAAGATCTTTCAAAATTGCATTCAAACCCCTCCAAATATTATGGCTTTGTAGATTTGCCCCATGCTATATTTAGCAAAGTTGAATTGTTCAACTTTGCCACATGGGATGGCCGGCTAAGGGAGGCCTCTTTTGCTGCTGCTATTTGCTATTTTTAGCAGCCTTGATCAGCTATAAATACACCCCTTTGCTGCTCATTCAAAACACACCTCAAGCATCCAACATCCTCCTCTCTCACTTTCTCTCTAATAGTTTTGTAGCGCAACCGCCTAATCAATTTGAAAATATAGCCTGTGCTTATTGTGGGGAGGGGCATTTGTTTGAAGAATGTCCGTCGAACCCAGAATCTGTGTACTACATGGGCAATCAGAACCAAAACCGAGGAAGGCAAGGGTTGAAATCAAATTTTTATAACCCATAATGGGGAAACCACCCAAATTTCTCTTGGAGTAACTAAGGGGCTGGAACCAGTACCACTTACACCCAACCCAGACCAACCCAGCTGCCTAATTTTCTGCAACAAGTTCAGAAACCAGTTCAAGCTGAAGCGTCCAATAGCTTGGAGAAATTGCTGAAGGCATACATGGCAAAGAATGATGCCTTAATCCAGAGCCAAGCAGCTACATTGAAGAATCTGGAAAACCAAATGGGCCAGCTTGCAACTGAAATTAGGAATCGACCACAGGGTACCTTACCCAGTGATACGAAAAATTCGAGAAATCCGGGAAAGGAGCACTACAAAGCGCTGACACTGAGGAGTGGAAAGATATTGGAGCCCAAGGTGGTTAATGTTCAAGATGAGCCTGTTGTAGCTCAAGACAAAGAGGAAGTTCAACCAAGTGTTGAAGCTCCTGTACCACAGAGGTCAGATTCAGTGATCCTTGATGAGGTAAAAACTAAACCAATTAGTTCTGATTATCTAACACCTTCTCATATGCAGAAAAATTTCCACGGAAGAGTTGTTCGGTTAAAGCTAAGATTCCACCATTGCCATATCCTCAACGATTCCAAAAACTCCATTTTTCACCTGCTTAAAATAAAAAAATCTTAACCCCTTTTTGTTCTTTCTCTACAGGGTAGGGGAGCTTGGCCGAAATCTGGCCAGTTGTCGCCGTAGGCTCCGCCGCCGGCACTTCCGTACGCGGCGGCCGGGAGTCGAACCGTCGTCTTTTTTGTGTTTTAAAGGGTAATTCTCTTTTATTACCTTTATTATTTATTACATATATATTTAAATAAGAAAACAAAGATCCAAAATAGAACAAAAATAATAAAAGCGAAAGTGTAAAATCACCTCTTTTGGCTTCATTTTTTTGTTTCACTTTGATATTCTGATTACTCTCTCTTATTAGTGTTTAATCTCTGCTTTTGGTAGTGATTGAATCTTTTGTTTGTCTTTGGAAAATACTATTTCTTATATTGGTAAAAAATGGCCGAATCATTTACAATGGATTTTAGATCGGCTTTTATAGCCATTTTTTACAATCATTTTGCTGTCATTTTTCTTTAATGTTTGCAGGTGACGGTGCAAGTGGGTGGCAGTGCTGCAGAGACGGTGGCAGACTTGGCAGAGAGCTGACGCACCGTAGGCCAGCTAGGGTTTCAGCCTTTCTGAAACCCTAGTTTGACTATTGGGTAATTGGGCCATCTGATTTGGGCTTCGGGTTTTGGGTTTGTTAGTTTGGTTAATTGGTTTGGTGTCTTTTGGGCTTAGTTAATGTTGGGTTACTCATGTTTGGTTTAATTGGGTTGGTTTATTTGGTTGTAGAAATGGGCTGGGGTAATTTGTAATGGGGTTTGTTTGTAAATGGACTGTTTATGAACCATTTTATTGGCCTGGGCAAATTATGGGTCTTACAGCTGCCCCTCTTTGCTTTTTTTCGTGTAACGGGAATAGAGCAAAGACTTTAAAAGGGCCAAGTTTGCCCGGTCTCGTCGAATTCTAGCTTCTTTCTATGTTTTTCTTCTTCGAGTAGCTTCATTCCATCCCACTGCATCTTCAGGGGTCCGGGAACTAGCGCTTCAATCTAACTCAAGGAAATTAGACTTGTAGCTTCAATATGCTCCGTCGCAACTTCGGGTAGATGAGACTTTCTATGGTAAATTCAATCTAACCTATTACAACTTCAGAGGTATAGGATTTGTCGTTTTAATCCGCTCCACTACAACTTCAGGGAAATAAGATTCGCTATCTTCAGTCTGCTCCACTACAACTTCAGGGAGATAAGACTTGTATGGTAAATTCAATCCGACCTACTGCAACTTCAGAGGTATCGGATTCGTATTTTAATCCACTCCACTGCAACTTCAAGGAGATAGGATTAATTGTCTTCAGTCTGCTCCACTACAACTTCAGGGAGATAAGACTTGTGCCTTCAACCTGCTCCACTGCAACTTCAAGGAGATAAGGTTAGTTTGCCATGGTGGATTTGATCCGACCTACTGCAACTTCAGAGGTATAGGACATGTGGATTCGTCGATCTTGTTACACCGTCCTCTGGGGAACATGATCTGTAGAATCAATTTATGGATTTATACTTATGCATAATGATTAGGATGCCATGATCGGAGTGAATCGAATGCTCCTAGCTAAATGTGTTTTGCACGAATGCATAATTTCATGAGAATGATCCCTTTTTTAACAGTTAGGATTGTCATTACTCATTGTTCTTCCAGGTTGTATCACTAACGTAATATCCTGTCTTCTTGTTCAACCGACATTTTTTTGACAAAAAGTCTGAACTGTTTAGAGTTTCCTTCTCAAATATTTCCAACCCTTAGGCTCGGTGAGTTCTAAATGAAAGTCCTATTTCAGGTTCTCGTATTATTTAGAAGTTTCCCGAGTAATATGCAAAACTCCTTTTGTGAAAGTATTATTAGTCCATTAATCATTACTTCAATACAAAATGCTTGAAAGTGACCATAATAATGGAATTTATCAAAAAGAATCTAACAAGAATAGGTAAATTAAAGAAAGTAAACATTGCTAGAATACAAAATGATGAGGGGCAAAAATAGGTGCCCCAGATATCGCAGCCTGAGCTTCTCTGTACGGACTTTCTGAAGACCATTTTAAGCTTAATATGTGTTTAGGAGATCAAGAGTACTCTGTTGATGCCCCAAGACGTAACATCTCTCCTCCTCCTTAATTCAGGTATAGAAAGATCACCGCATGCCCCCTCTTTGATTGCAATTTGAATCGCCCTTTTCAGGTTTTTGACTCAAAACCCCTTTGGTCTCAAGGCGCCCTTTACGGGTTTTCACCCTGGCCTTTCCGTTTTTTTTCGAGAAGGTCTCAAAGCGCCCTTTTAGGGTTTTCACTTTGGCCTCTTTTCCTCTTCAAGTATAATACTTCTTGACTAAATCCAAATTTATAGAATTGGATAAGTTTTTCCCACCCATCTCGGCTAATATCAGTGCTCTTCTAGAGAAAGCCTTTTTCACCACATAAGGTCCTTCCCAATTTGGCATCCATTTCCCTCTGAAATCCTTTTGCATGGGGAGGATCTTTTTCAAAACTAAGTCCCCCTCGTGAAATTCTCTTAGGTGCACCTTTTTGTCATACACTCGTATTATTCGCTTTTGGTACATCTGACCATGACGGATAGCTCTTAGCCTCTTTTCCTCAATCAAGTTCAACTGATCGTATCGGGACTGGATCTATTCTGCTTCATCTAACTTTAACTCTGACAAGACTCGAAGGGAAGGAATTTCCACTTCGATGGGTAACACTGCCTCCATTCTATAAACCAATGAGAAAGGAGTTGCCCCTGTGGAGGTCCTGACTGATGTTCGATAAGCATAGAGAGCAAATGGTAACTTATCGTGCCAATCTTTGTAGGGTTCAACCATTTTCCCCACAATTTTCTTAATATTTTTATTGGCTGCTTCCACTGCACCATTCATTTTTGGACGATACTGTGACGATTTGTGGTGTCTGATCTTGAATTGACTGCAGACCTCTGCGATCATGCTGATATGATCCTCTCAGGCATTCCATATCGACATATGATTTCCTTTTTTAGGAATCTGTTGACTGCTGACTTAATAACACTGGCATATGAAGCAACTTCTACCCACTTGGTGAAATAGTCAATGACTACAAAGATGAACCGATGCCCATTTAAAGCTTTTGGAGAGATCAGTTGATGACATCCATGCCCCACATAGAGAAAGGCCATGGGGAGGTCATAACATGCAAAGGCGAAGGAAGTACATGAATTTTGTCTCCATAGATCTGACATTTGTGACATGTTTTAGCATAATTGATGCAGTCTCCTTCCATGGTAGACCAATAGTATCCGAAGCTCATAATTTGTCTAGCCATTGTGAAACCATTGGCATGTGTTCCACAAACACCCTCGTGGACTTTTTCCAGAATTTTCTTAGCTTCAACAGCATCCACACATCTCAACAGTATCTGATCCTTTCTTCTTTTATACAGGATCTCTCCGTCTAAGACATAGTCATAGGCTAGTTTTCTCAACGTCCTCTTATCGTTCTCGGTCGCTTGTTCAGGATATTCACGATTTCTCACATACCAGAATATATCTTGGTACCAGGGGTGATCATCTATTTCTTCTTCCTCCATATTGTAACAATGAGCTGGGGCCTCGTAAATATTCATATGAATGGGTTTTACATCCTCTTACTTGTTCACTTTAATCATGGAAGCCAAAATAGCCAAAGCATCAGCCATTTGGTTTTTTTCCCGCGGGAGATAATTGAAAGTAATTTCATCAAACTCTTCAATCAACCCCAGAACTATCCTTCAATAATTGATCAATTTGGGTTCTCTTGTCTTCCATTCACCTTTCAGTTGGTAGATCACCAATGCAAAATCTCCATATACTTTTAGCACACTAATTTTACGTTCTATGGCTGCACGGAGTCCCATGATACATGCTTTATACTCCACCATATTATTCGTGCAATCAAAATCCAATTTACACGAGAATGGATAATGATCTCCATTTGGGGATACCAAGACTGCCCCAATTCCATTGCCTATAGCATTTGATGCTCCGTCAAAGTTCAATTTCCAGAGGTGATCTTTCGTAGTGTCTTCTTCAGTAGTTGCCACATACATTAGTTCTTCATTGGGGAAGTCAAAATTTAGAGGCTCATACTCTTCTAGAGCTCTGCTGGCTAGAAAATCTGCTATTGCACTTCCTTTTACAACTTTTTGGCTCACATAAACTATGTCGAATTCAGAGAGGACAATTTTCCATCTAGCCATCCTTCCATTCAAAGCGGTTGAATCCATCATATACTTTAGAGGGTCCAACTTCGAGATTAACTAGGTGGTGTGGTACAGCATGTATTGCCTCAACCTCTGGGTCATTCAAATCAAGACACAACTCAATTTCTCAATTGGCGAATATCTCATCTCAAATTCAGTGAATTTCTTACTAAGGTAGTATATCGCCTTTTCTTTTCTTCCCGAATCATCGTGTTGACCCAGCACGCATCCCATAGAGTGATCAAACACTGTCAAATACAGGATTAATGGTCTATCCGGGCATGGGGTGACAATATTGGAGGCTTTGACAAGTACTATTTGACCCTATCGAAAGCTTTCTGGCATTCATCATCCCACACGCCTGGATTGTGTTTCTTCAGAAGACGAAATATGGGATCACATTTCTCGGTTAACAGTAAAATGGATCGAGCAATGTAATTTAATCTCCTCAGGAAACCTCGAACTTCTTTTTGAGTGTGCGGTGGAGGAAATTCTTGTATAGCTTAGACTTTGTCTGAGTCAATTTCAATTCTTCTTTCACTGAATACAAAGCCCAGCAATTTTCTAGATCTAGCTCTAAAGGTACATTTCGTTGGATTGAGCTTTAGTTGGAATTTTCTCAACCTTAGAAACAGTTTCCTCAAAACTCGAATGTGTTCCTCTTCTGTTCTAGACTTTGCAATCATATAATCAACATAAACCTCAATTTCTTTATGCATCATATCATGGAACAAAGTCACCATAGCCCTTTGGTATGTAGCTCCTGCATTTTTCAGCCCAAATGGCATCACCTTATAACAGAATGTTCCCCACAAGGTTATGAAGGTAGTCTTTTTCATGTCTTCAGAGTGCATTTTTATCTGGTTGTATCCCGAGAAGCCATCCATGAAGGAAAACAACGAATAGCCCGCTGTATTGTCTACTAAAGTATCAATGTGAGGTAAAGGAAAATTGTCTTTCAGGCTGGCCTGATTCAAATCTCTATAATCTACACATATTCGTACCTTCCCATCTTTCTTAGGGAGAGGCACGATGTTGGCTACCCATTTTGGGTATTTGACTTCCTGTAAAAATCCAGCGTCAAATTGCTTTTTAACTTCTTCTTTTATTTTTAGCACAATGTCAGGCCTCATTCTCCGGAGCTTCTGTTGAACCAGTTTGCAATCCTCTTTTATGGGGAGGCGGTGCACAACAATGTCAGTACTTAACCCTGGCATATCTTGGTATGACCATGCAAAGACATCTTTGAATTCTTGAAGTAAATCTACGAGGTCTTGCCTCGTTTCTTTAGTTATGCAAGTTCCAATTTTCACCGCCTTTCCTTCTTCCAAGGCCACGACCTCTATTGTTTCTTAATGAGATAGAATTTTTTTTTCCTCTTGTTATACCATTCTTAACAAGTCTGAAGATAAGCCACAGTCTACATCATCTTCAAAGTCCTGGGATCTCTCTAAACACATGTCTCGCTCAAAAGGAAGTTCTAATTCCCTAGCAGTGTTACTCGTGTCGTTGATATCCGGGGGCCTGTTGTAGGTACAAAGGAATATACAAAAAAAACCTAAAAAATTTAAGAATAATTATTTTATAGTATGATCATGAGTGAAGAATAAAAGAATATTTGGAATAAAGAATAATTTTCTGTATAATATGATTATGAATGAATTGGAAAGAATAAAAATATTTGCTCAAAAGATGCATTTTCATTGAATTAAAGACTTTTGGGCCATAAGCCTATTTCACAAAGGATGCTTATTACTCCTAGGCTTAGAGCAAAAGTGTTCTGGGACATTGCTCTAAAATAGTTCTAAACACTACAGGAATATTTTCCGCAGTCCAATTGTCCAGAACGCTCCCCGGCTCAAAGGGGCGGATACCTGACAAGTTTCTTCTTTCGGTTCCCTCCTCGGATATGGCATTGATGTACGAGTTTTCCAACATACCCCCATGGTTCCTTTCTTGGGGTCACTCGCTCAGGGTGAATGATTCCTCCTGATACAAAGGTCTTGGATATGTGGGGAAAAATCATTGGCTCCCACTTGATTTCCTCCCCGCTTAATCGTGCTCTTCTCATCTCTTACTTCTTTTCGAGTTCCTTCTTTCTTTGTCTCGCGTCTAGCTTAAACCCTAAGTCGAAGCAGTCTCATTTTTCCTTTATCAACGGTACCTCAACCTTTCCTTGGAGGTATCTCCCGAGTCCTTTCCCCAGTAAGGCTCAATTTCCAACAGTTAACTACAAACCCATTTTTGTAGTCTTGGATGTTTTAGGCATCGGGACCTTGTTTCCTTCGATGAAAAATGTCGCATTTACAATTTCCAATGATTGAAAAGAACATTCGATCGCTTCGTCTTTGTCTCTAAATATGGCGCGTTGTTGGTCACGGCTGCCATGATTTCTTCTTCTGCGTTTATGGTCACTAGTCGGCCTTCTGTCACCAATTTCAGCTTTTGGTGCAACGTAGACGGAACGACCCCCTCTGAGTGAATCCATGGCCTCCCCAAGAGACAGTTATAGGAAGGCTTAATATCCATTACCAGAAAATCCACCTCGTATGTGTTAGGGCTGATCAAAAGTGGTATTCAATTATACCTATTACACTTCTCTCTGTGCCATCAAATGCCCTCATTATATTCTGGCATGGCTTCATATGAGAACTATCCAGTGGCAGCCTATTTAATGTGGATAGGGGCAAAAAAATTAATGTTGCACCATTGTCAATCAAGACTCCTGGTAATGTGTATCCTTTGCATCGAGTGGTGATGTGTAGGACTTTTGTAGAGCCCCTTCCTCCAGGCGGTATTTCATCATCATTAAAGAAGATGCAATTATCAGCAGTGATGTTATTGACCAGACGATCGAGCTTGTTGATGAAGATGTCCTCCGTAACATAAGTTTCGTTTAATACTTTCATTAATGCATTGTGGTAGGTTTCCGAGCTTAAAAGCAAGGCCAGTATTGATATGCGAGCTGGTTGTTTGTTCAGTTGCTCCACTATGCTATACTCGCTATGCTTTAGAAACTTCAGGAACTCTTTAGCCTCTTTCTCGATCACCGGCTCATTGATAGGCGATTCAGACTCAGCTGTGTTCTCCATCACAGATTTTCCTTTAATAGACTCGGTTTTTGCAGCTGGTGTATCGTAGCGCTTCCCACTGCGCATGTAAAAATCCATTTCTTGTCCCTCTTCTGAAGCGTTGATCAGGTTCTCCTTTCCTGGGATCGTCACGTTACTGTCATTATTCCAAGGAACCCTTTTGCTATCCTTGTAAGGAAATGCTACAGGTTTTTGAATTATGACCCGCGGTGCTACTTATGTTCTGGCTTCATTGACTCTTGGCTTCAAGATGATCACTGCTGGGCGGCTGCCCTTTTTGACCCTTTCCATTGGTCCTTCCTCTGAAGCATAAACCTCCCATCCTTCTGATCCCTCAATCTCCGCATAATATTCCATCTCTTTATTATCCATCAAATTTTGCACTATGGCTTTGAACTCAGTGCATTCTTGGATTCCATGCCCTTCTCCATTATGGAACTCGCAATGGTTCGACTTTCCTTCAGACCTCTCTTTCGAATCTAATATGATCAGTCCTCTCTCCACCATCTCCTTCCAAACCTGTCTCAATGGGGTTTTGACTTCTGCAATCTCATATTTGATTTTCCTGCCCCCACCTTCATTTATTCCATTTATTCCTTGATAAGTATGATTAGGTAAGGGGTTTCCCGCTACATTTGGTACGGGTGGGTCACCAAACTTTACGATCCCCAGTTTTATTAGCTTTTCGACTAATTTCTTGAACGCGGTGCAATTTTCAATTAAATGTCCTACGATTCCAGCATGATATTCATATTGGGCGTTTGCGTCATACCACTTGGGAAACGGGGGTTGCAGTGATGTTAAGTAGAAAGAGGACACCACATGTGCATCAAAGAGGTTTTGGTACAGCTCTCTATACGTCATGGGTATAGGTGTGAACTGTATCCTTTTAGTGTTCACTCTTGCGATGGATTCTTGTCTTGAGGGACCCTGATGATTAGTGGTTGTTGTTTTTGGCTGGCTCACCGTGATCGCTCTTGAATGACCCTTGTTATACGTACTCGTGTTATTTACCTCATTCTCCCTCCTTCTCGGGGCTGATCTCTTGGTGCCTTCCCCTGCTTCAATCTTCCCACATCTTATCGCATTTTCTATCATCTCCCCAGACATTACGATATCAGAAAAGCTTTTAGTAACACTTCCCAACATGTGGTTGATGAATGGAGCCTTCAAAGTACTGATGAAGAGCATGGTCGTCTCTTTCTCTAAGAGTGGTGGTTGGACTTGCGTCGCCACCTCCCTCCATCGCTGGGCATACTGCCTGAAGCTCTCGTTTGTCTTCTTCTCTATGTTCTGGAGTGTAATCCTGTTGGGTGCTATGTTTGTCACGTGGTTGTATTGTTTTATGAAAGCTTGAGACAAATCTTTCGATGAACCAATTTGGGAGGGGTTAATTGATTGTACCATTTGGCTGCAGACCCGGTCAGACTGTCTTGAAAACAGTCGACTAATAACTAGTCGTTGTTGACATATCCTATCATTCTCCGACAGTATATTGTTATGTGGGCTTCAGGACAGCTAGTCCCATTGTACTTTTCGAATTTTGGTATTTTAAACTTCAGTGGGAGCACTAGATCTGGGACCAACTTTAAATCCTTCGCATCGATCCCGCAACAGTAATCAGTGGTTTCCATTGCTTTAAACTTCTCCTCCAGCCACTTACACCATTCTTCTAATTGCTTTTGTGATTCTGTCTTTGCTCTTTCCTCCCCTGACACTTCATCCAAATAAGGAACAATTGGATTATTTGAATTATTACCAGGGTTAGAGCCTGAGCCAACCTGAAAATTTATCAATATCGAGGCTCCGGCCTAAAACTGTTGTGGCCTGATAGTGACAGATGGTCTTTATGGATTTATCTCGGGCTGTGCCTGTATATGTGGTGGAGTAAAACCAGGGTGATATTGAGGATACTCAGTATTCTCCTCAGCATTAACCATGGGGTCTTTCCTTTATCCATAAGCCCATTCAACAGCTGCGTCATCTGAGACATTTGAGACATCATATTTCTCTGAGATTCCATCATTTTGTCCGTCATGTCCTGCTGGACCTTAACTAGCTGCTCTTGCATTTCTGCTTGCATCTGTTCTTGCATCTCTTTCTGCATTTGTTCCAACCTTTCTAGTCTTTTATCCATTGCTTTAGTCTTTTTCCTTGTGTCGTAAAGATGTGTATTTGGTAAAGTTTTTCCGGTTTCCAGGTTACTGAAATAATTTTTAATTAGAAACTTTTAATGAACTTTAATGCATATGATGCAATGCAATGCAGATGCATGAAATGAAAAAGACGTCGATTCTGATTCAATTCCATTTAGAAAACCTTATTAGAAAAAAAAACTCTTTACATAAAATAGATTACAAATACGGCTTTGCCCTAATGCTCAGAGTTTTAATTTTCCTAAGCAACAAAGCTAGCTCCTGACCCCTGACTGATTCCAGCTCGTACTTCACACTTAGCGTGTCGACCTGAACTGCCAAGGCTTGTAGATGGTCAGCTACCTCCCCGACCTGAGCTATGGCTACACCAATAATGTAATCTCGGTCTCTAACTTGACTCTGAGAATGATGAAGCTGTTCCTTCCAACACTCCTCATTTACTTCAAGAAGCTCTACCCGAAGCTCAAAACTTTGTAAAGCAAACTCTAGCTCTTCTATTCTTCCTTTCATTTCTTCAATTTTGATCAAACTAGTTCTCAGCTCAGCCACAGAATTACGATTCCTATACTGGTAAAGTGCTTTTTCAAGCTCTGCCACTCTGGCCTTTAATTCCCCTTTGTCATTTTGGGCTTCTGATAGACTCTTTTCTAGAGCCTCTCTCTGAGCTTGAGCCTCTTGGAATTTTTGCTTCCACTGATCAGCTTTGGTTCTTTCCGCTTGAATTTCCTGCCGCCACTGCTCTGAAGTTTTCTCTAGTCTAGCAGTCCTCATCGATAGACGTATCTTCTTATAGTCTGTCTTTAAACTATCCAGATCCTCTTCAACCTTGTTTTTCCCTTTTCTTAACTTTTCTGCCTCTGCCTTTTTCACTTCCATGTCTAATCTCAAGTGCATTTTTTCTTCCTCCAGCTACTCAATCCTTTTCCCGAATTCAAAACTCTTCTTTTCAAAGTCCTGTCTTATAATCTCTAGCTCTGACGGGGCAACTTGTAAGTATTCTTCCATTGATCGAGCACCTTCTAAACTCAACCCAAGAATATTATCATTAGTCCTTTTGCTAAACCATTCGCTATATTTAGGCATCGTCATAGAACCAACAAACAATCTCTTCATCCGGCGAGTTTGGTTCTAAGCAGTGGAAATCTCCTTGACCCTATTCTTGTAATTATCTCCTTTATACGAGAACTCGCGTTGCGCTAGACAATACGTTGCCGGTACAAACTGCCTTGATCCGTCTTGTCTAGTACAAGTAAAGGAGCATAACCAATAGATCCCCAAATTCCGAGCAAAGGGACCCAATCAAAACTCCCACATCGGAACAGGATCTCAGTAGGCACCAACCAAGGAGCTCTCCATTCAATATCCTCTTCCTGAAGATTTTGGAGGAGTGCCATCCAATTCTCTTCTGACACGTTGTCTCTTTTTGGTGTTGCTGCTATCTCTTTCAGTGGGGAATAATTATCAGTGAAGACTCGATAAGAAATCTTATCCACCTTCTAAAAGTGGTTGTGAAACCAAACCAACAACAACTGAGCGCACCCTACGAATCTGCCCTCTCTAGATCTTCTACATGCATTCAACGACCGAAAAGTCTCAGCCATGATTGCAGGAAGTGGCGTGACCCCTTTACTGAGTCGATCTAAGAGATCTGTGACAACTTCATCTACATACCCTAAAGCCCTAGGGAATGGCATCAATCCATAGATGCTTAATGCAAAGACATCAACTCTCTTCTTCATATCAGGATGAGCTAGAATCAAATCCCTCAAATTCCTCCACGGGGTGCACTTAACTCGCCTTTTTGCTTAATCCTGGCTGTAATCCACTGTTCATTCATTCCCATAATGCTCATTAACTTCTTCCAAAAGGCTGGGACATAAGCAGCTCTCGAATAGACTTTATCAACTTGAACCTTCGGACAATGCAGTAGAGCGGTGTACTCTTCCACGGTGGGTACCAAATCCACTCTCCCAAAGGTAAAGCAACTATATGCGGGCTACCAGTACTGAGTGAGGGCCCAGAATAACTATTCGTCCACCTTGATGTCAAGTAAGTACGGCAAATCCCCATAACTATGGTAGAACAACCTCTTGGTCTCATCGTCCCACTGATTCCATATCACTTTTAACTCTTGAAGGTTACTTTTCGTAACGCTAATACGAGTGTAGTCCCATAACTCTAATACATGCCCCGCAGCTAGACTATCCCCCTTCTCTAATTGTGTTGTTTCTAACCAAGTTCGGACAGTCGCGTTGTCTTCCACTTTATCAAGAAATTCATTTTCCATGACTAGCTTTCTAATTTAGCAATCGAACTCAAATTGACACCTGTTAAACATGAAAATGCGTGCCAAATAACAAAGATAAAATAAAAAAAGTTAGTACAATATACAGAAACAAAATTCAAAGCATGTAAAAAAGGAAAAACAGTCAAGCACCTATCTGGTTGACCACTAGAGTTTATCACAGCTCTACCTAGGGTAGGCTCTTAGGGCTTTCTATATGAGGTTTGGTTCTAAAGCTGAGGTACCTAAACCAGCAGATTCCTCGATCCTCACCCATTATAGGCTCATACGGACTGAGTTCGGTTCAGGGGGATACATTTCCCTATGGCTGCACGGAGATGAAAATCTCACAAAGACATAGGTACGGATGTATCCCGAAAGCAATTCACTATCCTGCACGAAGGTGAAAACCTCATGAATGAGTAGCTTCTCACTCCCACTTAAAAAGGTGTGACCCGACGGTCATGCAATATGATGCAAAAGTACTCTACAAGACTTGAACCACAACAATCAAATTTTCAATTTTCGACAAAAGGACAGAAATTAATCAATTTTACGGCTTGACTCTCTTTCAAGTCCCCAGTGGAGTCGCCAAGCTGTCGTAACCATTTTTTGAATAACGTGGTCGGCTTTATATTTTGAAAATAAAAATGAAGAAAAAACGGGAGTCACCACCAATCCTTTTTGATGAGGTGTGATTGGGTCACCTCGTGATTCAATCATTTTAATAAAGATTTAAATTTATCAAAACGATGATTTTTCGGTCTACAAAATCCAGAAAGCGGGTTCGTGAGTCGGTTACGCACAAGGAAGGATTAGCACCCTCGATATGCCCAAAAATTGGTACCTAATTGATTAATTAGTGTCTTGATGTTGAAAATTTAAAAACTCGAAAGAATTTAAAACATGATTC
Source organism: Gossypium australe (assembly GCA_005393395.2). Lineage (NCBI taxonomy): Eukaryota > Viridiplantae > Streptophyta > Magnoliopsida > Malvales > Malvaceae > Gossypium > Gossypium australe. The sequence goes on along the minus strand of CM016624.1, from coordinate 62,622,711 downwards.
CTCCTTCTGTAAAGAAAACTTGAGTAAACTGAAACAAATGTAAAAAAGGTCCCTCTCGTCTCGAAGTAATAAAATGTCACGTCCAGTAAGTTAGGATACGACATCTTGAACCTTTGAGAACGAGCTTGCCTTTTATTTTTATTCAAAATTTGGGTATTTTAGCCTTAAAGGGATATTCAGTTACTTAGATCATATGAGAAAAATCGAAACCCAGTAAGTTAGGGTACGGTTCCTCGAATTTCCACATACAGAATATTGCCTTTATTAAAAAAATCTTATCTCGGGGTAACAAGATATCATGGCCAGTAAGTTAGGGCACAACACCTCGAATCTCCGAGGATAAGCATTTTATTCAAAACTTCTATTGCGATTTAAAAGGGTATTCCGTTATTTAGATTAAATGAGAAAAATCGGAACCCAGTAAGTTCGAGCACGATTTTCTCGAATCTCTAACTACGAAATGTCAATTATTTTAAAAACTTGATGCACCGAGTAAAGGTTAATGTGACAAGTAGTATAATGTGGGAATATAGTGCTACATGCGTGACAGGATAGATGCGTTAATAAAAATAATAATATGAGATTAAAAAGTGAATAGGATATATATATATATATATAATAAATTTTAAGTAAATATATAAAGACATGTAATAATTTTAAAAAAAATCAATGATAATGATAATACTACATTAATGTGAATAATAATAATAGTAATAAGAGAAAATAATAAAAATTATAATAATAAAAATAATAATAGTCATAGTAAAATAATAATAATAGGTAAAATAGATATAATAATAAATACAAAGAGCAAAAATAATGTAATAATAATATAAAAATAAAGTGGTAAATAATAGTGGATATAATAATATTGAAAACAATAATAATAAATATAGTAATAAACATAATAATAATAATAATAATATAGTATTAAATATAATACTAAATATAATATAGTAATAATATTAAAAATAATTAATTTGATAATAAATGAGTGAAAATAGCCAAAAAGGACGAAAATTGAATTAAAAACAGAGTACTAGGGTAAATTTGCCATAAAAATAAAAGAAAGGCCCTACTCGAAGCGCGCGGACAACATGGGGGACCAAAATGGGTAATAACCCTTTCCCTCCAAAACGCGCAGCATTGGCGAGGACTCGATCGAAAACCAAATTAACTTTTGGAGCAAAATTAAAAAAAGAATTAAAACCTGATTGCAAAACAAAAAAGGCGGAAGGGCTAAATGCATAAATATCCCCTTTGTGAAAAAAATACACGGATCCTAGGAGCAGGTCGGGTCAGTGCGTGGGTCATAGGGGCAAAACGACGTCGTTTTGGTGCCTGAGAGGCCTGTCCAAAATTTTCCAAAAATTTCATTTTTCACCTGCTTAAAATAAAAAAACCTTAACCCCTTTTTGTTCTTTCTCTACAGGGCAAGGGAGCTTGGCCGAAATCCGGCCAGTTGTCACCGTGGGCTCTACCGTCGGCACCGCCTACGCGGCGGCCAAGAGTCGAATCATTGTCCTTTTTTGGTTTTAAAGGGTAATTCTCTTTTATTACCCTTTTTATTTATTACATATATATTTAAATAAAAAAAGATCTGAAATAGAACAAAAATAATAAAAGTGAAAGTGTAAAATCACCTCTTTTGGCTTCGTTTTTTTGGTTTCACTTTGATATTCTAATTACTCTCTCTTATTAGTGTTTAATCTCTACTTTTGGTAGTGATTGAATCTTTTTTTTGTGTTTGGAAAATACTATTTCTTGTATTGGGCAAAAATGGCTGAATCCTTTACAATAAATTTTAGATCAGCTTTTATAGTTGTTTTTACAATCATTTTGCTGTCATTTTTCTTTAATGTTTGCAGGTGACGGTGCAAGTGGGTGGCGGTGCTGCAAAGGCGGTGGCAGGCTTGGCAGACTTGGCAGAAAGTAGACGCGCCGCAGGCCAGCTAGGGTTTCAGCCTTTCTGAAACCCAAGTTTGACTATTGGGTAATTGGGCCATCTGATTTGGGCTTCAGGTTTTGGGTTTGTTAGTTTGGTTAATTGGTTTAGGGTCTTTTGGGCTTAGTTAATGTTGGGCTACTCGTGTTTGGTTTAATTGGGTTGGTTTATTTGGTTGTAGAAATGGGCTGGGGTAATTTGTAATGGGGTTTGTTTGTAAATGGACCATTTATGAACTATTTTATTGGCCCGGGCAAATTATAGGTCTTACAATCTATATTGGCTCTAAACTCCTCGGCCCTATGCTTCTGAATCTTTTCTACCGGGGGCTTGGTTATTCTTACTATATCTATACCTTGAGGAGCCACAGGAACTGGCTGAGGTATAGGAGTGGGTGGAGGAGGTTGAGCATGAGGGTTGGCTTGTACATACACCGTGTACCAATTACTCATCATTTGGAGAAAGGCTTCCTGGGCCTCTTCTCCCTGACCCCTAGTCTTGAGTCCGCTATGCACAGGCGCGGTCCCTTGCGCGGGAGCTAGCGCATTACTAGCTGCGCCATCAGCAGCCGATTGATCGAGATCCATACACTATATAAAAACAAGGTTAAAAATCATAAGAAGCCAAAACACTATCATTAAATGCTTATGGCATGTATAGCTAGACTCTTACACACGCTACGGTAGTCCTAGAACTGACTAAACCATAGCTTTGATACCATGAAATGTAACACCCTTACCCGTATCCAAAGCCGGAACCGGGTTTGAGGCATTACCTAACTTATCATATTTAACGTCTCAAATCGGGCTATAAAATATCATTGTTAAACCTATCGCAAAGCTCAATCTTGGCCTACGAGGCCCTAAACATACCTCCGAGAGGCTTCGAAACTAATCCCAAAACTTTTACGAACCCGAGAAACTTTTCATCAAAACAGGGGCCACATGCCCATGTTGGTCTAGGAACACGCCCATGTATCATCTCACAAGCCCGTGTTCGATGGCCGTGGACGACACTGACTTGAATCACACGGCCTAGACACGCCCGTGTCTGCTACCCGTAGAGCTCTCTGACTATGACATCATCAACCCTTAATTAGCACACGGCCAAAGAATACGCCCGTGTGGCTAGCCCGTGGTCGCCTCTAAGTAATCCACATGGCTGGTCGCATGCCCGTGTGCTTCTACCGTGTGACGATTTAAATTCCAAATCCTAGGTGCAGACTTCACATGGCCTGGGCACACGCCCATGGACTGACCATGTGTCACACACGGCCTAGACACACGCCCGTGTGTCTATCCATGCGAACAAGAACAAGGCTATTTTCCAAGCTCTTTGCATCTCCCTAGTTCACACCATATGAATCCGTTCAACTTATCAATAAACAACTCATAATTTGTAATATGAACGTCCATGAATAACTTCATATTTTCATAAATGACAAAGTGAACCATCAACCATAGCAAATATACAAAATAGTTTGTCTTATAAGGGGGCCAACACACTTTTGGCCAAAATAACAAAACAATCTAACTGGTTTAGCCCCTATACATGCCATACACAAAATCACTAAGTCTAGATATACCGAGGTGTGCTGATAGTGTGGGCGATCTTCTGGTTATCCACGTATCCTGGCTCGGCTCTTAAACTCTATAAAACAAGGGGAAAGAAAGGGGAGTAAGCTTTAAGCTTAGTAAGTTTACATGTAAACAATATAACATTAGAGTATGTGCTAACTAATTATATAGCATTACATACTAAACGAGAAACAATCCACATTCATAATCGTGCTTACTCATTTCTTCCATTTTCGCATTCCATCCATATCACAAGCTTAATGTATACATTCATTAGCATAACTCCCTGCACTTATCACCACAATGTCACATAATACAATGCTTCACAATCTATTAATCAACTACTCAAGATCAAATTACTCGGTGGTTTCACACTTAGCCCACCATCAATCTTATTTAGGGTGGTATCGCACATAGCCCACCTAATGATAAATAGACGATGGTATCACACATAGCCCATTGTAACTAAGTATTAAGGTGGTATCGCACTTAGCCCACCGTCAAGTTTTGATATAACTCACTTACATATCCATTCCATCATTCATACTAGAGTTATTCAATAACTACCACATTCAATCCACTTGAATCATACATGTTCTCAATTGTGTTATGCATTAATTAGTAACAACAATGTATATATATAATGCATCGTTTGCACATAAAATTACCTTGCTACAAAACGCGTCCACTAATGGTTCAATACGTAACCTTGCCTTTTCCCCAGTCAAGGTTAATTCCGCGCTCTTATTGATCTACAATAATAAATTTCATTTATTTAGATCATTCTATGATCATAATGCATCAAAATCTACACTTAAGCAAAAATAACCATTTTGCCCTTGTGCTGTGGCAAAATTAAGATTTTGCCCCTAGGCTCGTAAATCATTTTTCAACACATTTTCTCAATAAGCAAGCCTAGCTGAACATTTATTCCTCTTACAACAACCCCTAAAACCATTTATTTCGTGCATTTATTACACAACTTCAATCTTTGCATTCAAGTCCTAATTAGGTGTTTTCATGCAAACACCTTCCACAAAAGTTGTTTCTCAACACTCTAATATTCATTTTCTTCCATAAAAACTCAGCTAACAACATAACCATTCTCATGGCAAGTCCCTAGACTTTCAACCATATCACAAATTAGTCCCCTCATTAGATAGCTTAAGCTTTAGGGACTCCAAAAGTACAGAAACCATTAAGAAAAACCTAGGAATATGTTGGCTGAAAGTTTGAGCTTCAAAACCCTTGTTTTCTCTTCAAATTTTCGGTGGATGAAGGGGGATGAATAGTGAAAAGATGATAACATCTTTATTCATCTTATTTTATTCATATTTATCACCTGATATCCACCAAATTTGACCAATATTAAAATCTTGTCTCCCTAGCTCCTATATGGCCGACCATCACTAGATAAATGGCCTAATTGTACTTTAAAGACCTCCAAATTACATTCTATAGCTATTAGGTACCTCTACCTTATAATATAGAACTTTCGCACTTTATGCAATTTAGTCCTTTTTTCACAATTAAGCATGCTATGACTCAAAATAATGCACCAAAATTTTCACATAGCCTTATAATAATACCATAACACATAATATAACATCAAAATAATTCTCCTTATCCTCGGTTTAGTGGTCTCGAAACCACTATTCTGACTAGCTTCAAAATCCGGTCCTTACACCCAGACTGTGTGGTATTTGAACAATGGGATACATGAACATGTCCCAGCCTGTGTCTTAAACCGTGTAACTCACTGACTTGGGTCACACAACCGTGTCGTAGGCCGTGTGCCAGATTGTGTAACTCTCTGACTTGTGTCACACAGCCATGTCGCAGGCCATGTGCTAGACCCTGTAACTCACTGACTTGATACACATGGCCGTATCTTAGGCCGTGTGATACTCACACTTGAAATAATAAGTGACACATGACCGTGTAATCCAAAATAGATCTTAAAACAAGATATTTTAAGACCAAACCTTTCCCAACAATTACCTCATTCGTGTACACATAAAATGGACCTAAACCCATTTCAACCACATATAAATATACCAATTCAATCAACCTAGTTCTCCTAACCAATATGCCATTTAAAGGCACATTATTTATACCAAAACAACACCATTCTATCACAAAACTATGATGCCATATCTCAATCACATTATAAAGGTAATAACTATCTAATGACAACAATTATAAACCTATTCACCCTTTAAAATAAACATAAAACAATTCATATAATTATTATATGCTCAAAAGTGACTAAAAGATACACACTTGTTAAACATTATAGGCTCAAACAACTATATACACAAAAGTATAACCATACCATAATAGTCAATTAGCATAAACAACAACTATCATTACACAAAAGCCCTACACATGCCATTTATAACCTTAGCCAAAATAACTCAAAATCTACCAAACTGGTCACTGGATAGTGTGATAAAACTTCGACAAGCTTCCAACCGATCGAGCTTCCAAGGATCTGAAAAACAGAGGAGAAATAACTACATAAGCAACTAGTGCTTAGTAAGCTCATATAAATTCAAACATAACTTACCCTTTTTAAGCTCAATTTATAAAATATGCATAACATCATTACCATGCTCATAAGCTAAATAAACTCCTATATACACCACCAATTCACAAGTTAGTAGTTCATACATAATACATATAAGGTTAACCATATCATAAGTAAATTTCCATGTACATACCATTCATCACATACTCATTTAGTTTCCTTCAATTCACTTGCATTCAGCAAATTTACCTTTCAAAAGATTATGAACAGTTATTCATTTATATATATGCCTTGAAATTTATTGTAATATCCGAGATTTAGGGGTTATGCGTTCGGGCATAATTCATGAGATAGGGGACTTTGTGTGTGTTTAGACGTGTTCTATAGCTTTCGAAAATCTGAAAATGTAGGAGAAGGCTTCAGGAAATTATTGAATTTTAAGTTTAGTAGGGGGAGCTAGGCTAAGTTGGCCTTAAGGGAATTTGTGAGGGAATTTGGGCATGAGATTGGGCTTGGTAAAGTGGCTTGGAGGTGTAACACCCCAAACCCGGCCCACACGTCACGACCGAATTTGGTTTGCTACTGAGAAAACATTTTGAAACCCATTTTAAAACCGATTTAAGATTCATTGAAAACTTCTCGTTTTTGGTTATCTTGTCGAAACCATACTTAGATTTAATTCGGAAAATTTAATTGAGTCAAGTTGTTATACAAATTTCAAATGTGCCCGATGGCACGTTAAAACATTTTCGTGCTAATTTACAAAAACATATGATTTTAAGTTTATTTTTATTAAGTATTGGATCTTTAAATATTGATGTAATAAGGGCCTTTTCATTTTTTTTTTATTTTGGAAACTATTTTATTATTATTTTAAATTATGGATGGATTATATTAAATTACTAAGTAAAGGCAAATATATTTTAACAACTTATTTATTCAAGTTAGTCCTATAAGCTTAATTTTGGGCATCTTATAATATTTTTATAATATCAAAGTTTTCACTCAAATATCAAATAAACATGGTCTTTCAAAACTTAATCTCTTTCATGTTTTTATTTTGAGTTAAAGAAAGATTTTCAACCGACTTTTCCCCGTGACATAACCAGACTCGGTCTTAATGAATGGGCCGGGTTTGGGGATGTTACAGGAGGCGCCACTTAGGGCCTTGGTGAATGACGCCTCAAGCAAGGGAGAAGGGCTCGGGTTCGAGTCATGTTGGCAGCAAGGAGTGTGGTTTTATTTTTGCATGTTGGCATCAAGGGAAGGGGGAAGAGTTGGACGGCTTTGGACTTTCAAATGGATGAGGATGAGGCTTGGATTTCTTTTTAAATTTTGGCTAAGAGTAGTAGATAAATGTGGGCTTATTTTATTTATTTTAATGGGTGTTAAAGAGATAAAATAGGAGATATTCAAGGGGTTTGATAAGAGAAAGATGTAGTGGCCGAATGTGGGGCTCTTTGTGATGGTATATTCGATCAAGTGAAGGGGGGGTAGGAGCCGTATGTGCATAAGTGAAGTTTTGGCATTTTTGTTCTTCATTCTAGTGCACTTTTTCTCCCTAATCATCCTCTCTTTCTCTCATTTATTTTGCTAAGGCCGAAACTCCTTCACCCTCACCATTGCCGAATTCTCATAAGCCTCTCCTATTCTTCTTTTCTTTGCTTGGCACCTTAAAGAAATGCCATAGCTGAATACATCTTTTCCTCTTGTGGCCGACTTTCCCATCACCATTTGAGGGGTTTAGCCGAACTTTGTAAGTGCTCATTCTCCCATTTGTATTTTATTTTATTAAGAGCTATAGCCGAATCTCAAAGTGCCCTTATTCTCTTTTCTTTGTCGCAAGTCCTAAAAGCCGAAACCTACTCTTTTTTGGTCTTCACAAGCAACGTGTGGTGGTAAGTGTGTTCTCTCTTAGCAATCAGTTTTCTCTTTTCTCTTTTGGGTGTGCCAAAATCAATGGATTAAGCCTTGGGTTATGGATGGCCGAATGTCATAGTGTCATAATAAGTGTTTCTTTTGTGTACCCAACATTAAGGAGCATCAAAGGAGGTTCTTGGATTCGATTCATCAAGGTAAGGTGATATGTACTATTCGGCCAATGGCCATCTTCATAGTTTTCTTATACTAGGCCGATTCTAACAGTGGATTAGTAGGGAATTTCGACAACTTCATAGACCTATGGTGATTCAGGATTTAGTTAAGCAAGGTAGGTGGTTTGTAGTATTCGGCCATAGGCCATACTATGAGTTTTAAGTGTTGATCGATTTTGACTGTGGTTGTTTAGGGGCAAATCGACAGAAGTAAGTAGAAGCTTCGGGATTCTGATCCATTTTCGGTAAGGATGTTAAATTGTAGTTTTATTCGCTTAAGATCTCGTACTAATCGGGTTTTGATTAGAGATATCGTTGATGGGTGCGAGTGCCAGTCAAGAAGGGCAAGGGGTAGTCCCTATCCCTAAGTTTAAGAGGAGATCAGTCTCTGCAGTTCGGGATTGGCCACCGGGGTGTGGGCCAGCGTCTGAGCAGGAGCGTAAGCAGATAGCCGTAGTATCGATTAGTGATAGCATCGGTATTGAGGGCATAGTGCTTCAGGTCATAGGTGTGTAATTAACCCACAAATTTCCCGATTGTATGTTATAATTGCATGTGTTATGAATGTGTGAATAAGTGCAGTGGCAATAATGTAATGGTTACCCTAAAAAGGGGGTATGCTAATAATCAGGTCAGTATCAATCTAAATGTGATGTGGGTATTAATGTGTATATGTGATTGAATACCTGAATAACATGTACATGCATTATTTATCATGGCACTATTTTATGTCGCATGTGCATGGGTGGGATATGAATATGAAAGAAGGACAGGGTGTACTTTAGGTACGTGGTTTAGTGATGGCTACGAGCCTCACGTGGTTTGATGAGTGGCTCTGTGCCTCATCGTGGTTGGTATAGGCTTTGTGCCATATCGTGGATGATGAGTGGCTATGTGCCTCATCGTGGTTTAGATGATTGCTACGGGCTACATCGTGGATTGGCGCTGACTGAGGTCGCGTTGTGGATTATTTGCGATTTAGTTCGCGTGGACGGCATTAATTGCCAAATTGGTGTGTAGAGGTTGGAGGGTGATTTAGTAATCCCCTGGTGTGTGGTGGCTGGATACGGAGGTGTGTAGAGGATGGACCCTAGGCTGGGTTGGGTGCATTTTGCATAAATCTGTGTGGTATGTGGACTGGTGTGGTAATGGGCCAAGCCCAATATGTGATGTGGATAAGTTGCGTTTTATATGCTATGTGGTGTGGTAATGGGCCAAGCCCAATAAGTGAAATCATGTGAATAATTGCCTCATTATCTGATATGTGGTTTAGTATGGTTGTGGGCTAAGCCCATGTGGGTGGAAATCTGTGGACTAATTACACACTGAGTCTGTTTGACTCACCCAAATTTTTACCCAACATCGCAGGTGATACGTGATGCTTGGACCGGGTTGGAGCTGGTACAAAGGTGGCCGTGCAGAAGATATTTTAATGGTTTACGTATTTTATATTTTCAGTACTTTTAAATAATCATTTATTGTAATAAGGGCCACTTATAGCATTTGTTATTATTTTTATTATGGATTGACGATTCTATTATTATTTGGAAATGAGTTTATGATTTAGCAACTTATATTTTAAAAATATATATTAAAGTTTTAAATCCGAATAATCTGTAACATCAAAGTTTTACTTAGAATTTTAAATATGAAATGTTTACCAACGACAACAAATTTTAATGTTTTTACTTTTAAGTCAAAATCTTTTCAAACGTTTTCCGCAGTGGCATTCTAAATTCGGCCGTGGTGTTTGGGCCGGGTTTAGGGGTGTTACAGTTTGGTATCAGAGCCCGGTTCAAAACTCAGCTTTGAGGGTTTTGGGCCCAAAAACATTTTTTTTAAGATGGGCTTTTCAAAAATATAGGCTTTCATGAATTTTTTTTCAGGTTATTCTGGCATGGCACCTGTATCTCCGACCCGAAGTCCACCAGGTAAGTACCTCTAGCCTTTGAAGTGATTTGTATATGTGAACTGTATGGGCAATATGGGATCGTAGATTAGTAGATTAGGGCTATTGAACCCTAGGACTAGTCTACTCCAACACAAGATACATAAGACTTAAGAACAAGCCAAACAAACCTGTGAAGTAAGTCGTCGAGTTAGGGTGTGGCAACCATTGTGCGCATGTCTAGGAGTGGATTCGGTAAGAGCTTGGTATTTAAGCAGTCCTAGTGACTCACCTCCTCTTCACTCGAATCCTACCTGGTGCGTAGTGACGGTTCACCCTAACCAAGAGGACTTGTTTACGGGCTAAACCTGATAATTAAAACCCGAAAGGGACTAGCCACACAGTTTTATAAAAACCTTAGTTTTAAAATCCTCAAATTACCCTTTTTGATTGTTAAAAACCTAATTTGAAAATTTTTCTGAAATATTCCCAATTTACAAAAAATTACCCAAATACCCCTGTGTTGTAAATTACTAAAATACCCTTAGTTTTTAAAATTACCAAAATACCCTCGACTTTTGTTAAAATATTCCTACTTTACAAAATACCAGAAACCCTATTTCACAAAATATCAAGATACCCTGATTTGGGAAAACTTACTAAAATGCCCCTGACTTCCAAAATTACCGAAATAACCCCGATTTCCAAAATCTCTGCAATACCCTTGATTTGGAAAAACTTTCAAATTACCCTCGAGTTTTGAAAATTCTAGAATGCCTTTGATTTGTAAAGATTATTTTTGAATTGATCCCGATTTAAAAGATTACCAAAATACCCCTATAGGAAAAATGACGAAAATACCCCTGGGTTGGGAATGGAAAGAGATGCCCATAATAGTGTGTTGAATGTTGTGAATGAATGAATGTGAATCTTTGAATTAGAATAGTGAACTTGAGCCGAAAACTTTGATTGATCGAAAGAACTACTCTTAAGAACTTCCTTTCATAAAATTTTTAGGTGGGTAATCAGTGGAACAAATACTAATGCATAAGACTTTTTAATCAGATTAAATCGCGACGTTAGATATGAGTTCTAGAGGATGTGGTCGTCGTGGACGCGGAAGAGGTAGAATGACAGTATCGGAACTGGTTGGGTCTGGCCATGGGTCAGAAAATGACGTGCCGCCGCCAACGGTAGGCGCGGAGGATCAAGATCAGACATGAGGAGATGATGCAGTATCGCAAGCTATGCTGCGAGTGCTAGAGCGAGTGGCAGGAGCTAGTATGGGAAATGGAGCTCGGAAGTCAGTGTTAGAGAAACTTAGGTCGAATGGAGCCGAAGTTTTTAGAGGAGTGTCTGGGGTAGCTCCGAATGTCACGGAGTATTGGTTGGATGCAGTCGAAAGGATCATGGATGATTTGGACTGCACTGCTGAGGAAAAGCTTAAAGGTGCTGTTTCGTTGCTCCGGGATGAAGCTTATCGGTGGTGGCTCACTGTCAGACAGGGTACCCCTGTAGATCGAGTGGATTGGGGGTATTTCAAGGCTAAGTTTGAAGGGAAGTACGTTGGAGCTAGTTATTTAGACTCGCAAAGAAAGGAGTTTCTAAACTTGGTACAAGGAAGTAAGTCGGTAGTAGAGTATGAAGTGGAATTTCTGCGGTTAAGTCAGTACGCCAAGGGGATCGTGGCTACTGATTACGAGAGGTGTGTTCGATTCGAAGATGGGCTGCGGGATAAGCTGCGAGTGTTGATTGCTCCGCAGAGAGAAAGGGACTTCGCTATTCTAGTGGAGAAAGCTCGGATCGCTGAAGAAGTTAAGAGGACTGAGAAACAGAACCGAGATAAGGATAGGAACTGGAAAAAGAGAAGTTTTGGACCGTCAGAATCATCTGGGGATTGTCAGAAAAGACCAAGGACTGAGAATTCTGTACGTGCACCTGTATCAGTTGCTGAGAGTTGGAGTCGTCCATGTGCTCAGTGTGGTAGAGCTCATGCAGGAGAGTGTTGGGGAAATAGTAAGGAATGTTTCCGATGTGGGTCTAAGGCTCATCTGGTTAGGAATTGTCTGAAAGTGTTGGATAGGGCTCGGACAGTAGGCTACGGTCATGTGCAGCCTGGCAGAGGTGGTCAGCAGGTAACAAGGAGTCGTGGTCCGAACCATGTAAGGAATGGTTCTGGCCGAGGTCGTGGAACACCAAGCAGAGGTACTGAAGGTTCAGATGCGAGGCAACCAAGGTTGGCTTAGGCAGTCAGTCATCGCGAGGAGGAAGATGTGCCAGATGTGATAACGGGTACGTTCCTTATTTTCTGGAATGCCCTTTATTGCCTTGTTTGTTATTAAGTTAGTTCGTTCTTGTATTGCTAGTGAGGTGTTTGGAACCTTGACTGTGAACTTTGAGATTGTGCATAGGAAATGTGTTGGTTTAATTAAGATCAGAGTGCGCAGCAGTAGCGTAGTGTGGTGAGTTAGGATGTATGATTGTTCGTTAGTAAGTAATTTCGAGGACGAAATTATTTTAAGGAGGGTAGAACTGTAACATCCGAGATTTAGGGGTTATGCGTTCGGGCATAATTCATGAGATAGGGGGCTTTGTGTGTGTGTTTAGATGTGTTCTATAGCTTTCGGGAATCTGAAAATGTAGGAGAAGGCTTCAGGAAATTATTGAATTTTAAGTTTAGTGGGGGGAGCTAGGCTAAGGAGGCCTTAAGGGAATTTGTGAGGGAATTTGGGCATGAGATTGGGCTTGGTAAAGTGGCTTGGAGGCGCCACTTAGGGCCTTGGTGAATGACGCCTCAAGCAAGGGAGAAGGGCTCGGGTTCGAGTCATATTGGCAGCAAGGAGTGTGGTTTTATTTTTGCATGTTGGCGTCAAGGGAAGGGGGAAGAGTTGGACGGCTTTGGACTTTCAAATGGATGAGGATGAGGCTTGGATTTCTTTTTAAATTTCGGCTAAGAGTAGTAGATAAATGTGGGTTTATTTTATTTATTTTAAATGGGTGTTAAAGAGATAAAATAGGAGATATTCAAGGGGTTTGATAAGAGAAAGATGTAGTGGCTGAATGTAGGGCTCTTTGTGATCGTATATTCGGTCAAGTGAAGGGGGGTAGGAGCCGTATGTGCATAAGTGAAGTTTTGGCATTTTTGTTCTTCATTCTAGTGCACTTTTTCTCCCTAATCATCCTCTCTTTCTCTCATTTATTTTGCTAAGGCCGAAACTCCTTCACCCTCACCATTGCCGAATTCTCATAAGCCTCTCCTATTCTTCTTTTCTTTGCTTGGCACCTTAAAGAAACACCATAGCCGAATACATCTTTTCCTCTTGTGGCCAATTTTCCCATCACCATTTGAGGGGTTTAGCCGAACTTTGTAAGTGCTCATTCTCCCATTTGTATTTTATTTTATTAAGAGCTATAGCCGAATCTCAAAGTGCCCTTATTCTCTTTTCTTTGTCTCAAGTCATAAAAGCCGAAACCTACTCTCTTTTGGTCTTCACAAGCAACGTGTGGTGGTAAGTGTGTTCTCTCTTAGCAATCGGTTTTCTCTTTTCTCTTTTGGGTGTGCCGAAATCAATGGATTAAGCCTTGGGTTATGGATGGCCGAATGTCATAGTGTCATAATAAGTGTTTCTTTTGTGTACCCAACGTTAAGGAGCATCAAAGGAGGTTCTTGGATTCGATTCATCAAGGTAAGGTGATATGTACTATTCGGCCAAGGGCCATCTTCATAGTTTTCTTGTACTAGGCCGATTCTAACAGTGGATTAGCAGGGAATTTCGACAACTTCATAGACCTGTGGTGATTCGGGATTTAGTTAAGCAAGGTAGGTGGTTTGTAGTATTCGGCCATAGGCCATACTATGAGTTTTAAGTGTTGATCGATTTTGACTGTGGTTGTTTAGGGGCAAATCGACAGAAGTAAGCAGAAGCTTCGGGTTTTGATTGTAGTTTTATTCGCTTAAGATCTCGTATTAATCGGGTTTTGATTAGAGATATCGTTGATGGATGCGAGTGCCAGTCAAGAAGGGCAAGGGGTAGTCCCTATCCCTAAGTTTAAGAGGAGATCAGTCTCTGCAGTTCGAGATTGGCCACAGGGGTGTGGGCCAGCGTCTGAGCAGGAGCGTAAGCAGATAGCCGTAGTATCGATTAGTGATAGCATCGGTATTGAGGGCATAGTGCTTCAGGTCATAAGGTGTGTGATTAACCCACAAATTTCCTGATTGTATGTTATAATTGCATGTGTTATGAATGTGTGAATAAGTGCAGTGGCAATAATGTAATGGTTACCCTAAAAAGGGGGTATGCCGATAATCAGGTCAGTATCAATCTGAATGTCATGTGGGTATTAATGTGTATATGTGATTGAATACCTGAATATCATGTACATGCATTATTTATCATGGAACTATTTTATGTTGCATGTGCATGGGTGGGATATGAATATGAAAGAAGGACAGGGTGTACTTTATGTACGTGGTTTAGTGATGGCTACGAGCCTCACGTGGTTTGATGAGTGGCTCTGTGCCTCATCGTGGTTGGTATAGGCTTTGTGCCATATCGTGGTTGATGAGTGGCTATGTGCCTCATCGTGGTTTAGATGATAACTACGGGCTACATCGTGGATTGGCGCTGACTGAGGTCGCGTTGTGGATTATTTGCGATTTAGTTCGCGTGGACGGCATTAATTTCCAAATTGGTGTGTAGAGGTTGGAGGGTGATTTAGTAATCCCCTGGTGTGTGGTGGCTGGATACGGGGGTGTGTAGAGGATGGACCCTAGGCTGGGTTGGGTGCATTTTGCATAAATCTGTGTGGTATGTGGACTGGTGTGGTAATGGGCCAAGCCCAATATGTGATGTGGATAAGTTGCATTTTATATGCTATGTGGTGTGGTAATGGGCCAAGCCCAATAAGTGAAATCATGTGAATAATTGCCTCATTATCTGATATATGGTTTAGTATGGTTGTGGGCTAAGCCCATGTGGGTGGAAATCTGTGGACTAATTACACACTGAGTCTGTTTGACTCACCCAAATTTTTACCCAACATCGCAGGTGATACGTGATGCTTGGACCGGGTTGGAGCGGGTACAAAGGTGGCCATGCAGAAGATATTTTAATGGTTTACGTATTTTATATTTTCAGTACTTTTAAATAATCATTTATTGTAATAAGGGCCACTTATAGCATTTGTTATTATTTTTATTATGGATTGACGATTCTATTATTATTTGGAAATGAGTTTATGATTTAGCAACTTATATTTTAAAAATATATATTAAAGTTTTAAACCCGAATAATCTGTAACATCAAAGTTTTACTTAGAATTTTAAATATGAAATGTTTACCAACGACAACAAATTTTTATGTTTTTACTTTTAAGTCAAAATCTTTTCAAACGTTTTCTGCAGTGGCATTCTAAATTCGGCCGTGGTGTTTGGGCCGGGTTTAGGGGTGTTACATTTATTTACCTGTTGAACCATCTAGAATTGCATTGGATACTCGGGAATGCTCACACATAGTGTGCCATTCCATATAACCGTAACCTTTCCTTTTCAATAGTACTCACATGAGCTGTGAAGTGGGCCTGCTTACATGAGTTAGGGTCAAAATGTTAGCTAATCGGTGCTACTCACATGAGCTATGGAGAATTTGCAACAAATGCAGGACCTCAGTCATTGGTAGGTCATTCAAGACCAACACCCGAAACATTAAATTCCTAATGACATGTCATATGTATCCTATGAATTCTT
This sequence comes from Gossypium australe, assembly GCA_005393395.2. NCBI lineage: Eukaryota > Viridiplantae > Streptophyta > Magnoliopsida > Malvales > Malvaceae > Gossypium > Gossypium australe. Next base: position 62,606,932 of record CM016624.1, on the reverse strand, counting down.
TAGGTTCAAACGAGACTAAATAACCATCAACATTTCGAAATATTAACATATTCATCAAGTAAAATAAAATTTAATATTTTACAATAATTAAAATCAATTCAAAACATTAAATGTCAAATTTAATCTCTATAAGAACTTACCTCGATCACTACGGTTATTACAACTAAATTGACAGCTAATCTGAGATTTTCGCCTTTCCCTAGTTCAAGTTCGAATGATTCTTTTTTGATCCAAATAATAATAACTCAATTAAATAATTTAAATAGCTTAACTTTATAGATTCTAATTTATAACTCGTCTGAATGTAAAATTATGAATTTACCCCTAATATTTTAACTTTTATGCAAAATAGTCCCTAAATCCCAAACTCACAAGTAATGAAATACCATGATAACTGAATTCTCCAAGGTCCTATACTGCCAGTATCTTTCATTATTTTCAAAAATTATCATTGAATTTTTTCATTTTCTCAAATAAGTCCTTTAGCTCAAATTCATTAAAATCACTTAACAACATGTCTATTTAATAACAAAGCTTAATATTCCATCAATTAAATTCACTAACACTACAAACTCATTCATGGAAAATCCCTAAACATTTAACAATTTTACAAATTGATCCTCGGATTTGATAGATTAAGCTAATATGAACTCAAAAACATAAAAATCACCAAAAACTAACCTCAAAAACACAAGCATGCAAAGAATATGCTTGATCAAAATTTCAATGCTCTCCTACGGAATTTTTGGTTCACAAATACTCAAGCAAGAAGATGACCTCTTTTGTTTTCTATTAATTTATGTTATTAATATACTAAATTACCAATTTGTACTTTAAAATTTAACCAAATTTCATGCATTTACTTATCAAAACCATCCACTAATATATAATTTGATTTAATTACCATTTAAGTTCATTAGTTTTCCTGTCCATAGCCAATTAGCACATTTAACTAATAGAATTTAACTTTTTCTTCTTGACAATTTAGTTCTTTTTACCTAATTAACCATTTAAACTTTGAAATTTCTTAACAAAAATGTAATACTACCTTAAATTAACCCTATAAAATTAAATAAATATTAAAATAATAACTCACTTGTCAGAGTCGTGGTCTCGAAACCACTATATTTTACACCCCTATAATTGCGCCGTTACATTTTCTCCTTTCAGGTAAACCGTATGCTTAGGTCTCAGACTCAACGAATTGGAGTATCTCGGCGTGTTACGTTAGGGTTTGAATTTAATTAAGTTTACTAAAGTGCTTTGATTTGGTTCAGTTGGGTTGTAAATAAATTTTAAGTGCTCTGCGGTATGGGGTTTTCAGCTTTAAATAACCTAAATGTTTCTGTGATCTGACATTTGATTTTAAGTTTGTTATTTTAGAAACTACGATATCAAAAATGTTTTTAGTGCCAATCGAGTTACCGATTGTATAGTCTAAAGTAGATGTCTCTAACAAGCAAAAGTGGTTTTTGAAATTGTTTTGAGAAATTTGTATGACATTTTATTCTGAGCCATCTCGGTGGCCAATGTGACCTCTAGAACTTGGTCCAAACTTCTAGGTCGAGTTTAGGGTGTTACAAAAAACTCAAACTTACCAAACATCAAACGATAAATCATTCAACCATGCACAATAATTTATATAGATATTTTATTTTCCTATTCACAATAATCCACATAGTTAGTAGATAACTTAAAAAAAACATAACATCTATGAAACATGGTATATAACATGAAATGAATTACATACATCCACCTTTCTTCACATGTTTTATTAGTGCCATTTTCCATTCATTTGCACATACCAACTTTCCATTTCATATGAGCATAATACAAATAATTTCATATACAAATCTTTCCATTAAACTTTACTTACCCATTTAACCATATAGAATAACATTGGATTCGGGAATGCTCACACAAAGTGTTCCTTTTCATGATACTATAACCTTTTCAATAGTTCTCACACGAGCTGTGAAATGGGTTTGCTTACAAGAGTTGTGGGTCGAGATGTTAGCTACAAGATGTTGTTCAACCGATCTGTGGAGAATCCGCAACAAATGCAGGACCTCAGCCATCGGTAGGACATCCATGACCAGCACTTGAAACCATATAATCCCTAATGACATGTTATTTGTATCCTAAGCATTCTCAAACTTCAAACAGGATTATTAAACCGTCAAGTATTCAAGCCATCATAATATTACTAAATCAAATTATATCTAACATATCATTAACTAATAATCAATCAAAATAATAATGAATAAGTATATAACTTATACGAACTTACCTCAACCACCACGGTTGTTACAGCTAAGTCGAAAACTAATCTGACATTTTTGCTTTCCCTTGATTCAAGTCCGGTTGATTCTTTTCTTTATCTAAATAGTAATTTAACTCAAATAAGAATTTCAAATAGTCAAGAATCATTAATTCTAATTCATAACTCATTTTAATGTGAAATGACAAAGTTACCCCTAATATTTTACCCTTTGTGAGATTTAGTCCTTGAATTCGAAACTCGCAATTTAACAATTTCTTTGACCAAAACCATGCTAACAGATTTTATTAAAGGTTCCATACAGCCCAGTTTTACCAAAATTTCACATTAATACCAATAAATTTTACACTTTCAACAATTTAATCCCCAATACACAAAATCACTAAAAATCTCTTAACAAAATAAGCTTATTCAACAATCAACCTTAATATTCTACCAATCAACTTCACAAACACATCAAATTCATTCATGGCAAGTCCCTCAACCTTTCACATTTTTGCAAATTAACCTCCAGGCTAACTAGACTAAGCTAAAACGAGCTCAAAAACATAAAAATCACTAAAAATAAGGCTTAAACACATACCATGCAATTAAATAACCCTAGCCGAAACTTCAAGCTCCTTCTTTATTGGTGTTTTCGATTGAAAAAAGAGTAAAAGAAAGAAGATGATAGCATATTAGTTAATTGTTTTGTGTTTATTTAATTAATTGTTATTTTACCCTTAGTTTAAAAGCTTATAAAATAAGTAAATCATGTCCATCATTGTCCACTGATAAACCGTAAAAGTAACATATTTTAGACCCACATTTAATATGCTTTTGGATGATTTATCCCTTGTTTTACTTAAAAAGGTGCTTTTAATCCTTTCTTTTCATGTCTTATACCTAGGAAAGCACCAGAGGATGAAAAGAACACAAAACGGGCCTAAAACGGAGCAATGGGCCTTAGCACGAAATTGACACGGCCTGGCCCAAAGTCCACACAGCCGTGCCTCGACAAACACCTAGAGCACGGCCTCAACTCAGTCACACACGACCGTGCCTCAAGAGAAATCCGAACACGGTCAGGTCTCGATTCACACGGGCGTGTGGCATGGTCGTGCCTCTGACGCTGGAAAGAGCAATTTTAGTCGAAAAAGGATATTTAGGGAGAAAGAGTCGCGTTCCAAGAGCTTATAAATAAGTCCCAAGTATCACCTGTTTAAGGGAGCGAAAGCGAGGCCAAGGAGCCAAGCCGAGAAGGTCAGAGTTAGAGAATAACGCGAGGATAGCCAGTTGATCCATCCCAAGAAGCCGGAATTATACTCAAAACGGCAGAATTCTCCTTCGATTCCTTCAGGGGGTTTTAGGATTTTTTCTATGTTTTTTTTTTATCTTTTCTCTTTCGATGTTTTCTTTATTCATTATGAACTAAACCCCTAAGATACCTGAAGGGGATGAAACCTAGATGGATTTTATTATTTGATTTTTAAGTTATATGATAAAATTACTTAGTTTGTTCTTAATTATGTTGCTTAATTCAAATCTAATGTGCTTAGGTGGAGAAGGAATAGGCCCTGCCTAAGAGAAGATCTAACATAATTAAGCGGAGTTGATCGAACGCCTAGAGATAGGGTTACGAGATTTTGCCGGATTAGGGTGAAACCTAATATGGGAGTCCATTGATTGATTTACTGCTGTCCTAGGGGGTTATTATAAGCGAACGAGAGTTCCACTAATTAACCTAGGGTTAGACGTTATTCGCCTCGAGAGAGGGTTTAATATAGGTTAGGGAGTCTCACGGATCAAGCTAAGTAAAAGAAACCATATAATTTAGGGTTAATTAATAAGTGAAGTCTAGGTGGATTCTTCTTGAGGGTATCGTCGCAATCAACTGAGTTTTCCCTCAAAGTTATTTTCCTATTCGTCTTCTTGTCTTTGTGTCCTTAGTTTAGCTGTCGTCGATTTAGTTAAAAAGCAATCTTCACTCTAACTTTAAGGCTAAATAATAGAAAGAAAGTGAGTATTAATACTTTTAGTTCCTTTGGGTTCGATAACCGGTCTTGCCTAAGCTATACTAGTGTTCGATAGGTACACTTGCCTTAATATCGTTGTCAGAGTTAGTCTCCAGGTTTGATCATTCTTTTATAAATATTTAAAACTCTGATTTTACAGCGATCATCCACCATTAATATATATGGCATAATTACCATCTATATCCATTAATTTATATTTCAAAAGCCATTTAATCCATTTAACTTGGAAACTAACTTTTGCATCTTTTACGGTTTAGTCATTTTTACCTAATTAACCATTTAAACCTCAAAATTTTTTAACAAGAATTTAATACAACCCTAATATAACCTTGTAGACATTAAATAAACATTAAAATACTAACTCACTTATCAAAATCGTGGTCCTAAAACCACTATTTCTGACACCACTGAAAATAGGTTGTTACAACCCAAACACTTAACAGATAATTCAACCATGTTTTTCTACCTGGCTTATTAACTATACGCCAAACAACATATCGAAACGGTCTGCGCCAGGTGGGCTGTTACATAGTCTATATGGTGGGATACTATTTTTTCAATGGATTTATCATCGTAATAATTCCTTTAATAAAATTATTTTGTTATAATTTGTTACTTGACAATAATCTTGTATCCTTTTAAAACACCAAGTGGTGTCGTTGCTGGAGATGAGATTTAAAGTAGTATTAGGTTGCCCGAAACAAATTTAGATAATTTTTAAATTAAACATATTGAGATGTTTGTTATATTTACAAGTCTACTAAAATTCGATAATATGATAATATTAACTCTTTTTTCTTTTTATCACTTAGAGACAAAATAAAGTCATGGTAATTATTTACAAAGATCCTTTAGATCATGGTATTTTAATAAAAAGAGATAATAGTCACGTAATCTAACAGTTGCATTTTGTGGTAAGTAACACACAGAAGATAGGAAAATAAAGGAGAAAGAGGAAAAGGAAGAGAACTTTAGAGAAGAAGATGAAGGGTAGAGAAGCTAGAATTCTATTATGTTCATTCATAACCATTTTCTGAGCCTCATTGCAACTCAAATAGAGACAAACGATGGGTACAAGGTAACAACCAAACAACAATTGTCAAAACAGTTATCAGCTACGCACCGTTTCACTAAACAAAATGCAAAGCTTTTGCCTTAATTAAACAAGCATTAAATGAATCATCTAATTAATGAAATTACAGTAAATTAAAAGGTAGACCATTGTGTTAAAGCAGCATTCTGTCCCATATCAATTACTCCTCCCTCGAACATGATCATTGTCCTCAAGGATCAAAGTCTAGAAATTTCTTGCGAAGTTCGTTGAAATTCTCCCATGTTGAATCCTCTAGAAAAGTGTTTGTCTATTCCACTAAAACCTCAGTGACTGCCTGATTAGCCCTTTTGACCATCCGCCTATCTAGATCTTGGTTGGAACTTTCAGTAGAGTACCCTCAAATCCAACTAAGGGTAGCAATGGAGAATGAGGTGTTCAATTGATATGTTTTTTCAGTTGTGACATGTGGAAGGTAGGGTGAATTCTCAAGCCAACAGGTAAGGATAGTCTATAAGCAACTCGTCCCACTTTAGCTTCAATAGGATACGGGCCAAAGTATTTAGGGGATAGTTTTTTATTCATTATGCGTCGAATGGAGTGTTGTCGATAAGGTTGCAATCGAAGATAAACCAAATCTCCCACTTGAAATTTTCTATCTGATCTTTTTTTATCAGCCAACTATTTCATTCTTGCTTGAGATCTTTTCAAATGAAATCTGAGTAGCGGTCGAGCTGCTTCTCTCGCTTGCAAGCTACGATCCACAGTAGCCACTAGTGAAGAGCCAACAAGATAAGGTAGCAAAGGGGGTCTTGACCATAAAGTGCTGTGTAAGGGGAATAGTATAGGGTTGTGTGATGTGTGGTATTATACCACCACTCGGCTAAAGGTAGCCAACTGATCTAATCGGTATGTCTCTCACCTGTAATGCATCGTAAATAACCTTCCAAACATCTATTCAAGACCTCTGTTTGACCATCCGTTTATAGGTGGTATGCGGTGGAGAGATGCAATTTGGTTCTCATATATTTAAACAAGTCCTGCCAGAAGGTGCTAATGAAAATTTTGTCGCGACCAGACACAAAGGATTCGGAGGCTCTATGGAGTTTGTAAATGTGACAAACAAATTCTAGGGCAACAGTGATGGCAGTAAATGGGTCAGCTAGTGATAAGAAATGTCCATACTTAGTGAATCGGTCAACCACCACCATTATTGTGTTCTTTCCTTTGGATATGGGCAATCTCTCAATGAAGTCCATGCTAATGGCAGACTAAGCCCAATCGGGGATAGGTAGAGGCTGCATGAGACCAAGGGAGGATGCGAGGTCTGCCTTACATCTTTCGCAGGTTAAACATTTGTCGAAACCATTTTTTTGTTGAAAAATGGGGTCGACTTTAAAATGAAAATGGAGTCGCCACCAATCCTTTCTTGAGGTGTGATCGGACTACCTTGAGATTAATCATTAAAACATTTTGATTTATTAAAACAATGATTTTGGCCTACGAAATTCAAGAAAATGAGTTCGGGAGTTGGTTATACACGAGGAAGGATTTGCACCCTCGTAACGCCCAAAATTGGTACCGAGTTGATTGATTAACGTCTTAATGTCGAAAATTTGAAAAGATTTTAAAATATGATCCTCTTTGTTAAAGAAAAACTTGAATAAATTAAATTGGATGCTGAGACCCGCTTATTTCGAATAAGTAAAATATCATGCCCAGTGAGTTAGGACTCGACATTTTGAATCCTCGAAACTAAGCTTGTCTTTTGACTTTTAAAACTCGTGCATTTAAATTCAAGAAGGATATTCGATTATTTAGGTCAAATGAAAAATTGGAACCCAGTAAGTTAGGGCACAATTTCTCATAATTCTAAATACAGAATATTGCCTTTGTTTTTAGAAATCCTTACCTCGAGATAACAAAATGTCACATCTAGTGAGTTAGGACACAACATTTTTGAATTCCCGAGAACAAGTTTTTATTTAACTTATACTTTGATTTTGTTTAAAAAATCGAAACCCAGTAAGTTAGGGTACGATTTCTCGAATCTCGAATTACAAAAAATTGTTTAATAAAAAAATTTGTATCGAACAAAAATTAATGTAACACGATTTTATAGAAAATCAACTACGGTACTAGTATGCATAACAGGCTAATAATAAATGCATTGATGTAAATGACAATAATAAGGGCATACATAAAAATAAAAATAAAATAAATAATAATAATAAATGAATAAATAAAAACTAAAAATAACACAAACTAATTATAAAGAAATAGTGAGTCAATAATAAATAAATGAAACTTAAAAGGAATAATTAAGAATTTAACAAATAAATAAATAAACGAATGACTATTTGGTAAAACAGTTTAAAAATAATAATGATAATGATAATAGTAATAAAAATAAAAATAATAATACTAGTAATAATAAAAGTAATAGTAATAGTAACAACAACAACAATAACAACAACACTAAAAATAATAATAATAATAATAATAATAATAATAATAAGGAAAGTAATAATAATAATAAATATAATAATCGTAATAGTAATAATGTTTAAAAATTATAATAATAATGATAATAAATATAACAGTAATAATAATAATTATTATTATAGAAATAATAATAATAAAATTAATTAACGAAATAGCAAAAGTGACAAAGAAAATAAAAAGGGGACTAAATCGAACTTAAAACAACAGTTTGGGGGCAAGTACAAAAAAATAAAAGGAAAAGGACCACATTGAACGCACAAATAACGAAGGACCAAAAGGGAAATTAATCCCTACCCTCTAAAACGCAACGTTTTGCGCGGGACCTAATTGAAATCGCAATTAAATACAGGGTAAAAATTAAAAGAATGAAAAAACTTAATTGTAAAGTGATTAAAAAGCGAAAGGGCTAAAAGTGTAATTTTCCCTTCCAACGAAAACACGCGGACCCTGAGACTGGGTTGGGTCGGCACGCGGGTTGAAGCCTAAACGATGCCATTTCAGCGCCTAAATGTGTGGCCTAAAACGACGCCGTTTTCGTTCTTTATAAAAGGCCAATTTTTTTAAAAAAAATCATTTTCCTTTTTGTTTTAAAAAAAAACAAAACAACCCTCCTTATTTTCTCTACAGGGCATCCATCTCAGGGCGATCGGACCCCTCCCAGGTGATTTTTTTTCTCTTTTTTAATACTTTATTTTACTATTATAGGTATAGTTTAAAAAATAAATAAATAAAACTTTATATGTATATAAAGAAAATTTCGAAAAGAAAAAAGGAAAAAAAATATAAAGAAAAAGAAGATAAAAGAACCATTGATGATCTCTTTTTGTTTTTATATTGATTTTTATGTGTGTAACCCCTTAAAAATATCTACCGGCCTCTTTTTATAGCCAATTTAAAAAAAATGAAAAGAAAATACAAAAAATGCCCTCTATTTTTCTTGCGCACTGTTGTTATTTGGTCTTTTTTTGCAAGTGAAACCACCGTACGGAGGAGGACGTGGCGGTACGGAGGCATGCGGCGCGCGTGTGGGGGGCTGGAGCTGTTGCGAGGCTGGCCTTGGCTAGGGTTTCAATTTTTTTCTGTTTTGTTTTGGGTTAGTGGGCTAAGGTTTAGGCATTTGGGTCGTTGTAATTGGGCTTTAAGTTCGAGTTTGTAAAAAGAAACTAGACTGTTTTGTTATTGATTTTTTATTTATTGGGTTTTTCGGGCCAGGCCAAAATTGGCCTATTACAGCTGCCCCTCTTTGCTCGTTGTTGTGTAACGGGAACAGAGCAGAGACCTTAAAAGGTCAATTTTGCCTGGTCTTGTCGAATCTTGACTTCTTTTGGTGCTTCTCTTCTTTGAGTAGCTACATTCCACCTCACTGCATCTTCAGAGGTATAGGAATTGGTGCTTTGATCCGCTCCACTGCAATTTCAGGGAGCTAAGATTCACTATGATAGATTTGATCCGACCCACTACAACTTCAGAGGTATAGGACTTGTAACTCGTGGCTTCAATCTACTCCACTGCAACTTTATGAAGATAAGATCCGCCATAATTTGTAGCTTCAATCTGTTCCACTGCATCTTCAGGGAAACAAGATTCGATGTCTTTAGTCTGCCCCGCTGTAACTTCAGGGAGATAAGGCTGGTGGCTTCAATCTGCTCTACTGCAACTTTAGGAAGATAAGATTCACTATTTTCAGTCTGCTCCGCTGCAACTTCAAGGAGATAAGGCTGGTGGCTTCAATCTGCTCCACTGCAACTTCAGGAAGATAAGATCTGCCATAATTTGTAGCTTTAATCTATTCCACTGCAATGCCAGGGAAATACGATTCGCTGTCTTCAGTCTGCTCTGCTGCAACTTCAGGGAGATAAGGCTGCTGGCTTCAATCTGCTTCACTGCAACTTCAAGAAGATAAGATTCACCATAATTTGTAGCTTTAATCTATTCCACTGCCAGTCAGAAAATATGATTCGCTGTCTTCAGTCTGTTCCGCTGCAACTTCAGGGAGATAAGGCTGGTGGCTTCAATCTGCTCCACTGCAACTTCAGGAAGATAAGATTTGTCGTCTTTGATCTACTCCATTGCAACTTCAAGGAGATGAGATCTACAACTTCAATCTGCTCCACTGCTATTTCAGAAAGATGAGATTTGTGGATTCACCAATCTTGCTACACCGTCCTCTGGGGGACATGACGTGTCGAATCGATTTCATGGGCCTATGCTTATGCCAAATGATTAGGACGTCATAATCAGGATGAATCAAATGCTCCTAATTGGATATGTATGAATGATATTTGCATGAATACAGAATATGGTTTTGTGAGAAGGATCCCTTTCTAATGCTTAGGTTGTCATTGTTTGCTGTTCATCAAGGTTGTATCACTGACGCAATATCTTGTCTTCTTGTTCAGCTGATATCCTTGACAGAAAATCTAAAGAAATGGTCACAATTTATACTCTTCTTTCTCAAATATTTCCAACCCTTAGGTTTGGTGAGTTCTAAATAATAGTCATGTTTCAGGTTCTTGTACTATTTAGAAGCTCCCAGAGTAATATGCAAAACTCCTTTTGTGAAAGTATTATTAGTCCATTAATCATTATTTAAATGCAAAATGCTTGAAAATTATCATAATGATGGCCAAAACTGAAATTTATCAGGAGCAAAATCTGAAAAGAATGGGTTCATTAAAGAAAGCAAAACATTGCTGGAATACAAAATGGTGAGGGGAAAAAATAGGTGCCCCAAATATTGTAGCTTGATCTTCTTTGTACGAACTTTCTAAAGACCATTTTAAGCTCAATATGTGTTTAGGAGATCAAGAGTACTTTGTCGATGCCCCAAGATGTAGCACACTTCTTTGTTAATTCAGGCATCACAAGACTACCACATGCCCTCATTTAATCAAGACATAACATCTCCCCTTCTTGTTATTTTGGAGAAAGCGAGACTACAGCATGCCCCATATTTTGATCAAAATTTGAATTTCCCTTTCACGGGTTTTCAATTCAAAACCCCTTTGGTCTCAAAGCGCCCTTTGCGGGTTTTCGCCTTGGCCTCTCCTTTTTCTTTTTCTTTTCTTTTCCTTTCTTTCTTTATTTACCCTTTTTTTTAGGTTGCCCCCACTGTTCCGTTCATTTTGGGGTGATGTGATGTTAATCTTAAAAAAACTGCAAACTTTAGATATCGTGCTGTTGTTCAAATTTAATGTATTGTCAAATAGGATCCTTTTTGGCATTCCATACTGACATAGAATTTGCTGACTGTTGACTTTGTGACATCGCCATATGAAGCAGCTTCTGCACACTTGGTAAAGTAATCGACAACCACAAAGATGAATTGATACTCGTTAGAAACTTTTGGTGAGATTCATGCCCAACATAGAGAAAGTCCACGGAGGTATCATACATGAGGAGATGAAGGAGGCATAGGAATCTTGTCTCCATAAATTTGGCACTTGTGGCATTTCTTGGTATAACTGATGCAATCCCCTTCCATGGTGGACCATCAGTACCCGAACCTCATGATTTGCCTAGCCATTGTAAAACCATTACCATGTGTTCCTCTTCTAAGATTTCCTTAGCCTTGACAGCATCCACACGTCTTAGTAGCCCAGGCATATCTTGATATGATCATGCAAAAGCATCTTTAAATTCTTGGAATAACTCACTGACGTCTTGCTTTGTCTTTGTGGTGATACAGGCTCCGATCTTTGCCTCTTTTTTTTCTCCTAAGCTCACAATGACTCTTTGTAAGGTAGGATCTTTTTTCATCTTGTTCTACCATCCTTAACAAATTAGGAGATAGGTTACAATCTCTGTCATCTTCAAAGTACTGAGATCCCTCTAGACACATATCTTCCTCAAAAGTAGATTCTGAATTAGTAGCAACGTCGCTCATGTCGTTGACATCTAGGGACCTGTTGTGGGTATGCAGGAATATTCAAAGAATAAATAAATCTAAGCATAATTGTTTATGTGGTATGAACATGAATGAAATAAAGGAATAAAAGAATATTTGCTCAACGTGAGACACAAAAATGCATTTTTTATTGAAATAAAGATACTAGACATGAGCCTATTTCACAAAAGGATTCTTATTGCTTATAGGCTTACTCTAAATTAGCTCTAAAAAAAATACAGGGATCTCTTTCACAATCCCATTGTTCAAAACACTCTCAGGCTCATAAGGGTGAATGCCTGATAAGTTTTTACCCCCGAGTCCTTCTTCGGATATAGCATTAATGCTTCCATTTCTGAACATTCCATCTGGGCCTTCAGTATATTCATAGAATTCCAGTTCCTTATTATCCATCAGGCCTTGCACCAAGGCTCTGAATTCATTGCACTTTTGAATCTCATGACCCTCTTCATCATGGAACTCACAGTAGTTTCTTACTTCTTCGGGTCTCTCCCCTAAATCCTGGGTGATTAATCCTCCTTCTACCATTTTCTTCCAAATCTCCCTCAGTGGGGTTTTCACTTCTGCTACATCTGTCTTGATTCTCTTCCCTGCACTCTCTATTACCGCGTTTACCCCTTTGTCAGAATGGTTGGGTAATGAATTTTCTGCCTCGAATTTCACAATACCCATGTTGATGAGTCTTTTGATTATCTTTTTGAAAGCGGTGCAGTTCTCGATCGAGTGTCCTGTGATTCCCGCATGGTATTCACATTGGGCGTTTGCATCGTAATATTTGGGGAACAGAGGCTGCATAGGTTTTAGGTAGAAAGGGGGTACTATATGTGCATCAAACAAACTTTGGTACAACTCCCCATATGTGATTAGGATGGGCGTGAACCGGAGCTTTTCTAAGCTCGGTCTTGGATTAGAATCTTACTTTGGGGGGACCTGATGGCTAGTAGTTACCGTCCTTGGCTGGTTTACGGTAATTGGCTTTGAATAGCCCTTTCCATACATACTCGCATTATTCGCCTTATTTTCCCTCTTCCTCAGGGCCTTTAAGGTATTGATTTGGTAGCTCCTCTCTTGCCTTTTCCGTTTATAGCGAACATCGAATTGTTTTAGGAGCTCCACTCTCACCTTTTTTGTTTTCGCTAGATCATCCAGATCAAGGACAACAGGGTTGATTGGGTTATCCCCTGGACTAGAACCTGAACCTGTCGGGAAGTTCACCGGTGTTGACGTACCAGTCTAGTATTGGGGTCTGATGTTAATAGATTCCCATTGTGGATACGCGTTTGGTTGTGCTTAGGTGTTTATTGGGGTAAAGCCTAAATGATAAATAAAGTCCTCGTTATCGTTCCCGGAATCAACCATAAGGCTTTTTCCTTTTTCTAACCCTCCAACTAGCATATGGGTTAACTGGCTCATCATGTTTCTTTGAAAATCTAGCATCTGATTCTTTATATCTTGTTGAATTTTGGCTAATTGCTCTAGCATCTATATTTGCATTTACTCTAATCTCTCCAACCTTTGGTCCATTTCTTTAGTCTATGCTCGGGTACCGTAATGATGTTTGGTTGATAAGTTTTTTGTTGGTTTTCAAATTAACTTTGAAATGATTTTAACCAATTAGGGTCTTTCCATGAAATTTAATGCACATGATGTGATGTAATGTGAATGTATGGAATGAATGCAAAAAAAGCATTGATACTGATTTAATTTCATTTAGAAAACTTTACTAGAAAACAAAATTCCTTAAATAAAATGAATTACAAATATGGCTTTACCCTAATGCTCAAAGTTTTAACTCTCCTAAGCAACGAAGCTAACTCTTGACCCTGATCTGATTCTAGCTCATACTTCACGCTTAGCATGTCAGCCTGAATTGCCAAGGTCTGTAAATGATCGGCTACCTCCCGAATCTGATCCACAGCCTCGCCCATAATGTAATCTCTGTTCCTAACTTGATTCTGAGAATGGTGAAGCTGTTCCTTCCAATGTTCCTCACTTACCTCAAGAAGTTCTACCTGAAGCTCACAATTTTGTAATGCAAACTCTAATTCTTCTATCTTTCCTTTCATTTCTTCAATCTTGTTCAAACTTGCCCTCAATTCAACCGCAGAATTACGATTTCTATACTAATGAAGTGATTTTTCAAGTTCTGCTACTCTCGCCTTTAATTTCATTTTGTCATTTCGGGTTTCTAACAAACTCCTTTCTAGGGCCTCTTTTTATGCCTAAGCATCTTGGAATTTTCTCCCCCATCGATCGGCTTTGGTTCTTTCTTCTTGGATCTCTTGTCACCATTGTTCCAACGTTTTTCCCAATCCAGCGGTTCTAATCGATAGACGCAATTTCTTGTAATCCGTATTCAAACTATCCAAATCTTCCTCGGCTTTATTCTTCCCTTTCCTTAATTTCTCGGCCTCTAGCTTTTGAACATCAGCATCTAACCTTAAATGCATCTTTTCTACAATTGTTCTATCTTCTTTTCAAGTTCCAAATTCCTCTTCTCGAAGTCTTGCTTTATGATTTCTAGTTCTGACGGGATCACTTGTAAGTACTCTTCCATCGGTCGAATGCCTGCTAAATTCGGCCCAGGGATATTATCATTAATTCTTTTACTCTACTATCCACTATACTCAGGAGTCATCATTAAACCTACGGCCAGCCTTTTCATTCGACGAGTCTGATTCCAAGCGTTAGAAATCTCCTTTACCCTTTTCTTGTAGTTATCTCCCTTGTATGAAAACTCACATTGAGCTAGCCCATGTGTTGCCGGTATGAACTGTCTTGATCTGTACTGCTTCAATACAAGCAAAGGAGCATACCTAACGGCTCCCCCAATCCCAAGCAAAGGGACCCAGTCAAAATTCCCACATCGGTAAAGAATTTCGTCAGGAATCAACCAAGTAGCTCTCCACTCGACATCTTCTTCCTGGAGATTTTGGAGGAGCGCTATCCAATTTTCCTCGAATATGTCATCCTTTCTTAGCGTGGCCACTATCTCCTTTAATGGGGAGTAATTCCCGGAGAAAACCCGATGAGAAACCTTATCCACCTTCCAGAAATGACTGTGGAACCAAGCTAACAATAACTGTGCGCACCCTATAAATTTGCCTTCACCGGACCTCCTACATGCATTCAAAGATCTAAATGTCTCGGCCAAGATTGCAGGAACAGGTGTGACCCCTTTATCAAGTCGATCAAAAAGATCTGAGACCGCCTCATTTACATGCCCTAATTCCCTAGGGAAGATCATCAGTCTGTAGATGCTCAAAGCAAACACATCGACTCTCTTTTTCGTTTTAGGATGCGCTAAAATCAAATCTCTCAAATTCTTCCATGGGATTTACTTACACTCACCTTTCTGCTTGATCCTAGCTGTAATCCACTGTTTGCTCATTCCTGTAATGTTCATCAATTTCTTCCAAAAGGTCAGGACATAAGCGGCTCTGGAATAAGCTCTATCAACTTGGACCTTTGGACAACGCAATAGGGCTGTATATTCTTCCACAGTGGGCACTAAATCGTCCCTCCCAAAGGTAAACCAACTGTATGCAGGGTTCCAATACTGAGGAAGGCCCGGAACAAATGCTCGTCTACCTTGATGTTGAGTAGATACGACAAATCCCCATAATTATTGTAGAACAACTGTTTGGTTTCATCATTCCACTGATCCCATATCTCTTTTAATTCCTGAAGGTTATTTTAAGTCACACTGATACGGTTGTAGTCCCATAATTCTGACGTGTACCCCTCGGCTAGACTATCTCCTTTCTCTAATTGTCTTTTTTCTGACCACATATGGACAGCAGTATTATCCTCCACTTTATCAAGAAATTCGTTCTCTATGACAAGCTCTCTAATTTAGTAATCGAACTTGAATTGACACTCTTTTGAATATGAAATGACACGCAAACATAGCAAAAACACAATAAGTCAGTATAACATACAAAAACAAAACTCAAAGTAAATAAAAGAGAATCAAGCACCTATTTGGGTAACCGCTAGGGTTTCTCGCAATACTATCTAGGGTGGGCTCCTAGGGTTTTCTACATGCTGTTTGGTTCTAAAGTTGAGGTACCCGAACCAGCAGATTCCTCGATCCTTGTAACACCCTTAACCCGTATCCGTCATCGGATTAGGGTTAAGGGTATTTCCAGACGCAAGTACAAAAACCAAGCATACACACGAGTTATATTTGTGTATAAATACAAAGCATATAGCAAATTACATATTAAACACACATTCTTGCACATATTATGCGTACAGATCACACCTCTAAATTTATTCGAATCTATATTATGTATATACCATCATATTTCCCAACAAATAAACATGTCACAAAGTTATACAATATATATATACATGCTTTATAAAACACCTAACCCGAAACATAAGCATATCATCTTAAAATGATGTCCGAATACTAACTTAGATTAAACACTTTGCTTCACCATTCTATGTATGCATGTACTCAACTCAATGTCCACAAGTAAGTTCGGCATTAACCACTCCCTATTATAATCACACACATATCATTAAATTTCACTACATCGGAATGAACCATTCAAGCATGATTACGAATTCACTTAGTCATTCATCTCATACTCTATTCGACTAACAAATGCCATATAAGTTTTTACCCATTTCATGCACTACTCGAATACCTATTATAACCATATATAAACATGCTTATAATTTACTCATATGGCCAAACCAAATTACTCCATTTTATAACCTAATGCATACCAAAACATAGCAATTTATCACTAAAAGAATAATCGAATTATAACCAACAAGAACACCTACATGTCTTGTCCGAATATGCCATTCAAACAAATTCAACATGCACTCATTCCAACTTCCAAAACACAATTTGATACCTTTGAGATTACCTCATAACAATCATATTTATATATATGTATTCATGCTTATAAAAAGCTCACAAGGCAATCACATCTAAAATCCAAATATAAAGCATTGAAACCATTGACATTAATAGTAAGCCATTTTCGCATGGCTAATATATACAAGAACAATTTCATAGCTCAAAACATAGTCTAGCCTGTACATGCCTTTAGTTCAAAATCCAAACTCAAAAGTACCAAAATAGGTTGATAGTGTGGATGACTTTGTTGACGATCCCCTGAGCTCGTAGCTTGATCTAAATCTATAAAACAGAACAATGAACACACGAAGTAAGCTAATTTAACTTAGTAAGTCTTAAGCAATCATGATATACCAATTGAACATTCAAGCATTTTTAAACAATCAAGTAATAACATTGAATAAAATAGCTTAACTTGAAAGTCCTTCTAAACCGAATGCTTTTACCTCACTTAACAAACCATTTATCATTTCCTTACCATTAGCATACAACTTACCAACTCAGCATCAAATTCAAAATATAAAACATCCTCTCTTTATGATCTATTCATAATACATATACATGTAACTCAATAAGTTCACATAAATATTTGAACAAGTAAAAGCCGTGTACATCCGAATTTCACCTCCATAATTACATAAACACATGTCCATTTAACCTCTCATATATCCAAGCATCGAATACCAATATTTCAATGCTTAGTACTTAAATGATCTAATAATGCCGAATGCTAATGCTCATTTAGCTCAACCATCATCACTATTTTACCTTTAAACTTCAATTTATAACCTCATCAAATAGTTCACATACAAATTAATAACTCTTTTCCAACTACTCATTTTTTCGATACACATAATTCAATAGGATCACACACACACACACACATATATATATATATATATACACATTAAGTATATACTTTACACTTAGTGATTTCACATAAAAGAAAATATATTCGTATATATATCCATTTGACATTTCATACATTCGTATACATGGCATCAAAGTAATCCCAATATGTCACATAAACATAAGCATAAGGTTGAATATATAGGATCAATTAGTATCATTTGCATCCGACAACTTAACACAAATATATATATTTACCTTATTGATCAAATATAGAAGATCAATTTAATAACTTGTAGACACTTACCTGTATGGCCGATCATACATATATAACTTGTAATATCAACTTACTTCCTCGATGATTACATAGCTAGAAAAGTTCATGTCTTGAAACTTTAAATTTCATCACCGATTTAAAAACCTGCAAGGCGTAAGCCTGAATTACTCACCGGCATTAAGCCTGCTAGACCGAGGTCTGAAATTGAATCACCGGCATTTAGCCTGCTAGGCATTAAGCCTGATAACTTTCACCGGCACAAGGCCTGCTAGGCAATAAGCCTGATAAACTTTAACCGGCACAAGGCCTGCTAGGCTCGAAGCCCGAACATTCATATTATTTAGTCATCTCATTCACATCACATACTATCAATATCACATATATCACATATAAATTAATATCACTTTCACACCTTACCAATATCACATATATCACATATGATTCAATATCACTTTCACATATTTCATATATAATTCATATCACTTTCACATAATGCACACAATTAAGTTTAACCACATTTCATTGCTTAAACACTATATCACATTCGGTTTTGGCCAAATTTCTAATCTATAAATTAAATTTTAACATGTACTCAAGGCTATAACCGATATTAACGGTAATAAATTGCTTAAAAACTTACCTCGGATATCGTCAGACAATAAGAACCGACTATTTGCTAACTTTCGCCTTTCCTCGATCCAAGTCCGTTTTTCTTTGTTCTTGATCTAAACATATTCAATTTAAGCTCATTCAAACACATTTCATTTCAATTTAATCCAAAAACACCTAAATGGGTAAATTACCATTTTTCCCCTAATGTTTCACATTTTTACAATTTAGTCCTATTTGCACAAAACACAAAATATGCAAAATCTCCCAAAAATATAGCTAGGCCAATCTTCCACATAGCCATATAAGTCCATACATTTCATTTGTTTTGCAATTTAACCCCTTTAAAATTTATTTTCTCAATTTAGCCCTATTTAGCCAAATTCATCAAAAATTTAAGAACAAAGTATGTTCATCAATTACATATCTATCATTTAACACATAAAACATCAAAAAATTCATCATAACATCAATGGCATTTTACACAAACATCATCAATTCATGAAATTAAGACATGGGTTTTAAAGCTCTTGAAGCAACGATTACAAAAACGTAGAAATTATCGAAAACCGAAGTCAAAAATTACCTTAATTAAGCCCAAAACCTAGCCGAAACCTTGCTAACTTCTTTTCTTCTTTTTTCTTTTTGATATTCGGCCAAATATAAGCATTATGGCTTTCTTTTTTTTATGCTTTTTGTTTTATATGATATAACATATATTATAATATTATTTAATAAACCATTACCAAGTAAAAATAGCCATTTATCACACCAATGTGCCGTCCACTACCTTTCAAAAAGGCCAATTTACAATATAAGGCCTCCACCTTAAAAAGCCACATCAATTTAGCCATTAATCAAATGATGGGTCACTTTTACGCTTTATGGATTTAGTCCTTTTTATTTAATTAAGCATGCAAATAGTCAAATTTCTCTACGAAACTTTCACACACTTTAATTCACATATAATAAACACAGAAAATATTATTTAAAAATTTTTCAGACTCGGATTCGTGGTCCCGAAACCGCTGTTCCAATTAGGGTCAAATTCAGACTGTTACAACTCTCCCCCCTTAGGGATTTTCGTCCCCGAAAATCTTACTGCTGAACAGATTCAGATATTGTTGTCTTATTGAATCTTCAGGCTCCCACGTAGCCTCTTCTAATTCATGTCAATTCCATAATACTTTTACTAACGGAATTTTCTGGTTTCTCAACTTTTTCACTTTACGAGCTAATATACGGATCGGTTCTCCCTCGTACGTCATATCGAATCGGATTTCAATCTCAGACAGGGCAATCACATGTGACGAATCTGATCTATATCTGTGAGGCATCGAAACATGAAATACGTTGTGTATCTTTTCTAATTCAGAGGGCAACCTTAATCTATAAGCGACAGGCCCAACACGTTCGATGATCTCATACGGTCCGATGAACCTCATACTTAACTTGTCTTTTCGTCCAAATTGAAGCACTTTCTTCCACGGAGAAATTTTCAAAAATACCCGGTCTCCGACCTAAAACTCAATGTCTTTACGTTTCAAATAAGCGTATGACTTTTAAACTACCACAGATCACTGTCACTTTTTTTTCAGTCTCTTTAACCAAGTCAACCCCGTGTATCTTATTTTCATTGAGCTCGGTCCAATAGAACGGTGTACTACATTTACGACCATACAAAGTTTCATATAGTGCCATTTCGATACTCGTCTGAAAACTATTATTATACGTAAATTCGATCAACGGTAGGTACTGTTTCTACGAACCATTAAACTCAAGTATACAACATCTTAACATATTCTCTAAAAATTATACTGAAGTATAATTTCGTGCCCAAGGTTTCTTGTAATTTCTTCCAGAATCACGATGTAAATCTCGGATCTTTATCCCATTTCCACTCGGGAAACAAAATCGGCTGTAGCAATCCAGACGGAACTTGATGTTCAGCTTTCACTTGCTGACAATAAAACATTTTAAATCAAAGCCAGAAATGTCTCATTTCATACCAGATCACCAGTAGTGTCGCTACAAATTATGATATATTTCAGTACTTTCCAGATGAACAGTTAAACGACTATTATGTGCTTCATTCAAATCAATTGAATTAACCCTGGCTTTCTCAGAACACAGATACGATCCCGATATTTCAAACAATCATCTATAATTTGAAATTCAGGTTCAAAATTCGTTTTACACTGAGCTCATTTCACTAGTAATTCATTAGCAGACTTCTGAGCTTCATATATCTGCTGTAAAAATATCAGTTTTGCTCTCAATTCCTCTATTACAGAACTATCAGCGGACAAGTCTAACTGAGCATTCAAAGCATGTAATGCAAATAATGACTTTCTACTTAATGCATTAGCAACAACGTTTGCTTTACCCGGACGATAATCTAACACTAGCTCATAGTCTTTTAATAACTCAAGCCATCTTCTACAACGCAGGATCAAATCTTTTTGAGTCATCAAATATTTCAAACTTTTATGATATGAAAATATGTGTCATTTCTCACCGTACAGATAATGATGTCAAATCTTAAGTGCAAACACAATTGCAGCTAATTCAAGGTCGTGTGTCGGATAATTCTTCTCATGAGGCTTCAACTGTCTCGAGGCATAAGCTACCACTTTGCCTTCCTGCATTAAAACACATCCCAGACCATTTAATGAAGCATCACTGTATACAACAAATTCTTTACCCGATTCTGGTTGTATTAACACTGGAGCTTTTGTTAACAGAGTTTTCAACTGATTGCAACTTTTCTAACATTTATTCGACCATTCAAATCTGACATCTTTCTAAAGCAGTCTAGTCAACGGAGTAACTATCGCTGAAAATCCTTTTATAATCCTGCAGTAATAACCAGCTAAGCCCAGAAAACTACGAACTGCAAGCACATTTTTCGGAGGTTTCCAACTCAAAATAGCAGAAATCTTACTCGAATTCCAAAGGCTGACACAATATGTCCCAGAAAACTAACTTCATACAATCAGAATTCACATTCGCTGAATTTCATGTATTATTGTTTTTCTCTCAAAGTTTGCAACAAAATTCTCAAATGTTCAGTATGCTCATTTTTTTAATCATGTGAATAAATCGAGATGTCATCTACAATTACCACAACAATCAATAACAAATTCAACTTCACGAATCAGAGGCAAACCCGGTAACTCTTCAGGAAACACATCAGAAAACTCACAAACAATAGGCACTGATTCAATTTTCTTCCCAGATACTTTCGAATCAATCACGTAGGCAAAATATGCCTCGTAACCCTTTTTCACATAACTCTGAGCTTTCAAAACATATATTACAACAGGCAATCCACTCAAATCATCAGACTCAATCTGTACTTTCTCATCCCTAGGACATCTCAAATTTATAGTCTTTCTTTTGCAGTTCGCAAGAGCATCATGCATAAACAACCAATCCCTTCCCAAAATAATATCGAATTCATAAAATGGTAAAAGCATCAAATCAGCGGGGAAACAGATATCTCGAAACATTAACGGACAGTTCTTCATACTTTATCAACCAGGACACTTTTACCTAGGGGTTTGATACTTTTATAGCAAACTCAGAAGACTCCACAGTCGAAGTCTTGCTGAATACTAAATTCATGCATACTTATGAATGCGTAGAACCAGGGTCTATCAAAACAATCACAGAAGTATCATAAAGAATAAATGTACCAGTTATGACATCAAGTGATGAGGCATCCTCTAGAGCTCGAATAGCATATGCTCTGACTGGCACTCTGGCTTCAGATATGACAATATTGTCTCCTAATAAAGATATGGCACACTTTAAACATTCATTCGAAGTTTAAGGTAGCTCATCGAACACATAGATAGTATTATCAAACCACAACTTAGCCCACTCAGCATCATTATCATCATTAGGTTTAAACTCTTCGGCCCCATGTTTCCGGATTTTATCTACAGGAGGCCTGCCAAATCTCATCGAATCTACTATCGGAGGTACCATAGGTATCGGATATGGATTATTCGGGGGTGGAGGTTGTTGCACAGTCGAGTTAGTCCAGATATATTGAGTAAACCATTCGTTCATCATCAGCTAGAAGGCTTGCTTAGCATTCCCCCTCATGACTACTCAAGATAGGTCGAGAGTCTACCGGCGCTGACCTATGTGCGGGATCAGACGCTACGCTCTCAACATCATCAGCTACGGCTCTATTGGAATCCATTTACAAAATAAAATTACAATTCAGATGTCAGAAGTCACCACACTATCACATTGTAATTTACGGCATGTATAGCTAGACTCACACGCGTTACGGTAGTCCTAGAATCCACTAAACCGTAAACTCTGATACCAATCAAATGTAACACCCTTAACCCATATCCGTCGTCGGATTAGGGTTACAGGGTATTACCAGACGCAAGTACAAAAACCAAGCATACATACGAGTCATATTTGTGTATAAATACAAAGCATATAGCAAATTACATATTAAACACACATTCTTGCACATATTATGCGTAAAGATCACACCTCTAAATTTATTCGAATCTATATTATGTATATACCATCATATTTCCCAACAAATAAACATGTCACAAAGTTATACAATATATATACATGCTTTATAAAACACCTAACCCGAAACATAAGCATATCATCTTAAAATGATGTCCGAATACTAACTTAGATTAAACACTTTGCTTCACCATTCTATGTATGCATGTACTCAACTTAATGTCCACAAGTAAGTTCGGCATTAACCACTCCCTATTATAATCACACACATATCATTAAATTTGACTACATCGGAATGAAACATTCAAGCATGATTACGAATTCACTTAGTCATTCATCTCATACTCTATTCGACTAACAAATGCCATATAAATTTCTACCCATTTCATGCACTACTCGAATACCTATTATAACCATATATAAACATGCTTATAATTTACTCATATGGTCAAACCAAATTACTCCATTTTATAACCTAATGCATACCAAAACATAGCAATTTATCACTAAAAGAATAATCGAATTATAACAAACAAGAACACCTACATGTCTTGTCCGAATATGCCATTCAAACAAATTCAACATGCACTCATTCCAACTTCCAAAACACAATTTGATACCTTTGAGATTACCTCATAACAATCATATTTATATATATATGTATTCATGCTTATAAAAAGCTCACAAGGCAATCACACCTAAAATCCAAATATAAAGCATTGAAACCATTGACATTAATAGTAAGCCATTTCCGCATGGCTAATATATACAAGAACAATTTCATAGCTCAAAACATAGTCTAGCCTGTACATGCCTTTAGTTCAAAATCCAAACTCAAAAGTACCAAAATAGGTTGATAGTGTGGATGACTTTGTTGACGATCCCCTGAGCTCGTAGCTTGATTTAAATCTATAAAACAGAACGATGAACACACGGAGTAAGCTAATTTAACTTAGTAAGTCTTAAGCAATCATGATATACCAATTGAACATTCAAGCATTTTTAAACAATCAAGTAATAACATTGAATAAAATAGCTTAACTCGAAAGTCCTTCTAAACCGAATGCTTTTACCTCACTTAACAAACCATTTATCATTTCCTTACCATTAGCATACAACTTACCAACTCAGCATCAAATTCAAAATATAAAACATCCTCTCTTTATGATCTATTCATAATACATATACATGTAACTCAATAAGTTCACATAAATATTTGAACAGGTAAAGGCCGTGTACATCCGAATTTCACCTCCATAATTACATAAACACATGTCCATTTAACCTCTCATATATCCAAGCATCGAATACCAATATTTCAATGCTTAGTACTTAAATGATCTAATAATGCCGAATGCTAATGCTCATTTAGCTCAACCATCATCACTATTTTACCTTTAAACTTCAATTTATAACCTCATCAAATAGTTCACATACAAATTAATAACTCTTTTCCAACTACTCATATTTTCGATACACATAATTCAATAGGATCACATATATATATATATATATATATATATACACACATTAAGTATATACTTTACACTTAGTGATTTCACATAAAAGAAAATATATTCGCATATATATCCATTTGACATTTCGTACATTCGTATACATGGCATCAAAGTAATCCCAATATGTCACATAAACATAAGCATAAGGTTGAATATACAGGATCAATTAGTATCATTCGCATCCGACAACTTAACACAAATATATATATTTACCTTATTGATCAAATATAGAAGATCAATTTAATAACTCGTAGACACTTACCTGTATGGCCAATCATACATATATAACTTGTAATATCAACTTCCTTCCTCGATGATTACATAGCTAGAAAAGTTCATGTCTTGAAACTTGAAATTTCATCACCGATTTAAAAACCTGCTAGGCGTAAGCCTGAATTACTCACCGGCATTAAGCCTGCTAGACCGAGGTCTGAAATTGAATCACCGGCATTTAGCCTGCTAGGCATTAAGCCTG
The DNA here is from genome assembly GCA_005393395.2 of Gossypium australe. Taxonomy (NCBI): domain Eukaryota; kingdom Viridiplantae; phylum Streptophyta; class Magnoliopsida; order Malvales; family Malvaceae; genus Gossypium; species Gossypium australe. The sequence goes on along the minus strand of CM016624.1, from coordinate 62,582,061 downwards.
ATAACTTTCACCGGCACAAGGCCTGCTAGGCAATAAGCCTGATAAACTTTCACCGGCACAAGGCCTGCTAGGCTCGAAGCCCGAACATTCATATTATTTAGTCATCTCATTCACATCACATACTATCAATATCACATATATCACATATAAATTAATATCACTTTCACACCTTACCAATATCACATATATCACATATGATTCAATATCACTTTCACATATTTCACATATAATTCATATCACTTTCACATAATGCACACAATTAAGTTTAACCACATTTCATTGCTTAAACACTATATCACATTCGGTTTTGGCCAAATTTCTAATCTATAAATTAAATTTTAACATGTACTCAAGGCTATAACCTATATTAACGGTAATAAATTGCTTAAAAACTTACCTCAGATATCGTCAGACAATAAGAACCGACTATTCGCTAACTTTCACCTTTCCCCGATCCAAGTCCGTTTTTCTTTGTTCTTGATCTAAACATATTCAATTTAAGCTCATTCAAACACATTTCATTTCAATTTAATCCAAAAACACCTAAATGGGCAAATTACCATTTTGCCCCTAATTTTTCACATTTTTGCAATTTAGTCCTATTTGTACAAAACACAAAATATGCAAAATCTCCCAACAATATAGCTAGGCCAATCTTCCACATAGCCATATAAGTCCATACATTTCATTTGTTTTGCAATTTAACCCCTCTAAAATTTATTTTCTCAATTTAGCCCTATTTAGCCAAATTCATCAAAAATTTAAGAACAAAGTATGTTCATCAATTACATATCTATCATTTAACACATAAAACATCAAAAAATTCATAATAACATCAATGGCATTTTACACAAACATCATCAATTCATGAAATTAAGACATGGGTTTTAAAGCTCTCGAAGCAACGATTACAAAAACGTAGAAATTATCGAAAACCGAAGTAAAAAATTACCTTAATTAAGCCCAAAACCTAGCCGAAACCTTGCTAACTTCTTTTCTTCTTTTTCTTTTTGATTTTCGGCCAAATATAAGCATTATGGCTTTCTTTTTTTTTTTCATGCTTTTTGTTTTATATAATATAACATATATTATAATATTATTTAATAAACCATTACCAAGTAAAAATAGCCATTTATCACACCAATGTGCCGTCCACTACCTTTCAAAAAGGCCAATTTACAATATAAGGCCTCCACCTTAAAAAGCCACATCAATTTAGCCATTAATCAAATGATGGGTCACTTTTACGCTTAATGCGATTTAGTCCTTTTTATTTAATTAAGCATGCAAATAGTCAAATTTCTCTACGAAACTTTCACACACTTTAATTCACATATAATAAACACAGAAAATATTATTTAAAAATTTTTCAGACTCGGATTCGTGGTCCCGAAACCACTGTTCCGATTAGGGTCAAATTCGGACTGTTACAATCCTCACCCATTATAGGCTCATACGAACCGAGTTCAGTTCAGGGGAATACATTTCCCTATGGCTGCACGGAGATGAAAATCTCACGAAGACATAGGTACGGATGTATCCCGAAAGCGGTCCAGTATCCTGCATGGAGGTGAAATCCTCATGAAGGAGTCGCTTCTCACTCCCACTTAAAAGGGGTAAGACCGAACGGTCATTATGCAATATGATGCGAAAATATTCTACTAGACTCAAACCACAGTAATCATATGAAATAACACAAACAAATGCAATAAAAGGATCGTAATTTTTTCAAATCAGATTTTCAATTTTCGACAACAAGACAAAAAGTAATCAATTTACGGCTTGACTCTCGGAGTCCCCAATGGAGTCGCCAAGTTGCCAAACCATTTTTTTTCGTTGAAAAACGGGGTCGACTTTAAAATGAAAATGGAGTCGCCACCAATCCTTTTTTGAGGTGTGGTTGGATCACCTTGAGATTAATCATTAAAACATTTTGATTTATTAAAACAATGATTTTGGCCCACGAAATTTGAGAAAATGAGTTCTGGAGTCGGTTACGTACGAGGAAGGATTTGCACCCTCGTAACGCCCAAAATTGGTACCGAATTGATTTATTAACGTCTTAAGTAAAAAAATTGAAAAGATTTTAAAATACGATCTTCTTTGTTAAAGAAAAACTTGAATAAATTAGATTGGATGCTGAGACCCGCTTATTTCGAAGAAGTAAAATATCATGCCCAGTGAGTTAGGATTCAACATTTTGAATCCTCGAAACTAAGCTTGTCTTTTGACTTTTAAAACTCGTGCATTTAAATTCAAGAAGAATATTCGATTATTTGGGTCAAATGAAAAATCGGAACATAGTAAGTTAGGGCACAATTTCTTAAAATTCCAAATACGGAATATTGCCTTTGCTTTTAGAAATCCTTACTTCGAGATAACAAAATTTCACTTCCAGTGAGTTAGGACACAACATTTTTGAATTCCTGAGAACAAGTTTTTATTTAACTTATACTTTGGTTTTTTTTAAAAAAGGATAATCGGTTCTTTAGACTCAACAAGAAAAATTGAAACCCAGTAAGTTAGGGTAAGATTTCTCGAATCTCGAATTACAAAAAATTGTTTAATAAAAAAATTTGTATCGGACAAAGATTAATGTAACACGATTTTATAGAAAATGAACTACGGTACTACTATGCATAACAGGCTAATAATAAATGCATTGATGTAAATGACAATAATAAGGGCATACATAAAAATAAAAATAAAATAAATAATAATAAATGAATAAATAAAAATTAGAAATTAAAAATAACACAAAATAATTATAAGAAATAGTGAGTAAATAATAAATAAATGAAAACTATAAGGAATAATTAAGAATTTAACAAAGAAATAAATAAACGAATGAATATTTGGTAAAACAGTTTAAAAATAATAATAATAATAATGATAATAGTAATGAAAATAAAAATAATAATACTAGTAGTAATAAAAGTAATAGTAATAGCAGTAATAGTAGTAGTAGTAGTAATAATAATAATAATAATAATAATAATAATATTAATAATATAATAATAATAATAAGGAAACTAATAATGACAATAAATATAATAATAGTAATAGTAATATTAAAAATAATAGTAATAATGTTTAATAATAATAATGATGATGATGATAATAAATATAACAGTAATAATAATAATTATTATTATAGTAATAATAATAATAAAATTAATTAACGAAATAGCAAAAGTGATAAAGGAAATAAAAAGGGGACTAAATTGAACTTAAAACAACAGTTTGGGGGCAAATCTAAAAAAAATAAAAGGAAAAGGACCACAATGAATGCGCAAATAACAATGAGCGACCAAAAGGGAAATTAATCCCTGCCCTCCAAAACGTAGCGTTTTGCGCGGGACCTAATTGAAATCGCAATTAAATACAGGGTAAAAATTAAAAGAATGAAAAAACTTAATTGTAAAGTGATTAAAAAGTGGAAGGGCTAAAAGTGCAATTAGCCCTTCCATCGAAAACATGCGGACCTTGAGACTAGGTCGGGTCGACGCGCGGGTTGAAGTCTTATCGACGCCGTTTCAGCGCTTAAATGCACGGCCTAAAACGACACCTTTTTCGTTGTTTATAAAAGGCTAATTTTAAAAAAAAAAACCATTTTCCTTTCTATTTAAAAAAAAAAGCAGCCCTCCTTATTTTCTCTGCAGGGCATCCTTCTCCGGCCACAGGTCCGATCATCGAACCGTCGTCGTCCACCTTCGACGACCATCGTATGCTGCGGTCGGACCCCTCCTAGGTGAGTTTTTTTTTCTCTTTTTTAATACTCTATTTTACTATTGTACGTATAGTTTAAAAAATTAAAAAAAAACTTTATATGTATATAAAGACAGTTTCGAAAAGAAAAAAGGGAAAAAATATAAAGAAAAAGAAGATAAAAGAACCTTTGTTGATCTCTTTTTGTTTTTGTATTGATTTTTGTGTGTGTAACCCCTTACAAATATCCACCTGCCTTTTTTTATAGCCGATTTTAAAAAATGAAAAGAAAATACAAAAAATGACCTCTATTTTTCTTGCGCACTGCTGTTATTTGGTCCTTTTTTGCAATTGAAACCACCGTACGGAGGAGGGCGTGGCGGTATGGAGGCATGCAGCACGCGTGTGGGGGGCTAGAACTATTGCGACGCTGGCCTTGGCTAGGGTTTCAATTTTTTTCTATTTTGTTTTGGGCTAGTGGGCTAGGGTTTAGGCATTTGGGCCGCTGTAATTGGGCTTTAAGTTCGGGTTTGTAAAAAGAAACTAGACTGGTTTGTAATTGATTTTTTATTTATTGGGTTTTTCGGGCCAAGCTAAAATTGGCCTATTACACATTCCTACACCCAGTTCTTAACATCCTTCGATAGACCCTTCCAGTAAAGTAAACTGAAGATGCGGTGCCGTATGGCATGTATTCTAGAATGGCCTCCCAATGGACTATCATGGAAATAGTGGAAAAGATCCATCCTGAGATTTGTATTGTTGCCAACTACCACTTTTCCCTTTCTTCGCAATATAGTTTCATCCCAACTATATTTAGGGTGAGCATTGGGTTGTTGCTGTAGCTCATGGATTACTTGCTGCAGTTTCGTGTCCACCAGTATTGAGCTAATAATTCTATTCCACATATCAGACCAGACCCTACTAATCTCACATTGGAGCATCTGCCCCTCTTGTACATGGGACCTTCTAGATAGAGCATCGACTACAGTATTTAGGGAGCCTTTTTTGTAGAGAATAGAGTACTCGTACCCTAACATTTTCGCGACCCACTTTTGTTGGTAAGGTGTGATGGCCTGACCATTCGAGAGGAATTTGAGACTTTGGTGGTCTGTTCGAATCAAGAAAAACCTCCCAATTAAATATACATGCCATTTTTTTACTGCAAGCAAAACAACTAACATTTCTTTTTCGTAAATGGATAATGCTTGGTGTTTAACACCTAACCCTTTACTAAAAAAGGCTACAGGTGTCCCCTTTTGTTGTAAAACAGCACCAACACCATGGCCACATGTGTCTGCATCTAAGCAAAATTACTCTTTACAGTTTGGCAGCGCAAGAACTGAAGCTTGGTAGATTGCTTGTTTCAACTGCTCGAATGCTGTGCGTGTCTCATCAATCCATTGCCACACATTGTCTTTCTTCAGTAATGTTGTTAAGGGTCTAGCCAACACTCCATAGTTCTTAATAAATCATCGGTAGTATCTCGACAACCCCAGAAACCCTCAAAGTTCCTTGATAGATTATGGTGGAGGCCAATCCAAAACACTTTCGACTTTGGTAGGATCCATAGATACTAAACCTTGATGGATGACATGTCCCAAATATTTTATCTGTGAAGTACCAAATCTACATTTACTCAGCTTTGAGAAAAGTTGGTTATCCCTCAAGATTTGGAGAACCTCTTCTAGTTGTGCTAGATGTTCCTGCCAACTAGTAGAATATACAAGTATGTTATTAAAAAATACAATTACTGACCTTCGAAGATGTTTTTTGAAAACTGTGTTCATTAGTGATTGGAAACTGGATGGGGCATTTGTGAGGCCAAATGGCATGACGACAAATTTACAGTGACCTTCATGAGTTTTGGAGGCTGTTTTGTGGATGTCGTGATCCCACATTCGAATCCAGTGGTAACCTGACCGGATGTCCAACTTGGAGAAATGAGTTGCTACCCCGAGCTCATCTAACATCTCCTCAATTAGAGGATTGAAAATTGGGCTTTGATAGTGAGTTGACTTAACTGTCTATAGTCAATGCAAAGTTGCCAACTGTCGTCCTTCTTTTTGACCATGACCACTGGTGAAGTAAAAGGGATGTTGCTATTTCGAATCACTCCAGTTTGTAGCATGTCCCCTACAAGCCTTTCAATTTCTATCTTTTGAAGGGGGTACCTGTATGGTCTAATTTTCACTACTTTAGACTCATCTAACAATGGAATTCGATGATCATGTAGCCTATGAGGTGGGAGTCACTTAGACACCTTGAAAACATCCTTGAATTCGACTAGGAGTGTGCTAATTCATTAGGAATTTGAAGTGAAGACATTTGAATAGATGTTTGATCTCCTGCAACAAATAACATGGGATTTGGTCCCTTGTCAGTCATGGTAAAGCTTTTAGAAACTTGAGAACCTGTTACCAGTTGTAAGCCTTAGGAATGATTACTTGCAAAACACTTGACTTCCCTTGGTATTCAAACAACATGGTGAGAATGGTGAAATTCCAGATAATTGAGCCTAAGGACAACAATCATTGAATGCCTAATACCAAATCACAGTCTTTTAATGATAAAACCAGAAAATCGGTTTCAAATATGTTCCCTTATGCTTCCCATTTGACCGACTTGCTCAATCCTTGTGTAGTTAAACTGCCCCCATTGGCAATCATAACATTGAGTTGCTCCTCTGGTTCTACTGGAATATGTAGCCTATTGGTTAATTTATGGTCCACAAAATTGTGTGTGCTTCCCGAGCCAACCAGTATAATTACTTCTTGGTGGTTAATTGTTGCTGCCAACCTCATTGTGTTATGTCTTTGGAACCCCTTGAGAGCATGTATGGATAGAACTGGTGTGGTGAACTCATTTTCGGGTTCTGCTCCCTCCAACTGTTCAGGACAATCCTAAAAAACTTCTACAGTTTGTGTTTTAGGGTCTTCTGTTGATTGTATAGAAGCTTACACCACTAATTGACATAATTGTAATTTAAGGCACTTGTGACCAGGGGTGTATTTAGAGGCACACCAAAAACAAAGGCCTTTCTTTTGGTGTTCTTCCAATTCACCTTGTGAGAGAGACTTAATAGGGGCCTTATACTATGTACTAAGTGGTTGAATCTTTCTCGTGTCTAAAGAGGTTTGCACATGGTGGTATTCTTTAGAGCTAAGTAGGAAGGGTTTTGAGTAAGTGGTACCTCCTAAGAAGTGAGTCTTCCTTTGAGCGTTAGCTATAATTTCCTCAACTTGTTTGGCAATCTGATAAGCTTCCACTAGTGTCTGAGGCTTAAATAATTGTAAGTATTGACTAATGTCCCCTTTTAAGTTACTAATAAAAATGCTAAGGGCGTAGCTTTCAGGTAGGCATAACTGGTTTAAGAGACTCACAAATGTGTCATGGTAATGCTCTACTGTGACTTGTTGTTTGTGACTAACTAGTTCAGTCATAGGGTTCAAGAAGGTATTAGTTCCAAATCTATCTTGTAGACCTCTTGCATAAACATCCCAGGTAATATGCTGTAACCCCCTGTCTCTGTGAGAAAAAATTATGCCAGTTTAATGTTTTCCCTTCAAATGCAACATAACTGCCCGAACCTTAGAGTGATCAGAGATTGCTTCTAATTCCAAAAAGTGTTCCAACTTGGACCACCACCCTCTAAAATCTCACCCATCAAACTTTGGACACTCCATTTTGTAATCCTTCCCCACTGATTCTATTAAGTTAGTTCGAGATGGAAGACCATAGTGCCCTACCTCTGTTACTGGAGAGACTAGAAGTGGTTCCTAGTTGAGCCAGAAGGTTGCCCTCCTAGGATACCTTGCCCTTGCCATGTTGGACCCCTAAAGCTGCTACTGGAGAAGACTGCCCTAGATATTGTTCCAAAATAGCTTGTAACTCTGAACGAAGCTCACTTTTTAGTTCTGTTTGCATGGAATGTATTTATTCTTTTAAGTCTGTATGCATCCCTTTGCATTTGGTTTCTTGTTTAGTGTTCATTTGTGTAACTTCGAGCTGCAGTTGGTTCATCTCTTTTTGAAAGCGTGTGGTGACTCCCTCGGTGGCCATGAAGATAACCTGGCTCTGATACATTTGGTAAGTAACACACAGAAGATAGGAAAATAAGGGAGAAAAAGGAAAAAGAAAACTTCAGAGAAGAAGATGAAGGATAGAGAAGCTAGAATTCCATTCTGTTCATTCATAACCATTTTCTGAGCCTCTTTGCTGCTCAAATAGAGACAAACGATGGGTACAAGGTAACAACCAAAAAACAGTTGTCAAAACAGTTATCAGTTACGCACTGTTTCACTAAACAAAACGCAAAGTTTTTGCCTTAATTAAACAAGCATTAACAGAATCATCTAATTAACGAAATTACAGTAAATTAAAAGGTAGTTAAAGTAACATTTTATCCCATATCATTTTGACCAATGCTGATCACAGAAAAGAAACATTGACCAGTATTGGTAACAGAATTGAAGAAAGTTAACACAATTCTATAGCTCAAATTTCAATTGATGTTGTCAGATTGAGATATTATTATTTGTTCCTGAGCTTCCCCACTTTCATACTACTAGAGAGAAGGAAGAGAGAAAATCTAATAATTTATTGTTATTTTTTGGGGTTTTTGAGGAATTTACGTGGGTCTCAAAGAGAGGTGTTCTTTTTTTAACTATACAAAGTAAATTTTTGTGGAACATGTAATATTTAATAATCCATTATACACATGTCAGAAATTGAACTTATCCAACTAGGTAATATTTCCTATTTTGTACATCTTTAGTAAAATTTCTATTTTTATTATATTTAATATTACGATATTTTTAATAAAAATCTTAATATTGTTATGGTGAAGTTCCACATATATATATATATAGTTATTGAACGTTTATAAAAAAAATTAATTGAATTCAAAATTTATCAATTCGTTTCTATATTAAAATTTGAACATTTATATATGAACGAATTAGATTATTAGAAAATCTTAATATTATTATGATAAAATCTTAATAATAGAGGAAACTATTTGAAGTTTATTACGTACATTATTATGATAAAAAGATTGTTTGACCTTTTTTTTTTTGAATTTTCAAAAAATCTTCGTTTGACTTTTTTAGGATTTAAGGTTGTTTGAATTTTAATAAGTCTTGTTTTAGGAAACAAAAGACTATAAAAATGTTGATATGGCAAACAATAGAACTACCGCTTGTGAGAAGATTAACTTTGCCAAATATAAAAATGGAGACTATGATGGTGGACATTTTATTCATTCCTCATTTCCCAAGGAGACCCACCACTTCTAAAAATCTTTCTTAGTTATATCATTTTCTTCTCCTCACATTAATTAAATATTTAAATATTGTATTTTTATTTTTCTGTAATTGCATCTTAATTTAATAATGTATATTTTTGAAAAAATTGTATTTAAAAACAATATTATAATAAATTTACAACTTTTTAATATATTTTGATGTCTATTAAATATAAATATTATGATCAATACTTTAGTATGGTTAACTTTTTTTCCTTCAATAAAACATCTAACCTAAAAAATATAACTTTATCATAAATTTATTTAAAAATTAATTTATGTTGTAATTTAATCTAAATGAAATTTCAAATTGAAGTGTTTCCTAAATGCAATATTGATTTAATTTATGTTGAAAATTTTGATTTAAAAGATATTTGCAAATTAAATTTATTTAAAAAGAACATACTAAAATATAAATTCCATTCAAATTCATAACCTATGCAAAATAATAATAGAAATATATTATGGGGTGTTTGGTAAACAGAGTTTTGGGCCTTTTTTAGCTGATTTGGGCACAAATGGAGGATTGGGTAGTCAAACCCTCTAATTGTAGTGTTTGGTGAATGGAGGTTTGCAAGAGCTTATTGAGCTAAAACTTCTAAAACAAAAAACACTACAATGGGCAACTTTTTTTAACAGTTGATTGGGAATGACATATCAAACTATGCTTGCTCAAAAATTAAAGTTGGTTTGGATGGGCAGTAGGGTGCAGTGCGTTTAGCTTACTTTTGTCTCACGCTACAATATCACTACAGTATCTAATCTCACTGCCACCATTGTTTTTACACTAACCGTGGGTAAACGCACCGCCCATCTAAACCCACACTTACTCCCTTTGCCACATGTTCTCAAACCTAATAGGTGTGTCAAGATATTAGTAGTCTCAATTATCCCATTTTCACTTTCACCTCCAAAGTACAAAATAAATCTCAAAAAAAAAAAACCATCCATCGTGAGTTTACAAAAATCAACATTGCCACGAGATATTTTCAAACGAGCCCATTCGTCCATGAATATTTTTGTACTCTTAATTTATTTTCAATTTAGTTCTGTAAAATGATTTCTTATGCAACTTTATATTAATTGAAATATGCTACTTGACAAGTTTGTTTAGAGTGTGACATAATTATTACTAATTTACATAGTAAGAACAAGACATAATTATCACTAAAGAATATAGTTTACAATTAATTGATACACTATTAATATTTATCAATTTCCACAATGTTAATATTCGCAAATAAAGAACTTAAGAAATTTGTTTATTTAATTTTTCAAAAATATTCACTAGTTAATTTCTATAATGAATGTTTTAATTCCTTGGTAATAGTGTTTTATTTCAATAATTTCACCCAATAAATACTAAAATATTATAAACAAATAAATACTTTAACAATAAAATGTGTCATGCCATTATTTGTCATTTTATACATATTAGCTTTCTGCTATCAGCTAAGTTTTACAAAACACTTTTAAATAAACAGTTAATCAAATCAAATAATAGAATCAGTTGATCGAACCAGCTACTGTAATCAACAATTAGCTATCAACCAATTATCAAATATATAATAACTATAATATAAAGTAATTATGAAATGTGGATTTCGTAATTGTCACATCCCAAAAATTGAGTTAGAAGAAATTAGGTTAGTGGAACCAAGAGTGGTCACGCCCTGATTTTTGAGTTAAGATTGTGAATATTTTATCAAGTGAATTAATTTAGTTTTGTGGTTAAGGGTTGTGCTTATGTGTGGGGGTTTTTGGGTTTGAATCATTTTCCTTGAATTTTTGTTAAATCTCTATTTTTGAACATCTGATTTACGAATTATTTTCGCTCAATTGATGACAATGATGAGCCTAGTGATTTAGGGTTTTAGGTTTGAATCATTTCCCTTGAATTTCTGCTAAATCTCTATTTTTGAACATCTGATTTATAAATTATTTTCGCTCAATTGATGACAATGATGAGCCTAGTATTCGTAAGTAAATGTTTGAGTCCTGTTATTTTCGCCTTAACTAAATCACTAAGCTCATTATTTTCGCTCAAATATTTACTTATTTTTCGCTCAATTGATGAAAATGATGAATTATTTTTACTAAACCATGAATTATTTTCGCTCAAGTTTGAGTTCTGTTATGTTAAGGCAAAATTTATTTTTATTTTTCGCCGTGGGCCGTCCTATTATTGGTATACTAGATAAGTTAATTTCTAATAATTTGTTAGGATATATAGGAACTTGGTTGGATTTGGTAAAATATCAATATCTTTATTGTCATTTTTATTCAAAAAAATTATTATTATCTCCAACTAACTCCTGGCTTGTCATCCCACTTTCCCACAGTTCTCATTTATTTTTTTTATTTTTTTATTTTTGGCTTTTTGAAACCGCAAAGAAAAGTTCATCCAGTCATTGCTTCTATTTTCTGTTTCTTTTCTTTGTTTTTCTGCTTGTTCCATCTTGGCTTGCGGTTCCTTCTTTTCATCTTGCTATTTTTTTATTTTTTTATTTAGTTATTTTATTTTATTTCTCAATATGTTCTTGATTCTTGGATTATTGTGCTTCCAATTTCATTCTTGCATTTGGTGGATCAACTTCTGCTCTCTGTTGCTGTTTCAATTTTCCGAGTATTCGTAAGTAAATGTTTTTCGTACATTTTTGTAAGGGTTCATGATTAATGCTTTAATCATTCTTTTGGAAAATGGATTAATTTCATGAAACTTTCGTTGTTAGGTGTTAATCAAGTAGATCGGAACTTCCCTTCTGAGATTAAGTTGTGCTAGGCTTGTCGTGTCTATTTGGGTCAATGGTTGAGCATTGGAAGACTCAATTTCAGTTTGTTAAAATTTATTACCACCGGTTGTGATTGGATGAGTTTTTGGAATTTGGTGAATCCATACTAAAATTAATTGTTTGATTATTGAATTTAGGTTCTTGAAGTCTCATAGTCGATTTCACATCAAACAATAACCAGGTGTGTAATGAAAACTTGAGAAATCAACAATCAGTGAAAGCTAAAATTGGGACTGTTGACGCCACACGGCTGTATGTGTCACATGATCTGGGCTTCTTGGGCCGTCTAGGCCACACGAGTGTGTGGGCTCATTTTTTGAAAATATTCATTTTGACCCCTTATGTTTTGTGAACTATATTGAGCCTTTCTGTAGCGTTCGTACCACTTATTTGAGACCTAAAAATAAGCTATCGATGGATATGCTTCTGTGTTGAAGTGTTTAGGGTATTTGTAATATGTATATTTGCATGTCATGATACTAGTAGTTTTGATGATATGTTTTGGTTCGCTATGTCTATATAAGTTTGTATAATGTATGATTATGTTAAATTCTATCTCTAAATCTGTTATGTAACCATGCATGTGATTTCATCGCAGACTGATGTGTTTTTAAAATGTTTAAGAAATTTGTTTTGTAGAGCATGGAGTTTCATGTCATCTGTTTTTGTTACTATTCATCAGCATGTCTTACACGCTCACCATTCTGATTTTGTACATGCATGTCATGACATATTGCATGGGCTTCGGGATTATGTTAAAAGGAGGAAGACTCTGTACTGGCAATTTAATGATCTACGTATTTAGTGTTCAACCACATATTTGCCTTCTGCAACTGAGCTGCAATACAGTGGCTTGACCACATTTATTTGATTTGGCAATTTAATTGCAAATTGATAAGTTATCGTTGCTGGGCAATCTAGGGTGGCAGGTCATCGTTGCCAAGAAAGTCGAGATGAATTTAGTGGTGTGTTTGGGATGAATGAGTTTGGGGGAGAACTCTATTTTGGTGTGTAGCACAGTTGGGTAGGACATTTTCTCAAAAATCCGCATTATGATTTTCTTAAAAATATTGCATTGGCATAATCATGCATATTTAATTCTGTTGACTGATTGTTATGAAATTTTTTGTTTTGTATATCAAAATGTGTGTGATCTCAATTTGAGTTTTAGTTATACACTGAGCTCTATAGCTCACCCCTTTATTTTATTTCTGATGTTTCAGGTAATTGATAAGTTAGAATCGGATATCGTGCGAGAGCTCAGATGATTTTATCAGTTAAACTAAAAATGGTGATTTTCATAACTATTCATTTTGGACTTTTAGGACTGCGATTTATTTTTTGTTTCCATTTAAATTCATTTATTTTTATATTTGTTTACGTGATACTGCAAAACCTAGCGGCTTAACAATTTATAAAATTTGGCTTTCATAATTAAAACTCTAAAGGTTTTCTGCTTCAAGTTAAGTAACCCCTCAAGGATTTTTCTGTAAATACAAATGGTTTATAACGAGTGTTTGTTTTTTAAGTTGAAAACGATTTTCCAAAATGCTTATTTTTGAAACACGAGTCGAATTCAAATTTTGGGGTTGAGATAAGTGATTTCGTATTTAAGTTTTTTTCTAGACATTTGTTAAAGTGTTGCCAAATTTCATGATTTCAAAACGTGTTTTTAGTTTGATCGAGACAAAGGCTTTTAACAAGCTAATGTAATTCCTCAACATCTGGTCAGCACTTCTAGGCAGGGTTTGGGGTGTTGCATTTAGTGGTATTAGAGCCAGGTTGGAAAACTCGAGCTGTGTATGCATAATGTGTTCAGAAATTTCTGATTTTTAACATAATTTTTTGGAAATATGATTTGGGTGAATTTCACCAAAATTTACTAAAGCTTTGAAAATGTGAATCAAAGACTCCATAGCCTATCCAAGTAAATATGAATTCTTCTGTTAACTTTACTTTAGTTACCTTTACTTTAATACTTCGGTAAGATTGTTAAATTTTGAGAGTGTAAAATAGGACATCTCTACCTTAAGATAAGTATACTGACTAAACTTTAGACTTAGGGTTTAAAGATAAACCTAAGTTAAATTTTAACACCTTTGAACGATAGAAAAACAAGATGAGTTTCTGTGGCATTTGAGTTTGTGGTTCGCGAGGATGTAGCGTACGTTGTCTAATGGCTCACGCTGAGTCTAATTCTCTAGGCAACGTGCCCAATTTGGAAATTAGCGATATTGTTGATATGCTCATTTCTGAGGGCGGTAGTTAGGAAGTTGGAGATGACATTGTGTCCTAAGATATGTTTAGAGATCTGCAAAGGGCCGCTGAGGTCTAATATGTATTCGTAAGTCAAAGGTTTGTGATCGAGCGACTTTGGTCGAGTAAGATTAAGTTAGCAGAAGAGATCAATCGCTTAGAGAGCGAGGAAAAGGAAAGGAATAAGTGCGGAATAAGAGGAGTTATGTTCCTGTTTACTTGAATTCGCTACTTGGGTAACGATTCAGAATAGTTATGCCTCAGCGGGTTGAGGTAGCTATAAGTATGGATCTGGTTTCGATTTATACTTTCTGTGTTAGGTGTCATCCGGGCGAGTGTTGGTGGGGAAATGGGAACGTGTTTTGGATGTGGATCTGATGAGCACCATGTGAGGGATTGTTCATGACCATCTCTTAGTAGGGTGCAAGCTTCGATTCAGAGAGGGGAATCAAAGACTAGTTTGTGGAACTAGGCGTCGAGAGGATTGAGATGCATCTGTTAGCAATACAATTATATCTGAAATTGTACTTTGCATTGATTAAGTATTTTATGATACTCAAATGTTTGATTGACATTAGAGTTTCTAAGACATTGGGACCGTATCGTCACTGGTATATTGTCTAGTTTGCATTGAAATCAAAGTTGCGCAGTGACGATGTGGTAATCAATTTGGAATGAGAAATTTCATATTTTGGTGGTTAAGTGTGTGGTGTGGTAGCGAGAATTTTGAGGATGAAACTCTTTTAAGGAGAGGAGAGTTGTCACATCCTAAAAATTGGGTTAGAAGAAATTTGGTTAGTGGAACCATGAGTGACCATGCCTTAATTTTTGAGTTAAGATTGTGAATATTTTATCAAGTGAATTAATTTGGTTTAGTGGTTAATGGTTGTGCTTGTGTGTGGAAGGTTTTGAGTTCAAATCCTTTCCCTTAAATTTTTGCTATTTTTGCTAAATCTTTATCTTTGAACATTTAATTTATAAATTATTTTTGCTCGACTAATAATAACAATGAACCTAGTGGTTCAGTGGTAAAGCCTTAGTATACTTAGAAGTCCTGTAATGTTAAGGTGAATTTATTTTTATTTTTGGTCGTGGGCCGTTCTAATATTGGTATACGAGATGAGTTTAATTTCTAATAATTTGTTAGGATATATAACAGCTTGGTTGGATTTGGTAAAATATCAAAATCCTCATTATTATTTTTTATTCAAAAAAATTATTATTATCTCCAACTATCTCCTGGCTTGTCGTCCCATTTTCCCATAATTCTCATTTGTTCTTTCTTTTTGTTGTGGCTTTTTGAAACTGCCAAGAAAAGTTCTTTCAGTCATTGCTTCTATTTTCTATTTCTTTTTCTTTATTTGTTTGTTTGTTCCATCGTGGCCTGCGGTTCCTTCTTTTCATCTTACTAGTTTTTATTTATTTAGTTATTTTATTTTATTTCACAATCTGTTCTTGATTCTTGAGTTATTGTGCTTCTAATTTCATTCTTGCGTTTGGTGGATCAACTTTTTATAAGGGTTTATGATTAATGCTTTAATCATTCTTTTGGTATATGAATTAATTTCATGAAGCTTTTGTTGTTAGGTGTTAATCAAGTAGGTCGGAACTCCCCTTCTGCGATTAAGTTGTGCTAGGCTTGTCATGTCTGTTTGGGTAAGTGGTTGAGTATTGGAAGACTCAATTTCAGTTTGTTAAAATATACCATCGGTTGTGATTGGATGAGTTTTTGGAATTTGGTGAATCCATACTAAAATTAGTTGTTTGATTATTGAATTTAGGTTTTTGAAGTTTCGTGGTCGATTTCGTATAAAAAAAATACTCAGATGTGTAACGAAAATTCGAGAAATCAGCAATTGACGAAAAGCCGAAATTGGGACTGCCAACGCCACACGGTTTGGGCTTTTTTGGTTAGGTGGACCTATTTGCTTAAAATTCCCATTTTGGCCCATTTTGTTTCGTGAACTGTATTTAGCCTCTCTGTAAGGTTCGTACCACTTAATTGAGACATGAAAACAAGGTACATGTGAAAATGCTTCTGTGTTGAAGTGTTTCGGGTATTTGTAATATGTATATATGCATGTTATGATACTAGTAGTTTTGATGGTATGTTTTGTTTCGCTATGTCTGTATAAGTTTTTGTATAATGTATGATTATGTTAAATTGTATCTCTGAATCTATTATATAACCATGCAACTGATTTTATGGCAAACTGATGTGTTTTTAAAATATTTAAGAAATCTGTTTTGTAGAGCATGGACTTCCATGCCATTTGTTTTTGTTACTATTCATCAGCATGTCTTACATGCTCACCATTCAAATTTTATACATGCATGCCATGACATATTGTATGGGGTTCAGGATTACGTTAAAGAAGGAAGATTCTGTACTAGCAGATTAATGAACTATGTATTTAGTGGTTTGACCACATATTTTGCTTCAACAATTGGGCTTCAATACAGTGGCTTGACCACATTTATTTGATTTGGCAATTTAACTGCATTTTGATAAGCCATCGTTGTCGGGCAACTCGGAGTGGCAGGTCATCATTGCCAAGAAAGCCGGGATGAGTTTTGTTGTGTGTTTTGGATGGATGAGTTTTGAGGAGAACTTTATTTTGGTGTGTACCGGAGTTGGGTAGGACATTTTCTGAAAAGTTCACATTATGATTTTCTTAAAAATATTGCCTTGGCATAATCATGCATATTCAATTCTGTTTAACTTATCGTTATGAAATTTTCTGTTATTTTCTATTTTGTATATCGAAATGTTTGATCTGAATTTGAGTTTCAGTTATACACTAAGCTCTATAACTCACCCCTTTATTTTATTTATGATGTTTCAGGTAATCGGTAAATTAGAATCGGATGGCGTGCGACAGCTCAGATGATTTTATTAGTTAAATTAAAAATGTTGATTTTCAAACTATTCATTTTGGACTTCTGGGACTTTAATTTGTTTTTTTTTTCCGTTTAAATTCATCGATTTTGATATTTGTTTACGTGATACTGCAAAACCTCGCGGGTTAACAATTTATAAAATTCGGTTTTCATAATTAAAACTCTAAAAGTTTTCCACTGCAAGTTAAGTAACCCCTCAAGGATTTTTTTGTAAATAAACAAATGGTTTATAACGAGTGTTTGTATTTTAAGCTGAAAACGATTTGCCCAAATGCTTATTTTTGAAACACGAGTTGAATTCAAGTTTTGGGGTTGAGATAAATGGTTTTGGATTTAAGTTTTTTTTGTAGACATTTGTCGAAGTGTTTCTAAATTTCATGAATTCGAAACGTGTTTTTAGTTTGATCGAGACAAAGGCTTTTATCAAGCTAATGTAATTGCTCAACATCTAGTCAGAACTTTTAAACCGGGTTTGAGGTGTTACATTAATAGTACAAATTTAAAATTTAGCATCTAAAATTAATATTTTAAAACATGTTAGGAAAAATGAAATGATGCATCATATATATATATATGATCATAAAATATGTACCATAATAAAATTTTAATATTTTCATATGTAAATGATTGAAATAAGAAAGTATCTCATTTATTTTATCTGCTAGTCAAATAATTAAATAGTTAATCAAATAATTTCCTAAATTTATGTCCCATAATAATAGCACAATCTTTCTTTTAACACCCAAAACCAACGACTAAATTTTGTTCTAATTACCAAGTATTCTTTGCAATTCAATAAATGTATTCTTTTCCATCATCCATAATCAGTAGCTAATTTCAAGGGAGAAGTTGGTTAACTAAAATTGAATTTCAATGATTCACGTGGCAACTAAAGAACTAAGCCAACTTACCATATTTACAAGAATACCTTGTATATATATATATATATGATATCATGGCGTTGAAAAGGAAAAGACAATTTGGGAATTTCAGCTTTTAAATCTTTAAGCTTCTCTTTGAGGTTCATATTTTAGCAACTTGATACCAGTATCTATGTATTCTTGTTTATAATTATTAATCATTTCCTTCTGATCTTCAAAAGTTTTGATATTTTGAAGTTGATCTGCACACAGTTGCTTGTAGTGAAAAAGTTGTGTGTGTGGTCTGATATCGCATCTCCAATACCTCGTAGTTTCATTATATCTGTTTTAATGTTTTGCATTGAACGCAAATGATGTTCTTAGCAAGTTAAAATGAAAAAGGAAAAAAGAGACCATAAGATTTAAATAACATTGAAATTGAAAATTCAAACTAAGAAATACTTAAACATAAATATTATTGAGAATTATGCATGGTTCAAAATACAAATTTTGGTAGTGCTCAATTTCTTGACATATTTTCGCATTGAAACTATTAAATGCATTGTGAAATCACCAAGTTCCA
This sequence comes from Gossypium australe, assembly GCA_005393395.2. Classification (NCBI taxonomy): domain Eukaryota; kingdom Viridiplantae; phylum Streptophyta; class Magnoliopsida; order Malvales; family Malvaceae; genus Gossypium; species Gossypium australe. The sequence goes on along the minus strand of CM016624.1, from coordinate 62,563,656 downwards.
TTCAAATTGCTATAAAAAAAAACTTATATATGAATGAATATAAATTCAATTATATGTTTGAGTATAAAAAAAAATGAAAAGATTTTAGTTTTATGCATTATATATAAGTGATGTTTGTTACGTAGTAGGCATGTTGAATTGCCAACCATTTCATTATCATCAAACTCAATTAAAATAGGTGACGAATTTGAGACATCCATAGCTAAAAATAACTTCCATTATAAAATAAACTGTAAAGATTAGCTAAAGAAGATGTTAGAACAACCTATTCTCTAGCTTAAAAAAAGCCACAAGATTGCTTCTATTATATAATTGAGTTATTGCTTGCTTAAAAAGTGCAATACATACCTTTGGGAACCATTATTTTCGGTGGAAGAATAGAGTTTTAAATGAGAATATTCTATTTTCTTTGTCAAATTAAGTCTGAAGGTTTTAATATGCATGATTTAAGAATATGATGCCAAATATTTATTACGTGAAATTTTATTACATATTTATTGTTTTTGGTTGGATTATGCATTGGAAACTCATGTATCAATTTTTTAATAAATATAATTAAATGCACGAAAAAAAAGTATATATAATATACATACACTAAAATTATGATAAATTAAAATATATTAAATAAATATTTATCTATACATACATACTAAACGCAATGTTCTATTTAACAATTAAAAAAATTCCTAAAACAAGTAATGTTCTATTTTATAATGAAAAATATATATTCTCAGCATCTACAATATGATGTAAAACACGATGCCTCTTTTGGCTTGGTTGTTATCCACGTATTGTATTATTTAATACGTTAGTATTGCCTAACTTCCAAATGATTATCTGTTTGGTGGAAATGTAAATTAATTCATCAGAATTTTTTTATACGCAAGTTGGGCGACATTTATCACTGATGTAGAGGTAGTATTCATTTATTTAACACAAGGGTTTTGTGATTTGATTCTAATTTTGTAACACTTCAAACCCGGCCTAGACGTTATGGCTGAATCTGGCGGTGTCACATTGAAGTATTTAGCGTAAAATTTGTTGTCGTTGAAATCCTCAAAATCAATTAATCATTTTGTTATTTAACGGTGATTCCAAAACGGGTTGTTCATTTCCAAAGCGTGCATCATTAAAAGCTAATCACTTTTAAAACGTTATTAATTTTCAAAATCTCATTTATTGCGGAATTTTTTTAGAAATGTTGCGAAAACGTGGTGCATTTGAAAACAGATACCTTTTGAAAACCCGTCTTTTTCTACAACTAGCAGTTTATATCAAACTAAATAAATAAAAACCCCAATTTAAAGTTTATAACTTTAAAGAGGCCTTATTACATAAAAATACCCCAATTCAGTTACTTATAAATCAAAGCTAAAAACGAAAGCTAATGCGGTTGTGTGGCCTTCATCGAGTCCCTTGCAACACCGACCCGCCTACGACTGGGGATTTCTTGTATAGTTAAACAGAGGGGTGAGTTTACGAAAACTCAGTGTGTAATCCACTAATAAGAAAACAATCAATTAAACAGTAGATAAATACAGTTTGGGCATGAGCCCGTTACAATAACAATCCAGTTTAATGTGGGCCTAAGCCCTTTCCTGTAACAGTAAACGATTGGGCTTGAGCCCATCACAATGCCAATAACCAGTAGGGCCTTTGCCCAATTTTAGTATTAGAATCAGTGGGGCCTTGGCCCATAACAGTAACAGATATTAGTCATGCAGTGAACAGTATGTAATATCATTAATCGATGCAGTAACAGTACAGTATCATTAATCAGTGCAGATATGCAGTCTGCCCACCAAACACACCATGCGGGGATAAAATCGACCCACCCAGCCAGACACACCAAGATTAGCACCGGTTGCGGCACTAAATAGTATTGCAGCAAAGCTACCAGTAAAATAAATGACAAATAGCCATCAGTAGGTCCACAGTCGTCTTTGGCGACCCATGCAACCTTATCAGTATAGTACACTTCCTCCAAATATAACAACCCATCCCCATGCAATATGTCGTGACATAATATCATATGTGTATGCTAAATGTCATGCTCAATCATAGTCATTCATATCATAGAGCAAATTATTCATACATAACATAAGGCCATAACAGTCATTTCATCACCTAGGGTATAACAATCATTTTACCCTGTGGGGGTATTTCGGTCATTTTATCCTATAGGGGTTTTTCGATCATTTGACCCTATGGGGGTATTTCAGACATTTTATCCTATAGGGGTATTTCGATCATTTAACCTATAGGGGTATTTCGGCCATTTTATCTTATGGGGGTATTTCGATCCTTTTAGCCTATGGTGGTATTTTGGTCATTTTACCCTATGGAGGTATTTCAGTCATTTACCCTATAGGGGTATTTCGGTTATTTTACCCTATAGGGGTATTTCGGTCATTTTACCCTACTTTGGGGTCTCTGTGTAGATATTCACCTCTCGGAAGGTTTGCAGTTGCCTTGAGCGACTTCGGCAACCTAAATGGTCATAACAGTGTAAATGGGCCTAAGGCCCATTACTCGGCCCAAGTGGGCCTACATGCTCGTGCAGCCCGTTCAATCCAGATTTTGCCACAGCTATGAGACCTACATAGCCCAGTCCAGTATTTGCCACAAATCGTGGATTTCATCCGTGTGGGGCCCACGAGCCCATTTGGCCTACACGGCCCATTTTGGCCTAACGTGGCCCAATACGGCCTAAGCCCATGAAAATGCTCATGGAGGCCTCTATAGCCATACGCTCATGATTCATGGGCTCGGTTTGACCACACGAGCGTTCGCAGGCCCATGTGACCCCAAAGCCCAATCTTTCGGCTTTTTAGCTTTTCGGCTTTTGTCGTTCTACAGTCAAAACAGTGTGAATGCACACCTGTTTACGTAACCGCTCCAAGTTCCACGAGCACCAAAACCTACATTCATACAAGGCTTTCCATTAGTCGCTGAACAATAGGGTTAATGCCCTTCATTTACACCCCTAACTAAAATTAAAATTAACACTTGCCTTGATTGACAAATATGGCTTAGCCCACTTATACCACCGACGAAGGTTGCCTACAGTCTCTTTGATGGATATCTGCATTACAAACAGATTTTATTTAATGGGATTATTTATTCATGTGGTTTAAATCCACACATGATAACTTACAGAATCACAGAAAGCATTCGACCTACACTTTAGGATGCTAGCCTACATACTTACCTTTGATCGAGTGATGGGAGAAAGGTTTCGACGACTTTAATCTTACCTGAAACTTTTTCACTCTGCGAGGAATTTGAACCATTAGAGAATAGCTGTCAAGCCGAAAACACAATTGAAGAGATGAAGAGGGAGAGAAAGGTAATATTTGACAAATAGTTGACCAAAAAGGGGTGAAGGAAGAAGAGCAAATCAGAAGAAAAAACAATGCGAAATTGCCCAACACTATTCTGTCAAGGTTTGGGAAAGTAGAGGAAAGGGAAGAAACAGAAAAGAGAGGAGGGGAAGAGAAAGGAGGATTCGGCAGGGGAAAAGAAAGAAAAATGTAAAAAGGAAAAAGTTAGCAGAAAAAAAAAAGCCAATAGAACCTACCACATTCGGCCAAAGAGAGAAAAAACAACCAAATGAGCAGTATACCTCTTTTGGCCGAATTCTTGAGTGCCAGAGTCCAAATTCAGCACAAATTCCTCCTCCTCTCATCTCCTTGATTTTCTCCTAAAGTCCCTCCTCAAACATCTCCATGACTAGTTCAAACTCCATTCAAATTCTATTCAAACTCCCCTTAGTTGTGTTTCAGTCCAACTCCACTACCTACACAGCTCAAGCAGCAAAATAAACACTCCATTGTGCAACCCAGGACTTGACCCTCAAACCTCCCAATTACATAACACACTACCTTGCCACTAGACCGTAAGCTCTATTTGTGTCATAAAACAAGCACTATTATTTATAAGGCCTAAATGTCAGTGTCCAGATTCATATAAGAGCAAAACTAAAAATTCTGCAAAAGCCAATACTTGAACCCAGGCTTCTCACACACTCCCAGAGCACTTAACCACTGAAACAGAAAAATATTTGTGTCACTTTCTTGCACAAATAAATATTTATGAGCAGTCTCCTAACTGTTCCCTTGTTCAAAACCTATTTTTTCTAGGCCCAAAATTCGAGGCGTTACAATTCACCCTTTCTTAAAGAAATTTCGTCCTCAAAATTTCCAATTATTAGATCAGTCGCATAACACAGACTCCACCACTATGCTTTCGCTGCGCACTCTAGTTCCAAATTAGGTATATGGCCAAACGACGAGGACCCAACTCGAGCACCTTTGCGGCCTCTACCATGGCCTCTTGTACCTCATCTGTGTTTACCTCTTGTGCTCATTGTCTATTCGTGTTTTATCTAAATTAACAATTTTATGCAGATCAGTTTACAGTTCTAATTGTTTATTAACAGATGTCTTATGAAAAGAAGTAATTTAGAGTTTGTTTTCGCACAATGCAGTGTCTATCAGAGTCTACTAGTTTACTACAATTTCAGTATACCCTACTAAAGAGTTTGCAGTACTACCTACAGTAGTCTTAGTACTCCAACCTATGGCAGTATCAGTCAAAATCAAAGTACAATTTTCATGGAGAACATACAGGATCGGCGCGGAGACTCGGTGTGCCACACAATTAGAAAATCCTTCCAGAACACTTCAAATTATTTAAAAGCAACTTTTAGAAATTCAAAGTTTAAAAACCCAATCCATAGCTGAGTTTTACAACTAGGCTCTGATACCACTAAATGTAACACTCCAAACCCGGCCTAGATGTTATGGCTGAATCTGGCGGTGTCACATTGAAGTGTTTAGCATAAAACTTGTTGGCGTGGAAATCCTCAAAATTAATTAATCATTTTGTTATTTAACGGTGATTCCAAAACGGGTTTTTCATTTCCAAAGCATGCATCATTAAAAGCTAATCACTTTTAAAACGTTATTAATTTTCAAAATCTTATTTATTACGAAAGTTTTTTTAGAAATGTTGCGAAAACGTGGTGTCTTTAAAAATAGTTACCTTTTGAAAACCCGTCTTTTTCTATAACTAGCAGTTTATATCGAACTAAATAAATAAAAACCTCAATTTAAAGTTTATAACTTTAAAGAGGCCTTATTACATAAAAATACCCAAAAATTCAGTTACTTATAAATCAAAAGCTAAAAACGAAAACTGATGCAATTATGTGGCCATCATCGAGTCCTTTGCAGCACCGACCCTCCTACGACTGAGGATTTCTTGTACAGTTAAACAGAGGGGTGAGCTTACGAAAACTCAGTGTGTAATCCCCTAACACGAAAACAGTCAATTAAGTAGTAGATAAATGCAGTTTGGGCCTCAGCCCGTTACAATAATAGTCCAATTCAGTGTGGGCCTAAGCTATTTCCTGTAACAGTAAACGATTGGGCTTGAGCCCATTACAATGCCAGTAATTAGTCATTTACCCTATGGGGGTATTTCGGTCATTTAACCTATGGGGGTATTTCGGTCATTTTACCATGTGGGGGTATTTCATTCATTTTACCCTATGGGGGTATCTCGGTCCCTTTTCCCTATGAGGGGTATTTCGATTATTTACCCTATGAGGGTATTTCGGTCATTTTACCCTACTTTGGGGTCTCTGTGCAGATATCGACCTCTCGGAAGGTTCGCAGTCGCCTCGAACGACTTCGGTAACCTAAATGGTCATAACAGTGTAAATGGGCCCAAGGCCCATTACTCGACCCAAGTGGGCCCACACGCTCGTGTGGCCCGTTCAGCCCAGATTTTGCCACGGCTATGAGACCTACATAGCCCAGTCCAGCATTTGCCACAAATCGTAGATTTCATCAGTGTGGGTCTCACGAGCCCATTTGGCCTACACGGCCCATTTTGGCCCAACGTGGCCCAATACGGCTTAAGCCCATGAAAATGCTCATGGAGGCCTCTACAGTCATACGCTCGTGATTCATGGGCTCGGTTTGACCACACAAGCATTCGCATGCCCATGTGACCTCAAAGCCCAATCTTTCGGCTTTTTGGCTTTTGTCGTTCTACAGTCAAAATCGTGTGAATACACACTTGTTTACGCAACCGATCCAAGTTCCACGAGCGCCAAAACCTACGTTCTTACAAGGTTTTCCATTAGTTGCTGAACAATAGGGTTAATCCCTTCTTTTACACCCCTAACTAAAACTAAAATTAACACTTGCCTTGATTGACAAATGTGGCTTAGCCCACTTATACCACCGACGAAGGTTGACTACAGTCTCTTTGACGGATATTTGCATTACAAACTGATTTTATTAAACATGATTGTTTATTCATGTGGCTTAAATCCACACATGATAACTTACAGAATCGCAGAAAGCATTTGGCCTACACTTTAGGATGATAGCTTACATACTTACCTTTGATCGAGTGATGGGAGAAAGTTTTCGACGAATTTAATCTTACCTGAAACTTTTTCACTCCTTCGAGGAATTCGAACAGTCAGAGAATAACTGTCAAACTGAAAACACAATTGAAGAGATGAAGAGGAAGAGAAAGACAATATTCGACAAACAGTTGACCAAAAAGGGGTGAAGAAAGAAGAGCAAATCAGAAGAAAAAACAATGCGAAACTGCCCAACACTATTTGGTCAAGGTTTGGAAAAGTAGAAGAAAGGGAAGAAACAGAAAAGAGAGGAGGGGAAGAGAAAGGAGGATTAGGTAGGGGAAAAGAAAGAAAAATGCAAAAAGGAAAAAGTGAGCAGAGAAAAAAAGGCCAAAAGAACCTACCACATTCGGGCAAAGAGAGAAAAAAAAAACCCAAATGAGCAGTATACCTCTCTTGGCTGAATTCTTGAGTGCTAGAGTCCAAATTTGGCACACACTTCCTCTCCTCTCATCACCTTGATTTTCTCTTAAAATTCCTCATCAAACCTCTCCATAACCAGTTCAAACTCCATTCAAATTCTATTCAAACTTCCCTTAGCTGTGTTTCAGTCCAACTCCACTACCTACACAGCTCAAGCAGCAAAATAAACACTCAATTGTGCAACCCAAGACTTGAACCTCAGACTTCCCAATTACACAACACTCTATCTTGCCACTAGACCACAAGCTCTTTTTGTGTCATAAAACAAGCACTATTATTTATAAGGCCTAAATTCCAATGTCCAGGTTCATATAAGAGCAAAACTAAAAATTCTGCAAAAGCCAAGACTTGAACCCAGGCTTTTCATACACTCCTAGAGCACTTAACTACTGAAGCAAACAGGTATCTGTGTCACTTTCTTGCACAACTAAATATTTATGAGCAGTCTCCTAACTGTTCCCTTGTTCAAAACCTATTCATTTATTTAACACATGGGTTTTGTAATTTGATTCTAATTTTTTTTCAATTATACTCTCATATGATTAAATGAATTACAACTCTCATCCTTATTTCTAAATTTCTCAGATTTACCAAAATCTCTAAGATTAAACAAAATTTCTAACTTATACCAATACTAAAATTTTCACTATTTCATCATATTAAATCCATATCCCATTTCCATTTTTATATTGTCATTAACATGGCATAAGAGATGTCGATTCTAATCTATCTTTTTCTATTTATATATATATATGGAATGTTAAAAATTCATCATATAATAATGCACAGATAGAAAAGAAAAAAGAGAGGTTAATGATTATTTAAAATATTTTATACCAGGGAATTTAATATCCTTATGCATGATGGTAATCAATTCGTTCGTTTTGGTCGAACTCTGTTATGGATTTTTGACCACATTATCCATAGGTCCCTCTTATAGCTTCCTTCTTTGAGCTCGAGTTATGGAAGAAGGAGAAGAAGGAACCGAGAAGAGGGTATCAACAACAACTGTGTTTATTTCAGAACAACTCATGATGTTCATATCAATCTACTACATACCTTTGCATTTAGCATTGGGTAGACCTCATACAATAATTGTGCTAGATCTACCGTATCTTTTGTTTCATTCCTTTTGAACAATCACAAATACTTTTTTTTATTATAGACCTCCTACCAGAAATAGTATCTGTGATTGTTCAAAAGGAATGAAACAAAAGAATTATCTTATAAGAATTATCTTATAATGAAACAAAAGAATTATCTTATACAACTAATTATCTTATGTTTAGGCTATAAAATAGGATCTTGTGTTATAACAATTAGTATAAATATGTAGGTTGTAATTGCTTGTAAAAAACATAGAATTATTCTCTATTATCTTTTCTACATGGTATTAAGAGCAATAACTAACATAGAAACTGAAGTTTTTCTTTTTAATTTGCAATCATGAATGAAAAGGACCCCTTTTCTTCTATCATCCCTCATGAATCTCAAATTATTGTTCAAAAGAATACCCCTTTTTCCATCTGGAATCATATTAGATAATACAAATTATCCGTTATGGTCACAACTTATGGAGATACGCATTAGAGCTTGAAACAAATCTGGATTCCTTACATGTACAACACCGAAACCACCAGTAGATGAAAAGAAATTGGAAACCATACTTATTGATAATAATCGGGTTAAGAGTTAGCTTATTGATCCTATGAATCCACTTTTGATGCAACAATTCATCCACCTTCAAACAACCAAAGAAATATGTGAAATTTTTGCAAAGACGTTTTATGACAGTTCGGATGAAACACAACACTTTGAACTGATCGGAGATCACTTACCACTCATAAAAAAGGCAGACCATTATCCTTATATTATAATGAACTGATTGGCATTTTTCAGGAAATTGATGCTCATGTTCAAACACAAGAAGATAATGATGCTGTAATCATATCGCTTCATAAGTATATGACTAGACTTCAAGTTCATATTTTTTTGGTTGGCCTTAACCTAAAATTCAATCAAGCTCAAAGTGAAATTTTGATAAAAGATCCACCTCTTGATCTTGAGTCATGTTATGCATATGCTTGCATTGACCACAACCAAAGGCAAACTATAGATTAACCTAAGGTTTAGTCGGATGGTATGGTTCAGTTAGATCTCTCTCCTACGAAATAAGAGAGATGTTTGTTCTATTTTTCAGGATCTACATTGAATGGTGACTTCTCAGTATCAATTCCGAATTCAAGTTCTTCAATCTGATAATGGTTGGGAGTATATAAATTCTGACTTGGAGAATTTTTGTAAAGAAAATGGTATTAAACACCAAACTTCATGTGTTGGTACACCACAACAAAATGATTTGGAAGAAGGAAAGAATCGTCAAATACTTGATGTTGTTCGAGCTTACTTATTTGGAATAAAAGTGCCTTGAGAGTATTGGGGCGAAGCTGTTCGCTCTGATGCATATCTTATTAATCGAACGCCATCGCGAGTCACTGATTTCAAAATTCTACATAAAAAAACTCCACAAACTTATCTCAGCACCAATTGGTCTGAATCTTGAACTACCTGTGTTTGGTTGTACTACATATGTACATCAAGCTACAGGCAAGCTAGATCTACGAGCTGTCCATTGGATATTAGTTGGGTACATAGATTTCAAGAAGGGATATTGGTACTTTGATCCTAATGAAAACAAAGTGTATGTAACCCGAGATGTTACATTCCATGAAGATATTCCTTTTTTTGGTGGTCATGAATGCTCACTTCAGAGGGAGATAACACTTAATTTAGGTAAAGACAACATTCACAAGTTTTCTAGGACCAAGCATAAATTATTAAACAGCTAGATAAAGTTTTTTCAATGACAATTTTACATTTAATGAAACTATTACCCGACTATGTTGATAGAAGCTCTAATTTTAACTCAGCCTGAATCTAGGAAAGAATTTTTTTTATTTTCAACGATGCTTCGCTTAACGGATTGAGATGTGTACTGGTGCAGAATGGAAAGGTAATAGCCTATGCCTCTCGACAGCTTAAGCCACACAAGAACAATTACCCGACTCATGATCTGGAATTGGTTGTAGTTGTTTTCTCTTTGAGAGCAATGAACACGCATCTGAATTTGAAAGATAGCAATTCAATTTTAACTAAATTGAGAGCTAAACTGGTATTCCTTCAAAGAATTTGAGAGATACAGAAAGATGATTCGGTGTTGCTAACAAAAAGGAAGCTTGTTGAAAATGAACAAACTTCAGAGTTCAGTATTGATGGCAGTGGGAATCTCTATTTTTGAAATCGTTTGTGTTTACCGAAAGATTCAGAGTTGAAATGAGACATTTTATACGATGCTCACAACAATGCTTATTTGAGACACCCAAAGAGCAACAAAATGTATAACAATTTGAAACAGATGTATTGTTGGCTATGAATGAAACGAGAAATCTCAGAATACGTGACTAAATGTTTGGTATGTCAGCAAGTTAAAGCTAAGCATCAGGTTCCGTCAAGTTTGTTACATCCTGTGATGATTCTGGAGTGGAAATGGGAATAAGTCATGACAGATTTTGTATCGAGATTATCGTTGACACCAAAAAAGAAAGATGCAATTTTGGTAATTGTTGACAGATTGACTAAATTCGCACACCTTATTCCAATCAAAACAGATTATTCACTAAAAAAGCTAGTTGAGTTGTATATTGATGAAATTGCCCGATTACATGGTGTGCCACTATCTATCATTTCTATCAAGACCCAAGGTTAACTTTCAATTTTTAAGGTAAATTACACGAAGCCCTAGGTACGAAATTGAATTTCAATACACATTTCTATTCCCAGACTGACGGACAATCAGAACGGCTAATTCAAATACTTGAGGATATGTTATGATATTGTATAATAGGGTTTGAAGGCAGCTGGGAGAAATATCTATCGTTGGCCGAGTTTGCATATAATAACAACTATCAAACAAGTATTAAAATGGCACCATACAAGGCTTTGTACGGTCAAAAATGTAGAACTCTGTTGTATAGTTTTGAATTGAGTGAAAGAAAATTAGTTGGGACTGATCTGATAAGGAAACAGAAGAAAAGGTTAGAGTTAATACGAGATTGCTTGAAAGTTGCTTTAAATCGATAAAACTCATATGCTGATTTGAAAAGAAAAGATATTGAGTTTCAGATTAATGATAAAGATTTTCTGAAAGTCTCACCTTTGAAGAAAATTCTGCGTTTCGACAGAAAAGGGAAACTTAGTCCAAGATTTATCAGGCCATATGAGATCCTCAAAAGAATCGAACTTTTAGTGTATTGTAACACCCCTCACCCGTATTCAATGTCGAAATAGGGTCAAAGAGCTTTACTGGACTTATAACACATTTTAAACATACATTTCACATACAATTAATCAAATCATATACATTTCATTCCCAAACAATCATTTTGTCCCTAATACGAGCCTACGAGGCCCTAAACATGCATTTCGAGTGGTTCGAAACTAAACCAATATCTTTGGAAACTTTTTGAACACTTAAGAAATTTTCTCAAAAATAGGGGACACACGCCCATGTGGCCCGGCCATGTCTCTCACACGGCCAAAGACACGCTTGTATCGCAGGCCGTGTGGACATTTGAAATGGGAGCACATGGCCGTATCCCTGCCCGTGCTTGACCACGTGAACTCTCTGACTTAGGTCACACGGCCAACACACACGCCTGTGTGACTAGTCCGTGTGCCCTAAAAATGGCTATACACGCTCGTGTGCCAGGCCATGTGCTAGGCTGTGCCAATCCTGTAGGTTATACTGACTTATGTCACACGGCCAAGTCACATGCCCGTGTGTGAGGCTATGTGGAGCATACTGACTTGATTTTAATTTCAACACCAGGGGACACACGACCGTGTAACATAATCGTGTGTCACACACGGCTGAGACACACACTAGTGTCTCTGCCCGTGTGGACAAAAATAGGCTATTTACCAAACCAATTTGTCACCCAAACTTGCATATACCTACACCACATCAATTGGCACAAATACATAGCTTCAAAAGGCAATTATATTCAACCAAATCAAACATAATTCATGCATATTCAATACTCCCATTCTCTATACACATTAATCTCAAACAATTATATGCATTACTTCAACCAAACATTTTCCCTTGCCTAAAATCACTAACATACAATAGCCATTTCTATAAAATCACTAACATACAATAGCCATTTCTAACCATTGCTACCATAAATGATAAATTACCACAAACCATTTGCAAGCAACTATGGACCACATCATAGATCATTCTCACATATATACATATACATCCAAAATAACCAACTTAAGCCAAATCTCATGGCTATATATTTACAACCAAAATCTAAACATTTACAAATCAATTCAAATGGCCAAAATCATTATCAACTCATAACCACAATGACTTAAAATACCTATACATGCCATATAACCAAAACATAAGTTCAAAATGACCAAAGTAATAGTAGGATAGTGTGACGATGTCTCTGACGATCCCCGAGTCCGAGCTTGTTTTAATGTTACTATAAAACATAGAAAATTTAAACAAAGTAAGTTATATAGCTTAGTAAGCTTGTATGAAATAAACTCAATCTTAATATGAATTTAAAAATCATCAATTTGAACATATCAACATGTAAATCATTTAACTAACAAACCTTTCAAGTTTTCAATCATAATCATATCTATGAACTTCACAACTTCTTCGATTTAAGCTTATACAGTTCATGTACATACCTATACCATCTCGTATCAATCTCATACACAATCACGTCTTTCATTTACCCGTTGAACAATTTGGAATACTATTGGATACTCGGGAATCTCGCACACTAAGTGCCAATATCATGGTCCGAAGCCAACTCAATGTATCACATATATTGCTCACACTAGAGCTATCAACGGGCCTGCTCACACAAGCTGTCAATTATGATGTAGCTACACGGTGCTGCTCACACAAGCTGTCAAGTGATCGCAACACATGTCGGTATACTCAGCCACCGATAGGACGTATAGGACTAGCCCCCGGATCACATAATCACAGTAATCCGTAATGCATGTCACTAGTATCCAAATCTATTCCTAAGGTTCAACCGGGATTTCAAATGTCAAATCATCGTTGAATCATTGTCGAATGTGTTCATAGTCTCGTATTCACAGTTTATGCAATCTCAAAGCATTTAAAACATAATTATAACAATGCATATAATGTAACACCTCTTACTCGTATTTCAATACTGGAACAGGATACAAGGCATTATCGGACTTATATCACAAGCAAACATACAAATCGAGTCTTAAATTTTGCATCCAAATTAAAACCATTTGTATTCAATCATAATGTCCCTAATACAAGCCTATAAGGCACAAAACATACCTTAGAAGTGGTCCAGGACTAAATCGAGAACTCAGGGAAATTTTATAAAACTTAGAATTTTTTTGCTAGAAATAAGGGTCACATGCCCGTGAGGTTTTGGGACATGCCAGTGTGGGCAGGCCGTGTAGTCACACACGCCCGTGTCCCTAACTTGTGTAACTCTCTGACTTGCTGTAACACCCCAAACCCGGCCCATTCATTACGACCGAATTTGAACTGCCACTGCAGAAAACGTTTGAAAAATATTTTTTTTTTGACTTGAAGGAAAAACATATAAATTTATTGTCTTTAGAAAAACATTGTGTATTTAAAAGCCCATTAAAATTAAGTTGTTATAAAATATTCCGAATTAAAAACTTTAATATAAAATTCTTATGGTATGAGGTGTTAAAATTAAAACATAAAAACATTCCCAAATAATAATGTAAATGTCAATCCACCTTAACGTAAATAAAATTCCCAAATACTTTAAATGGGCCTTATTACAATAAATGATTTAAACAAAAGTACTTAATAATAAACTGAATAAAATAGATGAAATGTCTTCTGCATGGGCCACCTCGTATCCACTCCAACCCGGTCCAAGCTTAAGCATCACCTGCAATGTTGGTAAATATTGGGTGAGTCAAACAGACTCAGTGCATAGCTATTTCACATGTCTCCACATATGGGCTTGGCCCATATCCACACAGTCCATACATATAAAATTATGCAATTATGAAGCCCATCCCAACCTAATGTCCATCCATCACACCTACCTTGGCAGACCCGCTGCCCAAGGCCGTGGCTAATCCACCGATCAACCAAGTGATACCACATATCTTACCTTGGCAAACCTGCTGCTCAAGGCCGTGGCAAAGCCACCGATCACATAAGTGATCCCACATATCAATCAGTCTACGGTGATGCACACAGCTATCAACCGCCTAGATGGGCACCTAGCGAACACCTCCCTTGATGAAGCACATAGCTACCATCAAGCGCTAATGTAGCACAAGGCTATCATTAGACCACGTACATAATGTACACCCTTTCCTTCTTTGTTCATCCCAAATCCCATGCATAGATATGTCATGCCACAATATCATTAAAATAAGCATACATCACGTGCTATCACAATTTCATACGTATACTATAGGAAACTTATTGTCATAAAGTACTGACCTGTTTAATCGCTTACCCACCAAGGGTATCCACCCTTTTAGCCATTAATTCAGCTACCATGCACATCATATACATATAATAACACATTTAAACATTCAAGAGACAGTGCGATAACTACGCACCTTTTTGGCACAGTCTACTCAATCCCGAATACTTGCCCTACTTCTGTCGACTTGCCCCCTAAATAACCATAATAAAAATCGGTCACATTTAAACCCAAGATATAGCCTTTGACCGAAAGTCCTAGATCACTTACCTTGCTAACTAGATCCCGAAATGTCGGCTTGTTCCTGAAGTTGTCGAAATCCCCATCTAGCAAATGTTAGAATCGGCTAACTTAATAACCAATAAAGCTTATGGCCGAATAGTACATATAGGCTTACCTTGCTGAATCGAATCCAAGAGACTCCCTTAAGGCTCCTTCACGTTGCTACATAAAAGAAATACTTATTATGGCAATAAGAACATTCTGCCATCCCTTAGAAACCAAGGCCATCCCTTGATTCGGCACCTTTTAAGAAAAGAATCCAAAACCGACTTCTAAAGGAGAAATACTTACCACCTATGACACTTTCGGCTTCTCAAACTAGCGACAGGTGTAGGAGAATAATACCACTTGAAGATTCGGCTAATAATAAAAAGGAAGAAGCTTGAGACAAAGAAGTAGATTCGGCCAAGAAGCAAATAGGTTCAAAGTGATCAAAATTTCGTCTTTAATGCTCTCCACAAGGTTCGGCTAAGCTTTTAAAAAGGGTAACTGCATATTCGGCTATCAAGAGGAGTAGGTATGGAGTTGAAGAAAAGAAGAATAAAGGAATGGAAGAGGCCTAGGAGAATTCGGCAAAAGGAGAAATAAGTGAAGAAAAGAATTTCCAAAGGATGATCCCCCTTATATACTACTCAAATTCGGCCACTAGTTCACCCTCCATTCATATCCCTTTATTTCTTTCCTATATTCTCTCCATACCTCTCATTCAAAATAAATTAAATAAACCCAACATTTAAAAAAATAATACATTATCCATTATCTTCCCATTTAAATTAAATAAACTAAAGTCACCATTATCTTCTATCTATAAATAAAATAAATCCCCACTTATTCAAAATAAATTAAATAACCCCCATTCATCCACTATCTCAATATTTAAAACAAATAAAACAAAATCCCCAACTATCTACCTACTTAAAATAAATAAAATAAATCCCCACTTATTCAAAATAAATTAAATAACCCCCATTGATCCACTATCTCAATATTTAAAACAAATAAAACAAAATCCCCAATTATCTACCCACTTAAAATAAATAAAATAAATCCCCACTTATTCAAAATAAATTAAATAACCCTCATTCATCCACTATCTCAATATTTAAAACAAATAAAACAAAATTCTCAATTATCTACCCACTTAAAATAAATAAAATAATCCACACTTATTCAAAATAAATTAAATAACCCACATCCATCCACTATCTTAATATTTAAAACAAATAAAATAAAATCCTCAATTATCTATCCACTTAAAATAAATAAAAATAAAAACACACTTATGTTGCCATCAAGACTCGAACTCCAGACCTGCACCAAGCTTATGGCGTCATTTCCAGGCCCTTAAGTAGCGCCTTGCAGCCACTTTACCAAGGTCTGTTTCTTGTCCAAAAGCGCCTAAAATTTTCCTTAAGGCCTCCTTCACCTAGCTTCTCCTTTAGACTTAAAATTCTAATATTTTTCCAAAACTTCCTCCTACATCGTTGGATTCTCAAAACCCTTAAAACACTCCCAACTACATACTAAGCCTTCTCTTACATGGATTATGCACTAACCGCATAACCCCTAATCTAGGATGTTACAGTTCTACCCCCCTTAAAAATAATTTCGTCCTCGAAATTACTTGGCTAAATAAACTTCTTCTCGCCACACTACGCTTATGCTGTGCACTCTGATTTTAATAAAACTAACACCTTTCCCTAGATACCATCTCAAGATTCGCATTCAAGGTTCCATACACTTCACTAGCAACATAAGAACGAGCTAGCTCTATAACAATCAAAGCAAATAAGGGTATTTGAGAACCAAGGATCGTACCCGTTGTCACATCTGGCACATCCTCCTCGCGACGGCCAACTGCATAAACCAACCTTGGCTGCCTTGCATCAGAACCTTCGGCACCTCAACTTGGTGCTCCACGACCTCGGCCGGACCCATTTTCTCCATGGTTCAGACCACGACCCCTTGTCGCCTGCTGACCACCTCTGCCTGGCTGCACATAACCTTGGCCTGCTGTCCGAGCCCTATTCGGATCCTGAGGACAGTCTTTAATCAAGTGAGACTTAGACTTACATCTAAAACATTCCCGATTCTGGTTCCAGCACTCGCCAACATGATACCTTCCACACTGAGCACACGGACGGTCCGGATTTCCAGTAGCTGGCTTAGAAACACGAGCAGAATTCTCAACCCTCGGTCTTTTCTGAAGACTCTCAGATGATTCTGACGATCCAAAATTCCTCTTATCCCGGTTCCTATCCCTATCTCTGTTCTGTCTCACAGAGTCCTTAATCCTTTCAGCTACCTTAGCATTTTCTACCAACACGACAAACTCTCGCTCCTGATGTGAAGCTATCAACAATCTCAGGTCATCCCTTAGTCCGTCCTCAAACCTGACACATCGCTCATGCTCCGTAGCCACCACTCCTCGAGCATATCGACTTAACCTTAGGAATTCGGCCTCGTATTCCGCCACGGACTTGTTCCCTTGAACCAGCCCCAAAAACGCCTTCCTTTGCGCATCAATATAATGGGTACCAATATACTTCTTTTGATAAGCCGCCTTGACATATTCCCAAGCCAAATCCTCAGCTGTGGCACCATCCCGAACTGTGAGCCACCATTGATACGCTTCATCACGTAGCAGCGCCACCATTCCTTTCACTTTCTCCTCAAGGGTCAGATCCAACTCATCCATGATCCGTTATGTCGCTTCCAACCAATACTCAGCCGTACTGGGTGCCACACCAGATACTCCACGGAACACTTCAGCTCCATTAGCTCGGAGTCGCTCAGGTACGGACTTCTTAGCTCTCATATTTCCACATGTTCCAGCCACCATCTCTAAAACCCGCAGCACTGCCTGCGATACAGCATCATCCTCCGTCTGATCTTGTTGCTCAACACCAAGAGCTGGTGGTGGTACCTCATTCTCAGACCCTTGACCCGATCTAGCGGGTTCTGATACAGCCATTCTGCCTCTACCGCGTCCACGACGACTACGCCCCCTAGAACTCATTTTCTAACGTCGCGATTTAATCTGATTAAGAAGTTTTATGCATTAGTACTTTTGTTCCACTTATTACCCCGCGAACAGTTTTATGATAAGAAGTGTTTAGAGGTAATTCTTTCGATCAATCAAAGTTTCAGTTCAAGTTCACTATTCTAATTCAAAGAATCGCATTCACATTCATCAATAAAGACACATTCATTCATCCGCGACACTTTCTTAAGCATTCCATCCATTTCCCCACCCAAGGGTAAATTCGTCATTTGTCCTACAGGGGTATTTTAGTAATAAATCGGGGTCAATTTGAAAATCACAAAATTCATTTCGAAATTTTTCAAACTCATGGGTATTTTGAAAGAAAGATTTTCCAAATCAAGGTATTGCAGAAATTTTAGAAATCGGGGTTATTTTGGTAATTTTGTAAACCAGGGGTAATTTGGTAAATTTTCCCGATTAGGGTATTTTAAATTTTCGCAAAATAGAGTTTTTGGACACTTTTGCAAAGTAAGAAAATTTTATTGAAATCGAGGGTAGTATGGTAAAAAAAAAAATTTCCCAGCCAGGGGCATTTTAGTAAATCTCCCAAATTAGGGTATCTTAACATTTCGTAAAACAGGGTTTTGGTATTTTGTAAAGTAAGAATATTTTCATAAAAGTCGAGGGTAATATGGTAATTTTATGAACCAAGGGCATTTTCGTAATTTTTCAACTAGGGGCATTTTTGTAATTTTTCAAATCGGAGATATTTTGGAAAAATTTTCACAATAATCCTTTGCTACAATTAAAAGGTTAATTTAAGGATTTTAAAACTAGGGTTTTTTTTTTTTTTTGAAAACATGGCTAGTCCCTTTCGAGTTTTATTTATTGGGTTTAGCCCGTGAATAAGTCCTCTTGGTTAGGGTGAACCGTTACTACGCACCAGGTAGGATTCGAGTAAAGAGGAGGTGAGTCGCTAGGACTGCTTAAATACCAAGCTCTTACTGAATCCACTCCTAGACATGCGCACAACAGTTGCCACACCTTAACTCGGCGACTTAATCACAGGTTTGTTTAATGGTCCTTAAGTCTTATGCACTTGTGTTTGAGTAGACTAGTCCTAGGGTTCAATAGATCCTAGTTCACTAATCTACGTTCCCATAATGCCCATATAATTCACATACAAATCACTTCATCAGTCAAAGGTACTTACCTGGTAGACTTCGGGTCGGAGATACAGGTGCCATGCCAGAATAACCTGAAATAAAAGTCCATATTTTGAAAAGCCCATTTTTGAAAACTGTTTTCGGGCCCAAAAACTCAAAGCCGAGTTTTGAACCGGGCTCTGATACCAAACTGTAACACCCCAAACCCGACCCATTCACTACGACCGAATTTGAAATGCCACTGCAGAAAACGTTTGAAAAATATTTTTTTTGACTTGAAGGAAAAACATATAAATTTATTGTCTTTAGAAAAACATTGTGTATTTAAAAGCCCATTAAAATTAAGTTGTTATAAAATATTCCGAATTAAAAACTTTAATAGAAAATTCTTATGGTATGAGGTGTTAAAATTAAAACATAAAAACATTCCCAAATAATAATGTAAATGTCAATCCACCTTAACGTAAATAAAATTCCCAAATACTTTAAATGGGCCTTATTACAATAAATGATTTAAACAAAAGTACTTAATAATAAACTGAATAAAATAGATGAAATGTCTTCTGCATGGGCCACCTCGTATCCACTCCAACCCGGTCCAAGCTTATGCATACCTGCAATGTTGGTAAATATTGGGTGAGTCAAACAGACTCAGTGCATAGCTATTTCACATGTCTCCACATATGGGCTTGGCCCATATCCACACAGTCCATACATATAAAATTATGCAATTATGAAGCCCATCCCAACCTAATGTCCATCCATCAAACCTACCTTGGCAGACCCGCTGCCCAAGGCCGTGGCTAATCCACCGATCAACCAAGTGATCCCACATATCTTACCTTGGCAAACCTGCTGCTCAAGGCCGTGGCAAAGACACCGATCACATAAGTGATCCCACATATCAATCAGTCTACGGTGATGCACACAGCTATCAACTGCCGAGATGGGCACCTAGCCAACACCTCCCTTGATGAAGCACATAGCTACCATCAAGCGCTAATGTAGCACAAGGCTATCATTAGACCACGTACATAATGTACACCCTTTCCTTCTTTGTTCATCCCAAATCCCATGCATAGATATGTCATGCCACAATATCATTAAAATAAGCATACATCACATGCTATCACAATTTCATACGTATACCATAGGAAACTTATTGTCATAAAGTACTGACATGTTTAATCGCTTACCCACCAAGGGTATCCACCCTTTTAGCCATTAATTCGGCTACCATGCACATCATATACATATAATAACACATTTAAACATTCAAGAGACAGTGCGATAACTACGCACCTTTTTGGCACAGTCTACTCAATCCCGAATGCTTGCCCTACTTCTGTCGACTTGCCCCCTAAATAGCCATAATAAAAATCGGTCACATTTAAACCCAAGATATAGCTTTTGACCGAAAGTCCTAGATCACTTACCTTGCTAACTAGATCCCGAAATGTCGGCTTGTTCCTGAAGTTGTCGAAATCCCCATCTAGCAAATGTTAGAATCGGCTAATTTAATAACCAATAAAGCTTATGGCCGAATAGTACATATAGGCTTACCTTGCTGAATCAAATCCAAGAGACTCCCTTAAGGCTCCTTCACGTTGCTACATAAAAGAAATACTTATTATGGCAATAAGAACATTCGGCCATCCCTTAGAAACTAAGGCCATCCCTTGATTCGGCACCTTTTAAGAAAAGAATCCAAAACTGACTTCTAAAGGAGAAATACTTACCACCTATGACACTTTCGGCTTCTCAAACTAGCGACAGGTGTAGGAGAATAATACCACTTGAAGATTCGGCTAACAATAAAAAGGAAGAAGCTTGAGACAAAGAAGTAGATTCGGCCAAGAAGCAAATAGGTTCAAAGTGATCAAAATTTCGTCTTTAATGCTCTCCACAAGGTTCGGCTAAGCTTTTAAAAAGGGTAACTGCATATTCGGCTATCAAGAGGAGTAGGTATGGAGTTGAAGAAAAGAAGAATAAAGGAATGGAAGAGGCCTAGGAGAATTCGGCAAAAGGAGAAATAAGTGAAGAAAAGAATTTCCAAAGGATGATCCCCCTTATATATACTACTCAAATTCGGCCACTAGTTCACCCTCCATTCATATCCCCTTATTTCTTTCCTATATTCTCTCCATACCTCTCATTCAAAATAAATTAAATAAACCCAACATTTAAAAAAAATCTATCACATTATCCATTATCTTCCCATTTAAAATTAAATAAACTAAAGTCACCATTATCTTCTATCGATACTAAATAAAATAAATCCCCACTTATTCAAAATAAATTAAATAACCCCCATTCATCCACTATCTCAATATTAAAAAAAAAAAAAATCCCCAACTATACCCACTTAAAATAAATAAAATAAATCCCCACTTATTCAAAATAAATTAAATAACTCCCATTGATCCACTATCTCAATATTTAAAACAAATAAAACAAAATCCCCAATTATCTACCCACTTAAAATAAATAAAATAAATCCCCACTTATTCAAAATAAATTAAATAACCCCATTCATCCACTATCTCAATATTTAAAACAAATAAAACAAAATCCTCAATTATCTACCCACTTAAATAAATAAAATAATCCACACTTATTCAAAATAATTAAATAACCCACATCCATCCACTATCTTAATATTTAAAACAAATAAAACAAAATCCTCAATTATCTACCCATTTAAAATAAATAAAAATAAAAACACACTTATGTTGCCATCAAGACTCGAACTCCAGACCTGCACCAAGCTTATGGCGTCATTTCCAGGCCCTTAAGTAGCGCCTTGCAGCCACTTTACCAAGGTCTGTTTCTTGTCCAAAAGCGCCTAAAATTTTCCTTAAGGCCTCCTTCACCTAGCTTCTCCTTTAGACTTAAAATTCTAATATTTTTCCAAAACTTCCTCCTACATCGTTGGATTCTCAAAACCCTTAAAACACTCCCAACTACATACTAAGCCTTCTCTTACACGGATTATGCACTAACCGCATAACCCCTAATCTAGGATGTTACACTTGCAATGCATGAAAAAATTAAAGTCACACAGCCAAGTCACACGCCCATGTGCTAGGCCCTGTGGTTAATTTAATTTACCTTGAATTCATCATTTCTCGAGATTCAATAAACATAAGCTTTATGTACATACCTGTACCATCTAGAAATGAACCTACACGTATTTTCATCTTTGACATACCCGTGAACCACTCGGAATAATAATGTCGGATACTCGGGAATTTGCACACTAAGTGCCACATATGTAGCCAATACTACCTAATTCTCATATCTCATAATTGCTCGCTCTCGAGCTATCGACGGGCCTGCTCACACAAGCTGTCAGTCCTAACGTAGCTATACAATGCTACTCACACAAGCTGTCGAGTAACCGCAACATATGTCGGTATACTCAGCCACCGGTAGGACGTACAAGACCAGCACCCAGATCACATAATCACATAACACATGGTAACCCTAGTGACATGTCACTTGTATCCTAATCTATTCCTTAGTTTCAAACGACATTTCTTACTTGTCGACTCATCGTTGAGCTCGTTTGTAAAATTAAACTCTTCTACATAGCCAATCATTCAGTTCATGCAATATTAAAGCATTTAAATACAATTATATTAAAGCTTATTTAACATACGATCTTACCTCGGTTACAAAAACGACTATTAGTTCAATTTAGTCCACAACCTTGTTCTTTCCTTGGTCTAAAATCGAACTTCATTTTTCTTGATCTATAATATCAAATTTAACTTATTTAATCATCACATTATTCAGTTCAACCCAAAAACACACTACGGCAAAAATTACATTTTTACCCCTAAACTTTTGACATTTTACATTTTAGTCCCTAGGCTCATAAAATAATTTTCATTCGATTTCTTCATTACCCAAGCCTAGCCAAGCCTTTTTCATGCTCATGACAGCCCAAATTTTCCATTTATTCACATTTTACCACACTTTTTACAACATTTTACAAATAGGTCCCTTTTTGACATTTTTATCAAAAATCACTTTGTAAATGTTGTTTAACTAACAACAAACATGCATTTTCTACCATTAAACATCAAAATACAAGCTTATTCAACGACAAAATATTTCTCCTAGTTACCTTTAAACTCTAAAACACAACATTGAAGCATATCTTCGAGAATCTTAATTACTCTCTCAGACTGACCCTCGATTTGTGGATGAAATGCTGTACTAAAATTCAACCTCGTACCAAGAGCTTCTTATAGTTTCTTCCAAAATCGCAATGTAAACCTCAGATCTCTATCTGAAATAATTGAAACTGGCACCCCGTGCAATCTAACAATCTCAAATATGTATAATTCAGCAAATTTATCAAGCGAATAGTCTGTACGTACCGGAATGAAATGTGCAAACTTCGTCAGTCAATCTACGAAAACCCAGATAGCATCTTTCTTCTTTAGAGACAGGGGTAATGCCGATACAAAATCCATCGTAACTCTATGCCATTTCCATTCTGGTATCATCCCAGGTTGTAGCAATCCCGAAGGCACTTGATGTTCAGCTTTAACTTGTTGACACACTAAACATCTCGAAACAAATTTTGAAATATCTCGTTTTATTCCCGACCACCAATACAATTGTTTCAAATCATTGTACATTTTGGTACTCCCAGGGTGAACAGATAAACAACCATTATGTGCTTCATACAAAATTTTCTGAACGAATTCGGAATTTTTTGGTACACAGATTTTGTTTCAAAACATTAAACAACCATCAGCTCCGATCTTATAGTTTGAATCATTATTCGGCTCACATTACATTCTTTTAGCTTGTAACTCGATACCACACTTTTGAGCTTCGCAAATTTGCTGAAGAAAAACCGATTTAGGTTTTAATCCAGCTAATATCGAACCATTATCAGATAATGACAATCGAGTATTCATCGCTTGCAAAGCATATAATGATTTTCTACTCAATACATCTGCGACTACATTTGATTTCCCTGAATGATAGTCAATGACTAACTCGTAATCTTTCAATAGCTCGAGCCATCTCCGTTGTCACAAGTTCAGATCTTTCTGAGTCATAATGTATTTCAAACTTTTATGATAAGTAAAGATGTGACGTTTTTCACCGTAGAGATGATGTCGCCAAATTTTCAATACAAAAACAATAGCTGCCAACTCTAAATCATGTGCCGGGTAGTTCTTTTCATGTGGCTTTAACTGTCTGGGGGTATAAGCTATGACATTTCCTTCTTGCATCAAAACGCAACCCAAATCATTCAATGACGCGTCGCTATAAATCACAAACTCTCTACCCAACTTAGGTTAAACCAACACCGGTGCCTCAGTTAGTAATGCTTTTAACTGGTCGATCTCGGACCACTCAAATTCACATCTTTTTGAAGCAATCTGGTCATAGGTGTAGCAATCGTCGAGAATCCTTTAACAAAACATCGATAATAACTAGCTAACCCCAGAAAACTTCTGACGTCATATACATTTCTCGGTGGTTTCCAGTCAATATCTGCTGAAATCTTGCTCAGATCAACTCTTATACCAGCTAAAACAATGTGCCCTAAAAATCTGACTTCTCTGAGCCAAAACTTACATTTACTGAATTTAGCGAACAGTTGCTTATCTCTCAAAGTTTGTAGTACAATTTTCAAATGCTCAGCATGCTCAGACTCATCTCGTGAATAGATTCGAATGTCATCAATGAACACAACAACGAATCTGTCTAAATACGGTCTAAAAATCTAGTTCTTCAAATCCATAAAGGCTGCAAGAGCATTAGTTAAACCAAAAGGCATAACAAGGAATTCATAATGTTCGTACCTCGTTCTAAAAGCAGTTTTCGGCACATCCGAATCTTTAACTCACAACTAATAATAACCAGACCACAAATCAATTTTTGAAAACACTGTTGTCCCTTTTAACTAATCAAACAAATCATCTATTCTAGGCAACGGATACTTATTCTTTATCGTGACCGTGTTGAGCTGTCGATAGTCAATACATATTCTCATTGACCCGTCTTTCTTCTTTACGAACAATACTGGCGTAACCTAGGGCGAAAAACTAGATCATGCAAATCATCTATTTGTTAATTCTTGCAATTGCGATTTCAACTCTTTCAATTCTATTGGAGCCATTCTGTACGGAGCTATTGATATCGAAGAAGTTCCAGGTACTAACTTAATAGCAAATCATACCTCTCTTATCGGTGGTAAACCCGGTAATTCTTCTGGAAATACATCTGGATATTCACAGACTATAGGAAATGATTCAATCATTGATTCAGACACTTTTGCATCTAAAACATAAGCAAGATAAGCTTCGCAACCTTTTCTCACACATCTCTAAGCTGACATAGATGAAATCACAACAGGCAATTCATTCGATTTCTTTGATTCAATTCAAATAATATCACTATTTTAACATTTCAATTCAATAATCTTTCATCTACAATTCACAACAGTGTCATGTAGAATCAACCAATTCATACCCAGAATTATATCAAACTCATCAAATGGTAAAAGCATAAAATTCGTAGGAAAACAGTAACCACGAGTCATTAAAGGACAGTTCTTGCAAACTTTATCAACTAGTACATACTTGCCTAAGGGTTCGATACTTAATCACAAACTCAGTAGACTCAACAAGCAAATTCTTACTAAATACTAAATTCATACAGATATACGAATGAGTTGATCCAGGATCAATCAATGCAATCACATTAGTGTCGTAAAGAGAAAATGTATCGGTGATAACATCAGGCGATGACGCCTCTTCACGAGCGCGAATAGCGTAAGCTTTAGCAGGTGCTCTGGCGTCGGATCTTACTATAGAATCTCTCGTAGTACCACGATTACCACTCGCATTTTCTGCATTTTTTTGTGGCCTCCCTCTAGTGGCTGTGTTACTCGGTCTTGCATTTTGAACATTATCTTTCTCAGCTAACTTTGGACAATCACGTATGAAATGATCTTGTGAACCACATTTGAAACAAGCCCGATTATTCATTCTACATTCACCAGGATGACGTCTTCCACGTTGTTGACATTCAAGTCTATAGTTTCTCACACTGCCAACACTCGATACCGATGTAGCTTGAGCTTTAGGACTTGAGTATTGTTTTCCACGATCTCTGCTCGAATGCCCAATTGAAACATTTGGATGAGTGAATAAATCTCTGAATTTCTTTGATGAAGACTGATATGGTTTATTCATCGGTCTTTTTCTCGAATCTTTAGCCTGTAAATTTGCTTTTCTCTTTTCTTTGCTAAGCTCCTCGGCTTTGCAAGCTCTATCAACCAGGACAACAAATTCTTTCAATTGTAGAATTCCAACTAGAAGTTTAATATCCTTGTTCAACATATCAACGAACCGCTTGCACATGATTTCTTCAGTAGAACCCGAGCATACTTGCTCAACCGTACAAATTCTCTTTCGTACTCAGTTACAGTTATTCGGCCCTGTTTCAATTCTAGAAACTCTTTGTGCTTTTAATCGAGAAATCTCAGACTTATATATTTCTTCCGTAACTCAGTTTGAAAGAATTCCCAGGTCACTCTTTCTCTCGGTACCACTGATACTAAAGTATTCCACCATTGGTACGCAGTGTCCCTCAATAATGATATGGCACATTTTAAACACTTGGCTGGAGTACATGATAGTTCATCAAATACCCGAATAGTATTTTCTAGCCAAAATTCATCTCACTCTGGATCATCATCAACAGTAGCTCTGAACTCTTTCGCCCCGTGTTTTTAGATTTTATCTACTGGCTGCTTATTCAGTCGTTAAAGTTCCACAACTTGAGGAGCTACGGGAACCGGTTGGTGATTAGGTGGGGGTGGAGGTTGTTGAGTAGCCGGATTTGTTCAGACATATTGCGTGAACCAATCGTTTATCATTTGGAAAAAGGCTTCTTTAGCCTCTCCTCCGTGACTACTCGATATATTTCTAGATTCAGAAGGCGTTGTCCCTTGAGCGGGAGCTGGCACATTACTCTCAACATCGTCAGCAACAGCTCGATCGGGATCCGTTTATTATACGAAAACACAGTTTAAATTGGCAGGAGTCATCACACTATCACAGCTTATATATGGCATATATAGCTAGAATCTCACACACGCTACGTTAGCCCGAGAATCGACTAAACCGTAGCTCTAATACCAATCAATGTAACACCCCTAACTCATATTCAATGATGGAATAGGGTTACGGAGCATTACCAGACTTATAACACATTTTAAACATACATTTCACATATAATTAATCAAATCATATACATTTCATTCCCAAACAATCATTTTGTCCCTAATACGAGCCTACGAGGCTCTAAACATGCATTTCAAGTGGTTCGGGACTAAACCGATATCTTTAGAAACTTTTTGACCACTTAAGAAATTTTCTCAAAAACAAGGGACACACGCTCGTGTGGCCTGGCCGTGTCTCTCACATAGCCAAAGACACGCCCGTGTCGCACGCCGTGTGGACATTCGAAATGGGAGCACAATGTCGTGCCCCAAGCTGTGTCCAACCATGTGTAACTCTCTAACTTGGGTCACACGACCAACACACACACCCATGTGACTAGCCCATGTGCCCTAAAAATGGCCATACACGCCCGTGTGCCAGGCAGGGCTAGGCCGTACCAATCCTGTAGGGTATACTAACTTATGCCACACGGCCAAGTCACACGCCCGTGTGGGAGGCCGTGTGAAGCATACTGACTTGATTTTAATTTCAACACCAGGGGACACACGGTCGTGTAACATAACCGTGTGTTACACACGGCTGAGACATACGCCTGTGTCTCTGCTCGTGTAGACAAAAATAGGCTTTACCAAACCATTTTGCCACCCAAACTTGCATGTACCTACACCACATCAATTGGCATAAATACATAGCATCAAAAGGCATTTCAATTCAACCAAATCAAACATAATTCCTGCATATTCAATATTCCCATTCTCCATACACATTAATCTCAAACAATCATATGCATTACTTCAACCAAACATTTTACCTTGCCTAAAATCACTAACATACAATAGCCATTTCTAACCATTAGCTACCATAAATGCTAAATTACCACAAACCATTTGCAAGAAATTATGGACCACATCATAGACCATTCTCACATATACACATATACATCTAAAATAACTAACTTAAGCCAAATCTCATGGCTATATATTTACAACCAAAATATAAACACTTACAAACCAATTCAAATGGCCAAAATCATTATCAACTCATAACCACAATGACTTAAAATACCTATACATGCCATATAACCAAAACATAAGTTCAAAAGTACCAAAGTAATAGTAAGATAGTGTGACGATGTCTCCGACAATCCCCGAGTCTGAGCTAGCTTTAAAGTCACTATAAAACATAGAAAATTTAAATAAAGTAAGTTATATAGCTTAGTAAACTCGTATGAAATAAACTCAATCTTAACATGAATATACAAATCATCAATTTGAACATATCAATATGTAATTCATTTAACTAACAAACCTTTCACGTTTTCAATCATAATCATATTTATGAACTTCACAACTTCTTCGATTTAAGCTTATACGGTTCATGTACATACCTGTACCATCTCATATCAATCTCATACACAAGCACGTCTTTCATTTACCCGTTGAACCATTTGGAATACTATTGGATTCTCGAGAATCTCGCACACTAAGTCCAATATCATGGCCCGAAGCTAACTCAATGCATCACATATACTACTCATACTAGAGCTATCAACGGGCCTGCTCACACAAGCTGTCAGTCACGATGTAGCTACATGGTGCTGCTCACACAACCTGTCAAGTAACCGCAACACATGCCGGTATACTCAGCCACAGGTAGGACGTACAGGACCAGCACCTGGATCACATAATCATAGTAATCCCTAATGACATGTCACTAGTATCCAAATCTATTCCTAAGGTTCAACCAAGATTTCAAATGTTGAATCGTCTTCGAATCATTGCCGAATATGTCTGTAGTCTCGTATTCACAATTTATATAATAAAACATAATTATAACAATGTTTTTAACATACAAACTTACCTCGGATGTAAAATCGATGAAACAAATCGATCGATCGAGTACTTTGTTTTCCCTCGTTCTAGGTCCAAATTTTATTTTTCTTGATCTATATAATATCAAATTCAGCTTATTAAATTATCTCTCTATTTAATTTAGTCCAAAATTCACTTTAAGGCATTTTTACACAATTGCCCCTAATATCACATCTTTTACAATTTAATCCTTATTACATAAAAACACAAATTCATGCAATTTAACCATAATCCATGCTAGCCAAATTACTATTATGCACCTAGAAGCCCATAGTTTTCAATTATCTCACATTTTAACCACAAAGTTTTCACATTTCACAATTTAATCCCTGATTAAACATTTTACTAAAAATCACTTAACAAAACTTGTATAACTATCAACAAATATTCATAATCTATCATCAAACATCAAAACACACATGTATTCATCAATGGCAACATTCAAAGTCTTTAACAGTTTTGCAAAATAGTCACTGGGCTAGCTAGACCTAGTTGCAACGATCTCAAAAACGTAGAAATCATTAAAAAGGGGACAAAAATGGACTTACAATTGAGATAGGAGATGACCGAATCCTAAATAGCTTCCATGGCTTCTTCTTCTTTAAATTTTTGGTTAATGAAGATGATAATGTAAGAAATTTTTGTTTTATTTTACTTATTTTAACTTTAATTTACAATTTCCATAATTAACCTTTATTAAAACATTAACATTTCATATAAACCATGTCCATCTTTGTACACTCATGTTTCAAATGGGCTAATTGCAACATAAATCCCTTAACTAATTAATTTCATAGCTATTTAATACTTTTAACTAATAGAACTTGCATTTTACACTTTACGCAATTTAGACCTTTTTATCGAATTAAGCACTCAAATGATAAAATTTCTAAACAAAAATTTCACACAATTATATTTTCATGCCGTAGACATTAAAATAATAATAAAATAAATATTTTGAATTCAGATTTGTGGTCTCGAAACTATTGTTTCGATTTGACTAAAAATGGGCTGTTACATATATCAATTAGCTCTGCCACCGAAACTTGAAAAGATTCATAATCTTTTCCATGTATCGATGCTACACTATTATTGTTTTGGTCATTCTTATGTGATATCTCCTGGTGAGATAGAGTTACAGACTTGGCATACTGCCCAAAGAGGAAGACTCAACTCGAGTCCCCTTACGGCGTCCGCCGTGCCACGAATACCATGATCGCAAGTTCCACGAGCACTCATTGTTTCAAAATTTTATCTACATTATGAAATTTTATGCATCAGTTTCAATGTTTATTAGCAAATGTTTTACGCTTCAAATATCTATCAAAAGTTCAGAAATCTTTCAGAAATCACAGTTTTAAGCTAAATCAGTATAGTTTCAAATAGTTCTAACTACAATATTTCTAAGTCCAGAAGTATTTATAGGATCGGCATTGGAGACTTGGTGTACTGCATACTTTACACATAAGAAACAAACTTTGTTTGAAAATTGTTTCTTTTACAAATTCAATTTTGAACCTAAAATTTATAGCCCGAGTTTTGTAACCTGGCTCTGATACCACTAAATGTAACACCCCAAACCCAGCTCAGGCATTATGGCCGAATGTGGGAATGTTACGAGGAATGATTTTGAAACAATACTTTCATGTTAAAACTTTTCGTATTAATTATTTTTAAAATAGTCCACATTATCGAAAAAACTTATTATTATTCTCTTAAAAGAAGCCGTCATTAATTGCCTTTTTAAGTAAAACATAAATTTTCAGTGAAAGTTTATAAGTCGTTATAGTTAAAAACTGAGCTTGTACTTTCAAAAGTATTTGTTTGCGTAAAACCATTGTTTGCCAAACATGGCAGATTTAAAATCAAAACGCATCCAAAGCCAAAATTATAAACAACAGTCCAAAGAGTCCCAAAATTACAAAACACTCAAAGAAAATCCCAAAAATTTAAATAGTTTAATAATTAAAAATAATTTTCTAGTCTAATGGTCACTGCTGAGCCTCTGTCGCACCAACCCGCCTATGCCTAAGGATTACCTAAACAGAACAGGCAAATAGATATGAGTTTTCAAAAACTCAGTGCATAACTTAACAAAGACATACATGCATATATACCCAGATTTTTCATATACAAAATAGATACAGATATGGACATAAGTCCTTAACAGAATCAGATCAACAGAGTCATATAGATATGCAAAGTCTTACCTCCATCCTCTACACACCATCTCCGTCCATCCCAACACACCACGTGGGGTATAAAACACCCACCTAGCCCCACAAACCACATAGTGTCAGTACGACACTTATTAGAATAATTTGCAGCTGTGCTACCAGTATAATGGCAAAATATCGCTTCACAGAATACTTCCTCCACATATACAAATCCCACCCCATGTACAGATACAAAATACAGATATATAGACATAACAGAGTTAACATGTTTCGCATGCTCATATACAGATAACATACAAGCTATTACGAACCAATTAGATCATACATATCAATTTCTAAATGCTCAACTCAGTCTATCAGAATAGTAGATATCATGCATTAGGGTTTGTTTTGCCCTTACCGGCCCTACGAAAGGCCCACAGTCGATCGGAGCGACGTATTTGACCCTAGGGAAAATTTTAGAATTTTGGGTTCACATGCCCGTATGGCTTGCCCCTGTGGCCCACACGGCCTGGCCTACAACCCACACGCCAGTGTGACATACCTTGTGGGGCCATACACCCAAATCGGCCTAGCCCATGTTACCTACATGGCCACACACGCCCATCACACGGTCGTTTGTTGCACACGACCGAGCACACGCCAGTGTGGCATCAACAAGCCACTTTTTTGGCTTTCATTGAACCTCATTTTCTCATGTTTTCGTACACACCTGGTTCATTTTTTATGTGAAACCAATCCCGAGACCTCAAAAACCTAAAAACAGTATACCAAACACCGTTTTAGTAATTAATTTAAGAATCTAAACTAGAATTTGATCTCGACTTAAGGCCTCACAAAACCGAACTACTTATGAAACACTTAGCACCAACAAGCAGAAACCACTCAATACTCAAATCTCTGGAGGAACAACAGCCGCTACTTGTCTTTCCCTTAATCAAGAAATATGAACATTATTAATGGATTTCGTTAAACATAATCAAATTCCCCCACAATGCAAAACGGAAAAAGAAAACCACTTGATAGCTTACCTATTCGGAACAAACCAAAGGACCCCAAAAGTATGATACGACATGTATGACGATCAGAATTGAGGAAGAAAAAGAAGAAACGAAAAAGAAGAGAAAGAAGAACAAAAAGAAATAGCGTTAGAGAAAAGAAAAAAGAATTTTGGGAAAACAAAAGAATTAAAATTAAAAATTAATTCTACCAAAATCCGACCCCTAACCTCATCCAACTACCTCAGAATTCCAACTCTACTGGAACTCTATTACACAACCGAGCAAAAATTATCATCCACGCTCACACGAGGATTCGAACACAAAACCACAAGGTAAGTTAGCATCTTTCTACTCGAACCAATAGACTCATTCTCATATGAGTTTACCAAGAATATAACATAAGCCCACCGAAAAGGGATAAGGCTAAGACCAAAAGTAACATATTTTTCCAAAAAAACCCAAGACCTCAAAAACACAACCAGAACACCTAGCCACTAAAGCAAATACATATTTATATCAAAATTATTAAATCAAAATTAAATAATTCAGAGCGTTACAAAACTGTAAAGAACTTTAATGAGGGTTTAAATATTTTATTGAAAGTTATAATAAATATTAAAAGGTGGCATTCATACTAAGAGAAAAGAAGAAGAGTCTAGATATTTTGATCCTAGACTTACATGGAGCTCTAGGAGACCAACCCTACATAGCCTGGTTTAGTTAATAACAATCCAACAATAGCTAGGTCTACCTTTAAGAAAGATTATGACTCATAATCGATGTTTTATTTTCTTCTTTGCCTATTTACATGAACTTATATATCTGCCGTGATGTATATATTTAGTATTCTTAATATGTAGTTAAATATCAAATGATGATTGTGTTGGTATTGAATTTATTTTTTAGATAAATATGATAACTATTGACAATTTTTTTAGAAGGCATTTATTTAGTTCTCTTAAAAGATGCAATATAATCATATATTTTAATATTTATTCACAAAATTAAAATTAAAATTAGCATAAATTTTTTTAAATAAAATTAAAATTTTAATTAAAATTTTGAAAATAAAATAAAATAATGATATTAATATTTGTAATCAATAACATAAGTATAAATATTATTTGTTTGGTCATAGCTCATAATACAAACTTTCATGTAATTTTACACAAAATATTCACTTAAAAAACTGAAATTTGGGAACATTAAAAATAATTGTTCCCTTTTTTTTAATTATAAACTTTTAATAATAGATTTCCTAATTATCAAACATTACAAATTTTGTACAAAAATTTAACAAAAAAATATATCATATTTTAATAAATAGTATGGAAACTAGTGTATATAAATAAAACATTTTATTAAATTAAAAAAATAAAAAATTCCAAAATTCCCAAAAGAACGAAAAGGAAAACATTACAAAAGGAGAGGTCCCTCAACTTTTGAAATATTTTCATTTTGGTCCCTACTCGTACCTCTGCGATCAGCCACCCTATTTCCTACTACTAGCTCCCATCACCCATGCTCCTAACACTTACCATGGCCACCTACACTGCTCTTAACGCTACCTCCCTTGAGGCATTCAAGAAGCCCAACATCATCCATTCTCGAGGCTCCTAGGGATTGTTTCTACTCTCTCTCGATCACCACTAAGGTGTTTTTTCACCTTTTGATTATTTTCTCTTTTCTCCAATCCTCTTGGCCTCCATCAACCTTTCCCACCATCAACTTCGACAGCCACCATTGCCCCTCTCACTCAAAACATCCTCAACCCGTGTTCTCCACTATGGGGTTATTTCTAGGTTTTTAACATTATAAATAAAAAATCAATTGAACCCTGCATTAAATTCGCATAAAATCAATTAAAAACAACAAGAGTTTCGTTTTGTGTAAATTTAATGTAGGAGCTCAATTAATTTTTTTTAATTATTTTGTTAAGAGTTTTTTAACCTATCATTAAGCGGTTTTTAGTTGAATGAGAGTTGATATGATTGTACATCCAAATAACCCTTATTTCTTAAACAAAATTCAATAGTGTTGGTCTCACTTGTATGATTTCTCCTCACATTATCGTCTGTTAACCTCTATCGAAGGTTGATAAATATAAATTTAAACGACATTTAAAGCAAAGGAATGGAAGAAGTGATGAGTAAAGAAAAGGAGCTTTTAATTTCTAAAGTTGATTTGCAATGCTTTGATTTTCCCCCTTTTATGGTTGGAAATTTTTTAGAGGAGAATTGGGCTAGAGGTTCTTTTTCTGCTCGTATGGATGTAATTAATAATTAATTCGCCCTTTTGTTTCTTTTCAAAAAAAAAAAAAAAAAAAACAAGGTTCGAATTTTCAGAACAGCTGGAATTGTAGCTTAACAACAATTATTAAGGAAACCTTTGTTATTAGCGACGAGATTAACGGCTGAGTTAACAGTCAATCCCTTGTAAGAAAAAGAATAAATCCAACCACTCTCTCAAATAAAACCTCATTTTCTAATCTAATACTTATATCATCCTCAACCTTAATTCCATCTTTTAACGAGAAATAGAAGAGCGAACAAGAAACAATCAGAATTTGTTGATCAACGGCGAACTGGAAACAATTTTCTAGGAGGCAAAATTAATTTTTATATTTCTGTTATAGTTATAATGCAATTTCACTTATATATTTATAGTTTTTAGAAAGACTAATCTTTTTCTTTTTTCTTTTTTCTTTTTTTTACTTTTTAGGTTAAACTATAATTTTATTATTAAGTTAAAACTTTATAAATTTTAAGGAGCTTAAAATAAAAATTTTCTCATTTGAAGGCGAGGCCCCTGCCTGTTCCCTTCTTGTTGATCAAGCATGCATTTTCCATTAATTTTTGGTCAATTTTTGTTAATAATCCCTCTACTATTATTAAGCTAGCTGTGGGTTTAGTGTCTGTAATCTAATTTTATCGTTTTTAATCTCTACATTTTTCAAATCTTAAAATTTCAACCTTGACATAAACAGTAGCCATTAAATTTATTTAGTTAAATTATATTTTCTTTCAAAAGCTAATGTTATATTAACTTACTATTTCCACAAAATACTAAAAAAAACATGTTATTTAGTTAATAGATTATAACAGTTATTGTTTGAATCAAAATTGAATTTGAAAAGTATAATGACTAAAAATGATCAAAATAGAGAACAAAGATTAAAACAATAACTTATATTTAACTTAGCAGATTTAGTTGCTAGAGTTTGGTCAAGACTGAAATTTCAAAATTTGAAAAATACTGATACTAAAATTAATCGAACTAGAATTTCAAACAGATTCATTAATAAGATTTGGTAAAATTGTTTGTGATGTGAAAAATAACAAGTTTGAATATAAATTTTAAACAAGACAATTACTTGGAGTCGAGAGCGGCACTAAAGATGCAAGGGTCTTAACTGCCTTTATTTGATGATATTGTCTTTTTAGGCCTTCAAAATGTGTAATATTATAATTAAAAAGTTAGTAAAATTTTACAATTCAGTTTTGTCTTTCACTTCACCCTTTGTTGGAGTGGTGAACAAAGGACGTAACATTGACGACGTTTACATGATGCTTAAATCAACCTTTGAAAATAAATTTGGATAAAAAAAATGAAACTAAAGAATGGTATGGTAAGTAAATGAGCTTTAGGTTTACGATATTTCCCATGCAAATTACGGGCAGCAACCATTTTCGACTTTGGGCTCTCCTCATATTTAGTCAACTTTCTTATCAACTACCGTTGCCTTATTTTCTCATAAAAGTTATATTTATTTATAATCATGATAATATAATTTTAACAAGGATGTTACATTATGTGCAGTTATTTCAATAATTCTAATTAATTGTTGATATACTTTAATAAATAAATCGGTTGATTTTTTATAATTAAATTATATGTCATGTATATTTTTAATTCTAAAAGCGTTTGGCCCTCCTTTCGGTTATATTTCAAATCAACAGAAGGGGCAAATCACAAGTGATCAAAATGTTAAAATTTACAGGTTTGGTATATTTACTATTGTATTTTGCAATTATCTAGTCGAGGATTTGAAATTGTAATCCACTAATGAGAATACCCATATCATCTATCATTTTCTAATCCCTAAATAAGCAAAACATTAAATTTATAGACATTGATAATCAAAATGTTATGGATCGGGAATAAAACAGTTAAATTTTTATTTTCATTACATAATTCTTCAAGTGGTTGGATCAAAAGGTTTGGTCAATGTCTTGATCCCAACTTACCCTAAATTATTTAAGTTACAATAGGAACATATAAACATCAAAAGTAGGGCAAGCAGAAAGGAAACACTTTTTATTAATTATTTTATTGTGTGGACAGCAAGACAAAGAAGGAGCTTCTTTTGTGGGCTAAACCTCAAAATGAAGTAAATTAATTGGTTTTCTTCTTTGTTTTTCCCTTCAATATTCATCTTATATTTGTTTACTCCAAATGATTGTTTGAATGTTCCAAAAGCATTCATTAACTAAAACTTGTCACCAATTTAAAAGAAGGGAATGTCAAAAAAGTTTTTCTGAATTGTAAGAATGCTAATATGAACATAAAACTAGCTAGATTCCTTTTACCCACTCTAAATAAATATATGTGTGTTTGTGGGAAGTTTTTGTTATTGGTAGGTCCACTGCTCTTATAGTAAAATAGCAATTGACTTTACCAGTTTCCACCATTGCTGCACCTTGGACCCCATCTCTATGTTTATGACTGTTTGGAAAAAGAAGAAACATTTTTACGTAAAACTATGCAAAGGCTGTCTTATATACATAATTCTATATATTAATGTACTCTCTGATGTTTTAGAAAGGATTATACATAGGTAATGAACAGTATGGGTGCACAAGCAAGTATGCAGAAAAGAGAAATGGAGTAGCTGCAAACCTTTTCTTTTAATCTCAAACATATTCAAAACAATAAGCTACAAAAGATTGTGAAACAATGGATCTTGAAATAGTTGATGATCATCAAGCCAAACTGAAGGAGCAGCTACGTCAAAGTTTGAAGAACATGAAGCATCCCCCAAATTGCTGATCAAAGTCTCTGTTACAGATGGAACCGCAGAAGGTGAAGGGAGCCACGTTGAGTTGCATGTATTCTCTCCTTGGCTCAACACAGCATGCTCTTGAGCTTGAGCTTGAGCCTGAGCCGTGGCCGTGTCGTCCTTGCTCGAAGACGATATTCGATAATCACAAGGGATTTGTAGGTCAGGTAAACGAGAGAAAGGGTTTGAATCATCGAGACCTTGAACCGAAGCCAGCTGGGGTGGTGAACTTAAAAGTGAATTTGAGATATCCGTGAAAGTGGTGTGCATGTTGTTAGAGGGAGATGAAAGGGAAGGTGGGTTTTGAATAAGATATTGCAAGCATTGCAACTTAGCCATTTGAGCAGCTTCCTCCCATGGTTGCTCTTGATCCATAAGCTCTTTCAGGTTGGCCAAAGCTATCAGATGAGGCAAGCTTGAGAAGATATCAATTCGAGGCCTATGAGTCATAGGATCAATTCCCATTTGGATAAGCTTTTTCCTCAAATGGGTGTTCCAAAAGTTCTTTACTTCATTATCTGTTCGCCCCGGTAGGTGGCTTGCAATTGCTGACCATCTTGTCAAATATCAAACAAAAAACAAAGTCATAAATGATTGAAACAACACTCAAAATATGCAAAAAAAAAAAAAAAAAAAAAAAACTAAAAATTCATAATAATTACTTGTTTCCGAGGATGGAATGGAGATTGAGAATTGTTTGCTCTTCTTCCTGGGAAAATTTCCCTCTCTTAATATCAGGCCTCAAGTAATTTGTCCATCTTAGCCTGCAACTTTTCCCACATCTATTAAGACCTGGGAAATTACAACATAGAGAACATTAATGAGATAAATTAGAGGGTAGTGGAAGAGGTAGGCAGCTAGTTGATTCAATTCATAATTTCATATATATACCAGCAAGTTTTGGGAGAGCTCTCCAGCTACCATGGCCACTTTCTTTGATATATTTGACAAGTTTCTGATCTTCTTCAAGAGTCCAAGGACCTTTCTTAAGACCATTTTCATCACAACAAGGAGACCTTCCCATTTTTCAATATCTATGCAACTTCCTTTGCTTAAAACTTTACAAGCTTCCTTGCC
Source organism: Gossypium australe (assembly GCA_005393395.2). Classification (NCBI taxonomy): domain Eukaryota; kingdom Viridiplantae; phylum Streptophyta; class Magnoliopsida; order Malvales; family Malvaceae; genus Gossypium; species Gossypium australe. The sequence goes on along the minus strand of CM016624.1, from coordinate 62,525,391 downwards.
TCGCTTCAATCTCCACCATCAACTCAAAAGCTTACCATATTTATAGAGTTTGTGTTCCCCAATAAATCACGCGTACGTGCTAATTTCCTAGTTGTGGGGGAAAACAACATTGTCTTTTATTTCTTTTAACTTCTTAAAACGTCAAATTCTCCTATCAGTCCTTAGTTACATTTAAAATTTTAAAATTTCAATTATGACCAAACAGTAACCTTTAAATTGTCAAATGCAAAATGCCATATCAACTCGTTATTCTTATATAATCTCACAAAAAAAAGTCATGTTATTTTAGTTAATGGAATTAACTGGAGATATTCATGAGTCGAATCGAGCCTAAGCATGATATTAACATATTTTATGCTTGTTCAAGTTCAACCCAACCCAAAATATGGCCTAAAATTTTGCCCAAACCCACATATATTTACAAATGACTAACTCAAACTAATTTTAAGATTAGTGGCTCACCTATATTATTTTTAATCTTTTCAAATATATATATATATATATATATATATATATATTAATTTAATTTAAAATTTATTAATTTTAGCAATTTTTATTTATTAAAATTGTATATAATTATCTTAACATTCTTAAATGTTTACACTATAGTAGTATTATATACTAGTATAAATTTAACTTTTATGAGTTATAAATTACGTAATATATAAAATAACATAATATAAAATATTTAAAAACTTAAAAAACGGGTCGGGCCGAACTTAAACCTTAAATGTTCAAGGTCAAGCCTGACCCATTATTTTAAACAGGCCTAATTTTTTTGTACAAGTTTATTTTTCAAGTCTAATATTTTTACCTAAACCCTCCTAAATTTCAAATGATCCTTCGAATCTAGATGAGTAGCCCGCTCATGTACATATTTAAAATTAACTACAATTATTTGAGTTAAGATTGAAATATTCAAAATTTAATACATAACTAATGTATAGTAGAGAAAATATAACCTTAAAATCTCAACCAAACCCTTTATCATTTGTCAACGAGTTTCCCTTTTTGTTGTTAATTTAATTGTAAAGGATGTTTGTTTCGATTTGACCTTTGGTGTTTTCAGATTTCTAAATGGAGCCTCATGTTCATAAAGTAACTCAATTACATCAATGGCGACCCACAATCATATTACAGAAAAAGGATGACAAGTTGAAATCGTAACTCATCCATCATTTCTTCATGTCAGATAAGCAGGTCAAGAAGAGTGGCTGGTTTCACAGTTATTGCATTAATACCCTTCAACCTTTAAGACTTGTAATTTATTAGGATTATGGAACACAACTTTTAAATCAATAATTCTTTAATTCAGTTTGAATTGTTTACTAGGTTAGCGGAAAAGTAATCCCAAATCTTAATAAATTGAATTGAAGGTCAAAGAAATAGTTGTTAAAGGCTACAATTTAGGATAGAATAAAAGAGTACGTCAATTGACAAAGTATATACATACTGGCATTTATTGTTAAACCTACCATTAGATAGAAATGACCACATCTATAATTTGTATTATATTATTAAATTAATATCAAAATATTATTTTTTTTATTTGAAGACTCATATGATTAGATTTTTAATTAGTTTTCACTTTAGTAGTATTATAATTGTTGAAGGTCGGATGCTAATACGTTAGGTATTGTCATTGGTAAGGGTTCGCTTCTTGATTTTGTTGAGAGTCTAAATACTTAAAGAAGCGATAGATTCATTAAGTGAGAGTGCCCATTAAGTGCAAACACTTTCAAGAATTCAATCATGTCGTATCAGAAAAATGAATTGAAAATAAAAAATGTAATGTTATTTACGCCTTTAATTGCCTCATTAAGCAAGACATTCTACTTTATCACTTAGTCTTTGTCGATTTCTTTATAACTAACCCGAGGGACTTAGTTGGGCCTACACATGGGCCAAATGGCCAATTCGGCTTGGCTTAGGTCGAGTTTGGACAATAACTTTTATCCTCGAATAGGCCGACCCAATTCAAATTTAAATTAAATGATTTAAAAAATATATTTTTATTTAAATTTAACTATAAATTATATAAATAGTATTAGATTTTATTTTTTAAAAAATAGTAATAGGTTTTTTGAGCAAGTTGGCTCGAGCTGAATCGATCCTAAGCATGAATACTTTTTTGGAATCAGGCATTTACTCAACGCGGCTCATGGACACCTCTAGACCAAGGGTGGTTAATATATGATCAAGGCTACAACCTTATACCAAAGCACACCACATCCCAAAGACAGCAGAAACCTATAAGGGCCCAAGCATTCAACAGTACTAGCTATCGACCAAAGAGCAAGCCATTTTTATAACACCCCAAAACCCAGCCTAGAAGTTTCGACCGGATTCCGGAGGTCACATTGGCCACCAAAATGGCCCAACCAAAACGCTGATCAATATTCCAAAATTTCCTTTCGAAAATCATTTTCTCTAATAATTTACTGAAATTGAAAATAAGCTTTATTTATATGCTTTGCAAACGTTAAATTTAAATATCGCTTAAAATTTATTTGAAACAAATTTCACATCTTATGATCTTTTGTAACCAAAATGGAATAGTGATTTCAAAAGCTAGAACTTCAAACTAGAAATTTGCAATATAACAATAAAACCTTTTATCCTAATAGAAGAACGAAAACGGTTACTTTAAATCTATACACGGAATCACAATTAGATCGAAAACGAATGTCCATGTGCAAAATCATATAGTGTCCCAAAACCAAAAGCCATAACTTTGCGAGTCCAGAATCCAAAACTCATACCACAATTTATATAATCTTCCTTACATACCAATCGAAAAGAATTTACTGAGTTTCAAAGAAACCTTATTAAACCAAACCAAAAAATTAATGAAACTCCAAGACCTTTAGTTTGCTGAGTCCGTGACCTAAACACATGGATTACCTAAAAAGGAGGAAACTAAGGGATTTAGCTACGAAAGCTCAGTGTGAGTCATTAACAAACGTAATTAGACAATGTTTAGACAAACACACATTTTTCATACCAAATCCCTGAGAATCTCATGACAGCTAACACATCACATAAACAAATAATTCCACAAATTTTATTAACAGTCTCATACTTGGTACTATCTTTTATACGTAATAGATACAAATTTCACAATCAAAGAGTCATAAATATAGCACTTACTCAAAACAGAACAAATGCAATTCAAGCTCAAATGTACCAGTCCCAATTTCAACCTATCCAACCACTACACACTATCTTCAACCATCCGACACACACTAAGGTAAGTTAAACCCTTCCATCCTCTACACACCAAGTTTTGGGTTATGGTGGACCCATCAAACCAATCACACCTTATAGTGGTCATTTGCCACATAATTGTTTTGCAGTCAAGCTGCTAACTTTATTGCAGATTTATCGCTGAATTTATAGTAATACAGTTTAACTGCCAAATCAATCTTCCTTCACTTCATATCGCAAACCCAACCACAAGTGCAAATGAAAATAATAAAATGCATATGGACATTCACACATTTGGTTTCCGTACTCGATAAAACTTTTTGCAACCAGATCAGTTGTGCAATAACATAACCAAACATGTTCATGTTCAGTTATAATTCACCACATCATACTCTTAATCGACATTTATTAACGGAATCCATGGCATAAGTAGGTCTTAATTTACACATCCATTCAAACCCATAAATCAAAATTGTCATAACAAGGTCGCATTACAACTTATACAAATAACAAATTAAAACATAAATTTGTTTATAACAACAATGTCCTACAAGAAAACACACTTCCTAGTCATTCAACATTCAATATTCGAGTTCCAATTACCCTTGTAGAAGCTTGCACGTGCAAAGGAATATTCCAAGATTAAAACTATTCATTACCAAATAAGGAGCAAAAACTAACCACATGACCATGTGGGAGGGTCTAGACGGTGTGACAGGGGTACACGCCGTGTGGCTGAGGGACACGTCCGTGTGGCTGAGACACACGACCGTGTGGCTGAGAAACACGCCCGTGTTACAGAGATACATGGCCATGTGGCCAGACCGTGTAACTCTCTAAACCGTGTGACAAAATTACACAACTTTACAAGCAGGGACACGACCGTGTGGTTGAATGACACGCCTGTGTGACTGAGGCAGACGACCATGTGACTGAAGGACACGTTCCTGTGCGATCGATAAAATCCCTAACAAAAGTTACACAGCCATGTGGCCAACCCGTGTGACCCATTCTATGCCGTGTCATAGGAAAAATTAATCTAACTTCTAAAGCGGCACACAGCCGTTTGGACCGCCCGTGTGTGGAACACTCCCGGGTGGCTCAAAAACCATTCCAATCCTTGTTGCAAAACCCAAAAATTCAACACCAAATTGATCCCTAATTACGAATTATTTAGAAACACACGTGAAAGACAATGCCCACGCACTAACAATCAACTAATACACCTCAATTAAATGAGTCTGAAACTCAATTTTACAAATACACTTAACCTTAATGAATTTTGATCTAAACCACATACAAGAATCAAAGAACCCAATGTAACCCTCAAGAAATTAACACTTACACTTACTCAATTCGACACTTGATTGAACAGAGAACACTTTGAGAAGCAACAATTCACGATAATAATGTTGAAATCAAAAGAAAAATTGAAGGACAAAGGAGAAAGAAGAGACTAAAAATAATAATAAATCAAAATCTGAAACTTTTGGGGAATGAGTTTGACGTGAGAGAAAAAAACGTTAGAGTAGTTAATTTTGGGATTTCTTATCATTTTTCAAAATATTAAAATAATATTAAATAATTAAAAATTACTTTTAACAAAATACCAATAAGATTTTTTTAATAATAAAAAAAAGGAAACCAAAGCCAAAAATAAATTTAATTCTCACTTAGCATACACAAGGATTCAAACCCGGGATCTAAGGAAAACTAACACTTAACCACTGAACCATTAAGCTCATTGTTGTCTCTAAAACGCAAAAACTCACTTAAAGGTCCATCCGAACCACTGACCCTAACTAAAAAACCTTAATTCTTCTAACCCCACTTTCAGAGTGTTACAACTTTGGATAACAAGTAGATATCAAAGACCAATTGCCTTGTTAGAAAGGATCCCCAAGCAACCAATGTTATGGGCTAGCAAACTCAAATGCCGACATGACTAGTAATAGCCAAGTCGAATGAACCCGACAACACAAAGGCTAGTTATAAATACCTCAGGTACGACTCTCCTTCTCTCTCTACACTTTTATTTCTTTAAGTGCTTAAGTTCATCTTTCCTTCTTCATTTTTTAACACTCTTTACATACTAGAACATCTAAGAGTATCTTTGAGCACATGCTCTGGCACATTGTAGCTCACCTTCACCTTATAAGAACCTAGACTCTCCAAGTGTAACATCCCCCCTAGCGAAGTCCCAATGATCGAACGATGTTATTGGAAGCAATGCACAAAGAGTAAGAATTAAACGAGTAAGACATAAGGATTTGGCTAAGCATAATAAATTCCTCAAAAATGCCTGTATGCCCTAACTTAGCGAATTCTGAAAGAAAAGGTCCATAGGAAGAGTCTGTGGCAAACCAAAAATATTCTGTCTGCAAGGCCCTCTATAATAGGAAGAGTTAGGGGAAAGTCATAAAAGGGCATGGTAAGATAAAGCAAGAAATAATTGTATGAAAGTACAAATATATGAATTTGGCGTATAGTCATAGAAGGGTATGATTGGCAGAGTATTACTCGCCCAGATACACTTTTTGGCATGTAGCATGGCCGGACTCCGATATGAAATAAGGGAATAATGATTTCCATGTCAGATTATTAAGAGTAGTGCAATGAGACTTATGGTTATGTAAAATGAACATTAGGATGTGAGTTCACACTAGTGGCATAGTACTCCAAATAGCCATTATAGTCTTGTGACAGCTAAGTTGTGAGGAAAGTTAGATAAGAATTAACCAAACATGAATAGGAAAGCTTAAGGCTAAAGGAGTAATAGAGTACGTTCTTAGAGGTGGCAGATTTTGATAAGGCCACCCAATCTTGATGTGACGTTTACCAAGTTCCCATTGTAACATCCTAAACTCGACTTAGACATTATGGCCGAATTTGGAAAGCTATATTGGCCACCCAAATGGCCCAAAAAATATTTCGTAGTTTTCAAACATATTTTTAAACCATTTGCGTAAATCGTTCAAAACTAATAGAATTGAGAATTTTAGAAATCAATGATTTCGATATTTTACGTATTTGTAAAAGTTTGATCGCTATTCAAAACTTTCATTATTTTAATCATATTTCAAAGGCGTTTGTTTATTTGATCAAAACTAAAGAACTTGACTATTTGTCACTATTTTAAAAAAAAAACATGTTAAAGTCATAAAACATAATGTCTTTTGAAATCTCATTTGTAAACATTATAAATTTTGAAACTAAGTCTAATTTTATTAAGAACTCATTTCTCAAATTTGCAGTGGAAAAAAATGTAGTATTGGCATATTTTTACGAAAATAGCAACAAATCATTTTGTTAAAACCATATTTTGCTAAAAATCAATATTTCACGTAAATTCAATAAAACATCAATAGGCAATTTAAAACCTCAAAAACTAAGTCATATCTTTGTCTAAAACTCATTTTCATTGTCGAAGCGAAAAAGAGTGATTTTGTCAAGTTTTAATAAAAACCAATTTTCATGCATAATCTTAATCAAATATTAATTTATCCAGTTTTTAAAACTTAATGTCATGCAAGCAATTCATGCAAATTAGAATGAAAAATCCCCAAAGTAAAGTCCTATGTCACAGTCCATACTCAAACTTATTACAATCTCAAAATAAAAAAATATTAAAATAAACTTTAATTACTTTAATTTAAAAAGAATTTCGAGAAACTCTTCCAAATGCCGTCATCGAATCCTAACCTCGGGGTTATTTGTAAAATCAGAAAACTAAAGGGGGTGAGCTATAACGCTCAGTGTGAATATTAACTCAAGTAATAAGCAAGAACCCATTATACAAATCAAAATAACAAGAAGTTAAATAAAAATCTGCACATACTTATCATACAACATAATCAATTTTATGCGCATGATCATGGCAATGCAATCTTTGTAAAATGATTATGCAAATTTTCATAAAACATCCTACCCATCAACGCTACACTCCAATATTGAGTTCCCCAGAACTCATCCATCCAAACACTCTAATTTGTGGACAAGCCACTAGTAATGCAGATAAGCTACCAGTAATATGGACAAGTCACCAGTAATGCAGATAAACTGCCTGTACTTCCTCCTTTCACTTGTCCCAACCCCATGTATGTGATATAGCAACAATAAACACATTTTTAATTTGTTACAGAATAACACTTTAGGCATGTAAATCATGCTCATCGAATCATTTAGCACTTAGTATCACATAGGCATGTTTTGACATGCAAACCACATATTATCGCGATGTATTAAAACATCACATTTTAACAATCATGAATAATCATTTATACCATAATATCACATAACATGAGAATAAGAACATGTTTTTCAACTCCGCAATAAACATAACCACATAATATACTTTAAAAAAATAGTTGGTTCGGAATCACATACTTGTATTATTCGTTTTGACTGATTTAGTCTCCCATTTTAAAATACTTGAAGTATTCACATAAGACAAAAATCAAGTAGTAATATTTTATTTAGGCATTTTTAATGATATATATAACTTGTATTAAGTTAGACCCACACATGATCTAAGCAACTCCAATGCGAAATACTCCTTCTAACGCCCACTTCCAGATTTAATTAGATCAATCTCATATCTAAACACAACGAATAATCCATCATTAAATCATAACTTAAGTTATCATTTTAAATAAAAATGGTTTAATATTGATTTCCAATACCACACTTACACTTATACGACTTGAATAAAAGAAGTGATTCACTTCCCAAAAGTCAAAGGTGTTTCGAGTTTTTAACAATCAATCATTCAACACACGAATAATATGCAAGATGTTAATATAAAAGAAAACTGATATCTAACAATACTATTACACTTATCCATTGATAAAAATAAGAAAGGAGTGATGATCTGTACCAATATCATCCCATACTTACGTTAATACGATTTGACTAGAAGGATTGACAGTTTACCAGATTCTTGATTCAAAGAAGTAAAGACCATGGAAAAATCAACATCAAAATATAAGAATGAGTATAAGATTTTAGTAATGATTTAAGAAAAATAATAGAAATTCGATTTTGACTAGAGATTTGAAGAGAAAATGGATAATGAAAAATAATAATGACTAACAATGGTGATGGTGGTGCAATAGTGCAGCGGCGGTAGTGGACCGATGGTGGTGCAGCGGTTGAAGAATAGAGTGAAAGGAGAAGGATAAGTGATGAAGTGGTGGTGTTTAGGTCAAATGGTGGTGGCTAACAGTGGAGGAAATGGGGCCAAAATCAAAATAATAGTGGTTTAAGGGGGTGTAAAAGGAGGGAGGAGAGAAAAAATAGGAATGGAGAGGAGAAGGATGAAACAAATGAGAGAGTACTCTCCCTAGGGTGGAGAACGTCCATAGCAAGTCAACAAGGGGAAAAAGGAAGGGAGTGAAATGTGGGGAAGAAAAGAAAGGAAGGGGAACATGTGGAGTAAAAAATGGGCTAAGGGGGGAAGGTTAACTACCTAATGGAGGAAAGAATCTTTACCTAAATGGAAACACTAGTGGTTGGAAAGAGGGGGTTGACCAAATATTTTTATGACAAAAATTTAAACAAAAATTATGAAAGAGTAGAGAATTGAACATAATACCTTTAGGAAATTAACTAAACACTTAACCACTTGACGACTTATTAGCTTGTTATAATTCCTACAACATTTATTTAAAAAACATGGTGTGACCTTTGTTAAGGCTTGAAGCAAAATTGTACCACATAGAAAATAATGTGAGGGAAATGATTTGAACACATGTCATCAAGGATAGCTCCACCACTACTCAATCACTAGACTTGATACTTATTTATTACCAAATGAGCAAAAGATTATCTAAAAAAAATTCGCGCATGACCACTCCCAGTTCATTAACCCATTTCTACTAACTCGGATTTTGGGATGTAACACACATAGAGACTTGGGTTAAGTTAAAAGGACACTCTAGTTGGGTTAAGAAAAGGTTATCTTATTTCCCTTTTACCTCTTAAAAATGAAATGGCTTTAGGGATAAAGAGAGATAGAAACATTACTCTGAGCTGAGTTAGGAATCCTGGATATATCAAGTGATTTTCTTCACTACAAGGTACGCTTTGCGACTTTGTCTGTCAAGAAAACATAGATCTGTAAGTATGATTGAAGAAACATGTCTTAGAGAGATGTCTGGGTTTAAAATGATAATAATGGTTACTCGGATAGGTACTAATGAAGTGATTCTATTCTGTAAGGTAGAGGAGGTTGTAGCATCCTGTTGTATGGTGGATTTGAAGGCTAAGCTGCTCTCTGAGGTTACCAGGTAAGTCCTTAAGCAGACTCTTCCATGTAAGATGTATGTTTAGAATCTTCTGCAAAATGTAGCAAAACCCTAAAACCTCAGCTAAGAAAAGTAATGTATGAAGAATGAACATAAGAGCATGTAATGCATGAAATCTGTTGGTCCAAGTGAGAAATAGAAACCTTGAAGTTAAGAAACGGTTAATGTGTCTGAAAGTATGAACGAGTTTGATGTGAAATGCATGTGTGTCTAGTAAGCATGAATATATATGTTATGAGTATGTCATTTGCATGATGAGTCTGTGTCTATCTCCAAAGTCGTCAAAGAGGTCCATCAGGACTAAAAACACAAATCTCTGAAAGGAAAAGTCCATCGCCATGGCACTAAAGGACCATATCGTGTAAGATCGTAACTGATGGGTTATGGCACCATATGGGAAGAGGACCATATCATGTAAGACCGTAACTGGTGAGCTATGGCATCATATGGAAAGAAGATCATATCGTGTAAGACCATAACTGGTGGGTTATAGCATCATATGGGGAAATTCAAGGAAGGTTATTACCCAATATGGTTCTCTGTGTGTCCAGAAAATGATGAGGGGAAAACCTCACTGTGAGTTTAGGCAAATCCCTATCATTTAAATCATCATTTAAAAGACAACCTTTTATGGCAAAACTCTGAATAAGAAAGCCTTTGTGGCAAGTACTAAGTGTTAAGGAATGCCTTTGTGGAAAATCTTAGAAAAGGTAAGCCTATGTTGCGAACCTCTGGACAAGAAAACCTTTGTGGCGAGTACTGGATATAAAGGAAAACCCTTGTGGCAAAAATCTGGACAGGAAAACCTTTTGTAGCAAGTACTGAATGATAAGGAATGCCTTTGTGGCAAAACTATGGAAAGGTAAATCTTTGTAATGAACCTCTCAAAGAACATATTTGTGGCAAATCTCTGAAAGGAAAGCCTATGTGGCGAGTACTAAATGAAAAGGAATACCTTCATGGTAGATCTATGAAAGGAAATGTCTTCATGGTGATCTCTGTTAAAGGAATGCCTCTATGGCAGAACTCTGGACAGGAAAGCTTTCGTGGCAAGTACTGAACGTTATGAAAGGCCTTTGCAACAAAACTCTATTAAAGGAAAGTCTTTGTGACAATCCTCTAAAAGGAATGCCTTAGTAATGAACCCCTAAACAAGACACCCTTGTGGTGGAGAAAAAGGAGCCTTTGTGGCTATCTAAGTAAAGGAATGGCCCTGGTGGCAACTTATGGAAATGTACGCCTCTACAGCAAACCTTTAAAAAGAGAAAGAAAGAAATGCACAACAAATCCTGAATGAATGGTTCTCTGAAGATAAGGCAAGTGTAAGAAATGATGTATGAGACAAGTAGAAAGAACTTTTATATCCAGCGAACTCTGAAAGAAAAGGCTCTATATGTAAATGAAATGGCGAACTTGTCTAGTAATTAGAGATGAACAGTGAAACTAGAGGACGCCAAAACATGTGGCGAATTCGGGATGTAAGTTAAGGAAAGTTACAAATAGTAATCTAAAGTAAGGAAGATCCTTATGAACTCTGAGTTAAGTAATGGGCATAGTCTACCTCGCCCAAAGGTAGTGGTAAGATCAATAAGTATGAAATAAGATTTTAAGTTTGTCAATAAGGTAAACAAGGTGACTAAGGTTCAAAATAAGATAATATGTTAAAAATACACAAAAAGTAATGCTTCAATGAATGTGAAAGTAAGGCAAGTCTTTAAAAGTAATCAAGAGAAAGGAAATGGTCCCGAAAGAAGAAAGATGATGTCAGAATGTAGATGATAGTCTCAGTGATGTACCCACGAAAAGAGGAAGAAAAAGTAAAAAAAATCTCTCAAGGATATGCAAAGTAATAAATGCGATGTAGAGTATATGAAAAAGGTATTCAAAGGTTTATCTCACAAAGTTCTTATGAAGTTACAAAAGTTGTTTTTGTTTTTCAGGTTCGTAAAAAGGTATGCGCCGAGAAATGATGCCAGGGCTATGCCAAAGGAGCGATGTGTGGGCTATTATGCATACAGAGGAAGTTAAGTGGTGTGCTTAAGTCTGAGCATAAGTTTACTAAGTAGCATTCCAATATGTATAGGGTAGGCTGAGAGATAAAATAGAGAATGCTAAAATTTTATTATCATGAATTGTATATGTAATTCATACAATGCACATCCACCAGAGACGTATTCCTATTCATAGATGAACTTGTACATAGGCAAAAAGTTTAAGTTACATCTATTATAAGACGTAACACCCAATGCTCAGATCCGGTTCATCAGGTCAGGTGGAAGGCTTTACACCAAGCCTTTCTCCTCATCTTCGAAGAACATCGTCAAGCCTAGTCAATCAATAAAATAGCATCAACACATTTTTTATCAATTTATTTTGTTTTAAGAGTGTATTTTCTTTAATTTTTTTATCAGTTGATTAATTAATATTATAAATAAGGTTATTTTATTAAGAAAAGTATTTAATCATAATTTGTTAATAATATAAATTAAAAGAGTTGAATCAAATATGTTAAAATTAACATAAAATAATTAACACATGTATCACAATCAACTTATGATTAGTCTTTGGTAATACTCCAATATTTCTTCTATGCCATGCATGCTTTCTTTAAATGAGCCTGCATTTTCAATATCATTACATTAGGCATGATAGAGTGACTAAGCAAAACACACACAAAAAAAAAAACTCACCAAATTTTCATTTGACAATAATGTGACTTCCAATTAGTCAAATGGACGAATTTGTTCTACAAGCCATGAACAACCAACTCAAAATCATACTCCACACCAAAAAAATTATGATTTCATAACAAAACAAGCTCACAACCCCACCCCACAACAAACAAAATATGGCTTCATACTTAGGGGTGTTCAACCGGTTAACCGACCCGAATTACCATTAACCAAATTAACCGACCCTCTTTAAACCCTTAATTGTTAATCGAAGTAATTTTTTTTAAAAAAAATAATCGAACCGAACTTTTTCAATTAATTCAGTCGATTAACCGAATTTAATATATGTAAAATGTATATAAAAATATAAAATTTCAATTAATTCGGTCAATTAATCGATTTTGAACTAAATTAACAGTTAGCCGAACTTCCAAAAAATTTATTAACTTTCTATTGACTAAACGGTTAATAATTGCATACCCAAAATTTGCACACCTGTATTCATACCAAAATGTACCTAAAATCCTAGTTTGTAGCAAGATAACAATAAAAACTAGCTCACTATCAAGCTCTACAAAAAACAAACTCTAGACCTATACCAAAATCAATTTGTAATCTTGCTCAACAATTGGAAAACCCTGCATCCATGAGGAGGAACCCTTTTACTCACTCCCAAGAGCGAAAGCTTGATTGGATAAATCACAGAATTTGGCATAGAACTCACCAATTGTCTTACCTTCCTACATCCTCAATGTTTCAAACTTTATGGTCGACATCTGTAATTTTGATTATTTTATAATCTTGCTCAACAATTGGAAAACCCTGCATCCATGAGGAGGAACCCTTTTACTCATTCCAAGAGCGAAAGCTTGATTGGATAAATCATAGAATTTGGCATAGAAGTCACCAATTGTCTTACCTTCCTACATCCTCAATGTTTCAAACTTTATGGTCGACATCTATAATTTTGATTGGAAAACCCTGCATCCATGAGGAGGAACCCTTTTACTCATTCCCAAGAGCGAAAGCTTGATTGGATAAATCACAGAATTTGGCATAGAACTCACCAATTGTCTTACCTTCCTACATCCTCAATGTTTCAAACTTTATGGTTGACATCTGTAATTTCCTAGGCCTCCTTAGCAATATTACACTTAGAAATCCTCTTGAATTTTTAGGCATCCACATCATAGAAAACTGCATACAATGTTTTTGAGTTAACATTAGCAAGTTTCTCTTCTTTAGTAGTCCAAGTCAGCTCATACTTTTTTGTCTTAACTCTAGATGTCTTAGTAAATGGGCACTCCTAACCAGTGAAAACAGATTTATAGGCTTTTCATCATTAGATTTGATGAAAGCTTTCATTTTATCCTTTTAGTAGGCATAGTTTGCACCATCTAACATGGGCAAACATGACATTGATTATCCTTCCATTTCAAGCATATATCAACACTAGGGATTCCACTAGTGTGTTAAGTGGGAGATTCTAATACCAATTGAAAGGACTTAGAATGATATTACAAAACTAATTGAGCAGTGCCTGAAGCAGTGCTACCAGGAGTGCCAACTAGCATTGCTTCAGAAAATGCTGAAGAACAAAGATGAACACAATAATGTATTTACGTAGTTTGGTTTCCCTACATCTGGTGGGCCTTTCCTAGAGAGATAATCCATTATCTTAACACCTCATACAAAAAGTGATTACAAGTTCTAACACTCCCTAGATTATCAACATCACTTTTGTACCTAAGATCTAAATCACTATCTTCTAAGTTTTTCCACTGAAAACCAAGTAAATTCATTTGTTTTTAAGTTTTTTTAAATATTTTAAATGTTTTTATATATAAATATATTTATAGTTTATTAAAATATTTTTTTAAATAATACACAATACACTCTATTGCATATCTTTTAGAGAATTGATCATCTTAAAATTCTATCATATAGTAACGATTGTTATTATCATAATATCAAATTGAATTAGGACTTTTTTTTTAAGAATTGTCGAATTAAGAAGCTGTTAGAAAAACTTTTACATTATTGAATAATCTCAAATAATGAAGACATTATGCAATACATAATCAATTGCACAAGAAAATTCAAGAATTGATTTGGATGAGATATTTATATATTCATGATAAGGATAACAAATACTTTATACGACAAGAGTCTCTTATAACAGATGAGCAAAAAAAAATCCTCAAAACATATTTAGACAAAAGATAAGAGAAATAGAAAATATTTGAATTTGGTTTTTAATTTTGTATTACCTCATTTTACTTGGGTAAGAAAAACACTATTTTATTTGAAAAAAATCGAAAAAAAATCAAATTTCTAATAATTCGAGTTTCGACAAGTTGAATTTTTCAATTTAAATAATTTGAATAATAGATTGGTGTAAATACCCCTTTGGTCCTTGTCAATTTTTACAATGAGCAAATTGGTGTCTCTCAACAAAAAATACAAAATAATTTTCAAAATGGTATAAACTAAAAGAATCATAGAATGAACAAGAGAGAAGGATAGAAAAATGAAAGGATAATTCAACTTTCACTTGGATACCAAAAAGCTTATGCATTCCCTCAATTTATAGGGCCTCAATCATCATAAGTTACAAACATATAATAAAGATAATTAAGGTACCCTATAAATTTTTGTGGACATCCATTTTACAACACTCCCCTTGGATGTCCATCAATGAAAGTGTGTCTAGTTAAAACCTTATTAAGAAAAACCATGTAGGATAAATACTTAATGAAGGGAAAAGAGTACACAATCTCCTATTACAAGTTGCCTCGTTAAAAACCTTTACCAAGAAACGCCAATGGGACAAAAACTTGGTTAAAGGAGAAGAGTACAACGTGTTTTAGACTCCTCTAATGGTAATATCACATTACATATTTGAGTTGGCACATTCAAATATTTTGTAGTAATCTTTCAAACGTTGAAGTTGGCAATGCCTTGGTAAAGAGATCTACCAAATTATCACTAGAACAAAATTGTTTAACTTATATATCACTTCTCAAGATCATAAGTGAAGAATAATTTTGGTGAAATATGTTTCATTCTATCATTTTTTATGTAACCACCCTTCAATTAAGCTATACATGTTGCATTATCTTCGTATGAGATAGTTGACATCTTTTCTTGTAAAGGCAAATTACATATCTTCTAGATATGTTGGGTCAATAAGCTTAATCAAACACATTCTTGGCTTGCCTCATGCATTGCAATTATTTATGCATGATTTGAAGAAGAATGTATACTTTGTTGAACACCATAATATAGCAGCACCTCCACATGTAAATAAATATCTCATTTGAGATCGACCTTTATGTGGATCCGATAAATATCCAGCATCAACATAGCCAACTAATAAGGATTTTGAAACATTTGAATAAAATAATCGCATATCAATGGTCCTTCTAAGATATCTTAATACAATTTTAATTTCATTCCAATGTCTACGTGTTAAAGAAGAACTAAATCTTGCTAACAAGTTTACAACGAAAGTTATATCACGTCTTATGTTGTTTACAAGATACATCAATGCACCAATGGCACTTAGATATGGTACTTTAGGACTAAGAAACTTTTCATTATTCTCGTAAGGACGAAATTGATCTTTATTCACATCTAATTATCATACAACCATTGAGATACTCAATGGATATGCTTTATTCATGTAAAATTTCTCTAAGATCCTTTTTGTATAAGTTGACTAATGGACATGAATTCAATCTTTTAAATGCTCGATCTGCAGGCCAAGACAAAAAAAAAATTTTCCCAAGATATTTCATCTCAAATTCTTTCTTTAAAAAATTTATTACATTTTGAAGCTCTTTAGGGGTTCTAATAATAGATCATCAACATAAATAGAAATGATCACAAAATTTGATGTAGACCTTTTTATAAAGGCACATGGACAAATTGGATCATTTTTTTATTGAGCAATTTTTCCAATAAACTCTATATCCTTCAGGGATTTTAAATCCCTCAGGAATTTTTATATAAATTTCACTATTAAGTGAGCCATACAAATAGATTGTTACAACATCAATTGCCAGACTAAAAAGATATCTAAATGTGATTACATCCACCACATGAGAGTATGTCTCTTGCTAATTAATGTCGGGCCTTTAAGAAAACCCTTGTGCTACAAGTCGTGTTTTATATCTTACGACTCTATTTTTGTCATTTCGTTTTTGCATAAATATTCATTTATATCCCTATCGGATTTACACCTTTAGGTGTTTGGACTATAGGTCCAAAAACCTCACGTTTAGAAAATTCAATTCTGCTTGAATTGCATCTTTCCATTTTGGCCAATTTTTCTATTTTTACATTCCTCAAAAGATTTAGCCTCGAGATCCTTATTTTCTTTTGCTATTTCTATAGAACATTATAAGCAAAATTATTGTTGACAACTATATTTTTTCGGTTCCATCTTTCTTGTATTAACATAACTTATCGAAATCTTTTTATTTTCATCATTTTCATTCTCACTTTCAGGTATCTAAATCTCTTCTTTAGTTTTATAATTAGCTATATCATAGGTCACTTCAAGAATCCCTGCCTCCACTATATGACCATCTCTAATGTTTTCTCATTTCCTTTTAAGAGAATTTTTATGTTTGGAACCGACTGGTCTTCCATACTTCATGCGTAGATTACTTTCTTTTATACTAACAATTTGCCCTATTGGGACATCAATTCGTATTGGAGCATTTTCAACTAGTATGTGAGATTTTGTAATTCTCTTTAGGTCAATAAATGAATCTGGCAGTTGATTTATAAAATGAATTCTCTACTGAACTTCTAGTTCACATTGCTTTTTACGAGGATCTTAGATCATGATAATTCATTCCAAATATTTTATTCATCCAGTTTTTTTATTCTCTCTTCCTAATGTTGGGAAAACTATCTCATAATAATCGACAATTTATGTTGTAACTAAATCTCGAACTAGTATCTCAAAAAAATATTTAATAATGTAAGGAGACTCATATAAATATACATCCCTAACCTGCTATGAGGACTTATATTTGTGCATTGTGGTGGAGCAATTGGAACATAACACATAGAAAAATTCTAAGATTGGATATATTTTTCTCCTGACCAAAACCTAATTGTAATGAGGAGTATTTTATAACTTATTGGATTGATGTATACAAGTGTTGTAGCACGTACATCAATATAATCTCATGTTGAAATAGGAAGCTTTGTTCTCATATAAAGTAATGGTTTTGATATTCAATGGAGGCATTTCGTAATTTGTCTAAACCATTATGTATATAATAGTAGGCTTTACAAAAAAAAAAAATTTTGAACTCATGTACAATAATCAATAAAAGCCTAAGATATAGACTCATTAGCATTAGCAAGAATTGTCTTGATTGCATACCTTAAAAATTAATTATTTAAACAAACAATCTCACAAATGATAGGTTGCGAGTTGATAACACATATGTGATTATTTTGTAGATACATCTACTAAAATATTATAATATCATAATCATCCACACGGTGGATGAATGACTCCATATTCATTTCAGAAATACAAGACATTAAATCTCAACTTTAGCTAATGAGTTTCTAATAATCAATTTTAACTGAGAACAAGCAACAAATAAGAATTTTTTGGTTCTTTAATAAATGTCTATATGAATTCTCAATTAATTTTCACATCATATATGATCTAGGATGGTCTAACTAGTCACGCCAAGTACTAAATGTACTTGTATCAGTAAACTTTCATTTTACTTTAACATGCATTTCAATTGTACTAATAATGTTAATATAAATTGTGACCATTGGTAATTTTATTTACATTCATTTTACTTTGTATCCACATATAATTACTATTTTGACATTTACTTCTGGAAATGTGTAAATTAATGTGAAATCCATAATGTCATCAACTCAACAAAAGAAATATAATTTCCAAACAATTATATGCAATATCTGCTTTAGAGAAATATGTCAAAATCTTCAAAAGTCCAATTTGACTTTAATGATAAAAAAGTGATTATAAAATTTATTTTATTTCTTGCATACATTCACTTCAAGGAATGTGCAAAAATAATTTAGACAATAATGTAAGCATATATCACATTCCTTACAAATAAGATCAAATACTGTTAGGGATCGACCCGATTAAGTAACGAATAAGTAAAATTAGCGGAAGAAATTGAGAAATTGAACACACCAATTTAACGTGGAAAAACCCCTCCAAAAAGGGTAAAAAATCACGGGCAAATATAATTTTACTATAATGGCAAAAGAACAAAGAGTACAAAAGATGGAGATAAAACTAAGCCCCGAAACTCGAAAACAAAGAACCCTTAAAATGTAAACATAAAATTCTCCAAAAGTGTAATGAGTTCTAATCTTTTAATGGGTGTATTTTCTAGGGTTGTAAAAAGGCCTATTTATAGGCTAAATTCGTAGGTCAAATAAATTATGTTAATAAATGCTAAATATATTATACTAATAAATACTAAATCTTCTAGAAAGAAAATATATTTTGTTTAACTTGACTTGCAAGTAATCTTTTATTTTATTTAACAGGAACTTGGGTCACACAACTCTTACAGTCTCTACCTTGACACAAATTCTCATAATGCCATCTTTGCCAAAGCCCGTCACAGGCCTATCATGAACTATACAGGGAATTAACTGAATCGAATCTATGCTTAAAAGCTGGAAAACTTCTAGCATTCAACTTGTGCACCGCCAAATCAAAACTAACCCAGGTCTGATTTTCATGAACACAGTTTCCTAACTTTTCAAAGCTTGTATCCAAAAGAGAATCTATCTTGAACGAAATAATCATATCTTTTTCCCTCTTATGACCAAGTTGTTTCAGCTCCAAACAAGTTGACTTCGACTCTGTAATGGACGAGGGACGTTCGGTTTCACTAGTCATTGTAGATCCTTGTAGAATATAAAGACTATCGGTCCTTTTACCTTTTAACAAAAGGAGAGCCCCATGAGACACCTTAATACCGCTCGACTTGATGTTGATTCTACAACCTTTTGAGTTTAAAATACTCAAGAAGATGAGATTGTTTCGTAAATCAGGTACATACCTGACATTTGAGAGTGTTCTAATCGTCCCATCATGCAACCTAATTTTAACAGTACTAATACAAATTACCTTACTAGATGAAGCATTTTCTATGCACACAACACCACCTTCAACGGAACTGTATGTAGAGAACCATTCTCTGTTGGGACACATGTGGAAAGAACATCATGAATCTAGGATCCACTCGGACATAAGCTCAGACCTATCGCTTATTGACACTAACAAGAAATCATCACCGCTTTTGTCAGCCAATTAGCACCAGCTACATCTTCCTCGTTACTCTCAACAGCCCTTTTATTTCGCAGTTTATAACAATATGCTTTGACGTAACCTAGCTTCTTACAATAGTGACACCTTTTGTCACGCTTCTTTGATGCTACCAAAATGGAAGCTTGCCTATCTACCTTGTTATTTGAACCAAACTCATTGTCGATTTTTTCTTTACTCAACAAATAACCATTCACATCCTCGAATGAGAGTTTGTCTATGCCATAAATTAGGTTCTCCCTGAAAGGCTTGTATGAAGAGGGTAAAGAGCACAATAATAGCATCGCTTGATCTTCATCGTCAATTTTAACCTCAACATTCTTTAAATCATTCAAAAGAGTAATAAATTGACTAATGTGATCTCTAAGAAGCTCACATTCGTTCATGCGAAACATAAATAGACGTTGTTTCAACACTAAACTGTTAACTAGAGACTTAGTCACATAAAGAGTTTCTAACATTTTCTACAAGGCGGATGAGATTTTCCCAATACCTCTTGCAATACCCAATTTGCGAGGCACAATTGGATTATAGATAGGGCTTTTTCATTAAGCTCTTCCCATTATGTTTGATCTAGATTCTTAGGTTTTTTCTAGGTAACGACCTTTTTTAGGCAGGTCTGAATTAGAATTGTCATCATCCGAACTCGCCACAGATTGAAATTTGTGACACCTTCAAACGTCTCAATGTCAAACATTATTGTTGCCATATCTAAATTGGCTAATCTACGAAAATTGAACTAGCTCCGATACCACTTGTTGGGGATCTACTCGATTAAGCAACGAACAAGTAAAATTAGCGAAAGAAATTGAGAAATTGAATGCACAAGGTTAACGTAGAAAAATTCCTCCAAAGAGGATAAAAAAATCACAAGTAAAGATAATTTTACTATAATGACAAAAGAACGAAGGGTACAAAAAATGGAGATAAAACTAAACTCCGAAACCCAAAAACAAAGAATCTTCAAAACGTAAACACAAAATTCTCCAAAAGTGTTATGAGTTCTAATCTTTTAATGGGTGTGTTTTCTAAGGTTGTAAAAGAGCCTATTTATAGGCTAAATTCATAGGTTAAATAAATTATACTAATAAATGCTAAATATATTATACTAATAAATACTAAATCTTCTAGAAAGAAAATATATTTTGTTTAACTTGACTTGCAAGCAATCTCTTATTTTATTTAATAGGAATTTGGGTCACACAACTCTAACAAATACATATCATCCGCTTCAATGAATGATTAATTAGTATATACCATTGATCATTCTATTCTAAGAATGACATTTAGCAACATTTCGAATCATCCATCTTCTTATCTATTTGCCAATAATGACAATAGGTTCCATTTTCATAATTATTATGTACCGCTGCATTCACTTTGGGGAATGGAGCAAAACCAGTGAAACAAATAACTCGTTATTTTGTTTAGTCATAAAAAGGTATGAGATAAATTTAGAATACTTTTAAAACCCTTTTTACAAGAGTTTTATATCATCAATTAACAAGAAAGGAATAGTCAAGTCATGCACGGAGTTTATTGTAAATCAAATGTAGGATAAAATTGAAATCTAAAATATCAAACCTGATATAATGTTAGTGTTAGCAAAAATTTCATAAACCATTGCAGACATGCATAAAATTCAACTCAAAATCCAACCATTCATGTTTATAGAACTTTTCATTTACAATTGCTCATGTCATTTCTTAAATAATTAACAAATGTAATAATATAAAACATATGAACTACTACGTTTAACAACTCTACAAAAGTAACAAGTATCTCAAGGATGTATAGTAGGAAAATATAAGGCATTTGCAAAATCAAACCACACGAGTTCTTTCATGTTTCATATCAAACAACAATCAGTTGATACAAATTAGGTCCATAGAAATAACAATGACCAAATTAATATAGTAATTCTCATTTGTAAGTATATGAAAAAAATTTAACCAAAATAATTCAAGAATTAAAAATGAAAACATTTAAACTTGAAATTCTAGAATAGAATCAACCAAAAAATCAAATTAGATATTCCTTAAAAACCATCTTTAGAACCACACAAGTATGAGTACTAAAAAATTTCAAATTCCATAATCAAATTAAGGAGAGGCATTAGAGTAACGTATCTATATTTGAACTAAATCAAATCCGAACAATCATGAAAAACATTAATTTACCAAAAAAATTATTATTTAATTTAACACAACAACAAAAGAAACTGATACTAAATATGTTTTAGGCAAATATATTATTTAATTATAGGACCTACTATAGAGATATAAATAAGTCAATCAATATTCATTTTCATGAATGAATAAGATGCAAAACAATAAGTAATCCATAGAATCAAAATTTAAAAAAAAACATCTCAAATATTTGAATCATATATCAAGTCAATTTAATATTTAAACATGCTATTGTTGAGAAGGTGTAAATATAGAGATCTAATTAAGTCAATGTACTTTTCATATTCAACTTTAGATCTTGATGATTTTATCAAGAAGTAAACAAATTAAACTCCTGTAGAAGACTACGAATCCAATCAAAATTTATCAATGGCAAACTGTAACACCCCAAACCTGGCTTAAGAGTTAAAGCCCAATCCGAAAAGTTACTATAACCATTTTTGAAAAGTCCAACTTAAACTACTTAGATTTCAAACAATCGGAAATCCTTTAAATATTAATAACAACCAATTGAAATCCAATCCTTAAAAACAAGAATCCAAAAAGGGTTGCAATATCATAAATCCAAACAAAATACTAAAATAACTAAAGCGGACAATGACCGAGCTCCTGACACATCATCCTAAGGTTGAGGGTTACTTGAAATTCAAACAAACAAACAAAATGAGTTTACAAACTTAGTGTGTAACATAAATATTCAATTAAGCATCAGAATATCAGACATGTCCTTGAGTTTTTGTAATTCAAACAGGTTTCAGAATCAGATAGGGAAATAGAAACAGAGCATTTTAGATACTGTCGTAGAACATATCAGATACAAATGCATAACTTATCAACAACAGATGCAGAATCCTACCCCCATCCACTACACATCAACTCCGTCCAGCCTAACACACCATATAGGGTATCAAGTACCCATTCATCCTTACACACCGCATAGTGACTGTATGTCACGTTTCAGAATAATGGCAGACTAACTGCCAGATCAAAGTGTGATAAATCACCAGAATTAGATATGTATGTAACTTAGCCACCAGAATCGGCATATTATTAAATTGTCCACACTTCCTCCTTTACACAAATCCTATCCCAATGCAGCTGGATACAATACTATCAGATATCAGAGATGCATATGCTGTAATATAGATCCAGATCAAAGTCAAATGATACCGATCATACTCGTTTAGTAGCTATCATATTAAATGTAAGTACAAAAAGTAGATTATACATCAATAGATCATCGAATACCAAGTTTCACAGCTGGTTTTAGATCATACAGACCCTGCGAAAGGCTTACGTTCGATCCAAACAACTTTTACAGCTCTAGGGAAAATTTCAGAATTTTGGCCCACACGCCCATATGGATTCACACGGTCTGTCACACAGCCTGGCACAGGGTCATGTGACTCAAGTTAGAGGGTCACACGGTCAGACACCAGGCCTGACACACGCCCGTGTGACTCAAGTCAGAGAGTTACACGGCCTAGCACACGACCATGTGTCACACACGGCCTACCACACGACCTAGCATGCTGCCATGTGGCATCGACAACCCCAATTTTGGCTTTTGCCGATCGCTAATTTTTCGGGTTTTTGTTACACACCTGATACAATTTCGACGTAGAAGCAACAACAATTATTCCAGAACCGGAAGACGAACAGCAATTACTTGAATCTTAAATCTTTGAAGGAACATTAAGCGTCGTACGATCCTCTCCTCTAAAATGCCAACCACCAAATCGAAATAATGGAACCCAAAACAATTTGAAGATAATAACAAACCAGGATTAAGAACTCAAGAACGAAGGAAGCAAAAAGAAAGAATGACAGTAGTTTCTGGAGAAAATAAAATAAAACATGGGAAAAGGAATTTTAAAAGTGAAAAATTAATTAAATCATTTAAATAAACTAGCTTTTCAAAACCGCATAAAAAAACTTTCTCACTGCCTACGCAGGGACTCAAACACAAGATCAAGAGTACACAAATGCTTAACCACTAAACCACTAAGCTCATTATTGACACAAATTAACACAGAATTGAACTTAAATCAAAGGCCCAAAGATAGTGATTGAATTAAATAAATTAGCAAAATTTCAAGGGAAAGGACTTGAATATAAGACCTCAAGCACATAAACAAAACACTTAACCACTAAAGCAGATACTCTATCTGTAACACCCCAAACCCGGCCTAGACGTTATGGACGAATCTGGCGATGTCACATGATAGTGCTTTTGAAATCGTAGCCACACTCAAACCCTTTCTCCTTTTTAAAAGTTTCTCATTATTTTATGTTAATTCTAAATAGTGTCATTCGTTTCCAAAACACTTTCCATTTTCCAAACATTTATACTTCGCGGAAGCTTTTAAAACAGTTTGTGTAATCGTGGTATTTTGGTAAAACATTTGTTTCTTTTGGAAACCCGCGCTGTCCGACTTCTAGCAATTAAAACCATAAAACATTGCAAATCCTAAATTTAAACAAAAATCCGTAATGGTCATAATTACATAAAACTTTTCCCAGATATAATCAAAACCATAAATAAGTATAAAAACCATGAAGCTATCGTGAAGCAGAAGCAGTGGTCACCGTCGAGTCCTCTACTGCACCGGTCCGTCTAATGCTGGGGATTACCTGAACAGATTAAATAGAAAAAGGATGAGTTTTCGCAAACTCAGTGTGTAATCCCTACAGGAAACATGCATACAGTATAATATCAAAAAAAGTCATATATTTACAGTTCGGGTCTGTGCCCATTACAGAATTGGTGTGGACCTTAGGCCACTCAGATACCGAATAGAATACAATTTAGGGCCTCAGCCCATCAGATATAACATGCAGAACAGAACAAAATATTAGAATCCTACCCACCAGCCTCTACACACCATCTCCGACCAACCCTACACACCATGTGGGGATAAAATCAACCCACCCATCCCTACACACCATGTTGTACCGAAATTCGACACATAATCAGATAATTGTAGCTGAGCTGCCAGATAACAGGCTTAATAGCCTTTCAGATACTTCCTCCAATATCATCAACCCACCCCAATGTAATGCAGCATACAATCGATGAAATGCTATAATGCAATTAATAGATCATACACTCAAATCGGTATACATGCTAAGTGTAACATGCTTAATACATAGATCACATAATCGGATCACGTAATTAGGGGTCTAAGTAATGCTTACCGACCTTACAGTAGGTCTACAGTCGACTTGGGAGACCCGTGCAACCTTACAGATCAGTTTAGAAAAATGGGCTCGCACTGTGGGACCACACGCCCGTGTGACCCACACGGCCCAAATTGGCATTGGCCGTGTGGATCACACGGCCTAGCCCAGAATTCTACATGCCCGTGTGGTTCACCCGTGTCGGCCCACACACCCGTGTGGCCCACACGGCCCAATAGGTCCAGCCCATGTGTTGCACACGGCCTTGCCTTGCCATCACACGGCTGTGTCACTTGCCCACGACCTGGTTCGTCGATCACACGATCGTGTTGTGGCTTACAGCCTTGCACACGGCCTACCATACGGCCATGTGGCGTCGATAGAATCGTTTTTTGGCTTTCGCCAATTCTCGTTTTCTATGTTTCCGGGTACACACCTGGTTCGTTTTTTACGCTTAATCACTCCTGAGCACTCCAGAACCTATATTCGACAATTGGAAACTCAATCTCAGTCACTTAATCTGAATTACTTACAATAGTCACTTTCCAAAACTATTGACAATCTTACCTCACTTGAGCAACCCCGGTTTTTCCCACAATCACAGCGTTAATTGAGATCTACCAGCCCCTTGATTATCTCCTAAGCACCAAAAGAAACCCAGTAAAGAATGATTCATGATTCCAAAATAATAATTCACCACTATACTTACCAAAACGCGAAAAGAGAACCTAAGCGGAGGATTGCAGAGACCAAGCGACAAAAAGAAAACGATTGTAAACAGTAAGAAGAGGGGAAATTCGGCAGCAAGGTGGAGAGGAAAAGGAAGGGGAACAGCCGAATTTTGAAAAAAAAAGAAAACAGAATAATCAGAATTAGATTTTCTGATAAACCCCAACTCAAACTCCCTTAATTCTCTCCACCAACTCCCCACTACTCAGATTTTCAGTAAAACTCAAACTCTAGCCAAATTTTGCTGCAAAAATACTATCCCCTATCGTCCTTGGGAAATTGAACACAAGACCTCCAACACTCCACTTAACCACTAGACTAGCAAACCCATTCTGATATTATTTTACCAACAATAACTTAAAAGTCTACCGACCCCAGTGAGACTTTATTCATAAAAATGCCAAAATTTACCCAAGTTGTGACTTGAACTTAGGACCTCCCACACACACCAAGAACACATAACCACTGAAGCAGACAGACAGTTGTGTCAATTAATTTCAAAAACACATACAGATATTTTTGCTCCAAAATCACATAAGCCGGAATTAAATAAATTTGGGGCGTTACACAATCATTGACAGATTTAACAACCAAACGTTCAAATTTTGGGGCATTACACAAACTTTGAGAGTGGATCTAATTTCTCAATTTCATATAGATAACAGTGTCAAATCTTTCACCATCCTTAAGAACAAAAAGTAAAATAAGTTAATCAAAACAATGATAACGTATATGAAAGAAGAATAAAAAAAATAATCAAATATGAAACATTAAATAAAAGAAACTTCCTGTAAAAACTTTGCATCTTGCCGTCAAAGATTTTGGAAATCATGGAGAATAAATTTGATCATCGATAAAAAGAACTATCTCTTTGAGCAAGATCTTGATGATAATGTGTTATAAACAAAGAGAATTATAGAATGAACAAGAGAGAAGAATAAAAAAAATGAAAGGATGATTCAACTTTCACTTGAATAATAAAAAGCTTATACATTCTCTCTATTTATAGGGCCTCAATCATCATAAGTTACAAAAATATAATAAAGGTAATTAAGGTACCCTATAAATTTTTAGGGGTTACAAGAGTTACAAGGATATGAATTCTTGGGGGTTATAGGAGTTATATGGACATCCATTTTACAACACAAATAATTTTCAAAAATTCAAAATAATTTTTTAAAATTAAAATATTTATAAAAATTTCAAATTTTATATTTTTTAAAAAATTATAAAATTTTAAAAAAATCTACAGAATATAGAAAAAAAGTTGGAAAATGGCTATGGATAGTTTTAGGTATTATAAAAAAAGAACATATATGATAAAAACATATAATGAGATTAATATTATAAAAAAACTTAAATTAAAATAAAAAATAACAAGGAAGGGCATTTAAATCTTTTTTATTTTTAATAAATAACTATCCACTAAAACATCTACACAAAAAGTTTTATATTATAACGTGTGTAAAGATATATTTTATCTTAATAATTTTGTAATAAAGTAAAAAAAAAAATCATTGGAGATAATGTTTTACAAACAAATCAAAGTCCAATTGATGAAAAAGTAAGAGTTTTTCTTTTTCTTTTTCTTTCTTGTTTCCTGTACAAGGACCAAACAAGCTTTCTTCTACAATAAAAGTCTACCAATAACGACATTCTAATTATTTTTTTTAACTCTTCAATGTTGAAACTATAATTAAATTAACCCTTATTGTTTATGCCCAACAAAAATGGCAAGGCTCTGCAATGTTTCAAATGTTTATAAAGCTTCAATTTTATAATAAACAAATAAAAGTTATTTTAGTCTTTAAACTTGTATTGTTTGTTAAATCACTTCAAAATAAATAAAAAAGTTAATCTCTATTAATTTTACAAACGTGGCATCCACATTCCAATCCATGTGTATGCCCGTTAGCAATTAATTAATTTTTTTAAATTAAAATTATTTAAAATATATTTTTTATAATTTTTAATTTTTTAAATAATTTTTTAATTTTTTAATTTTAAAAATCAATGAATTGCATCCACATGTATGCCGCACAGCATAATTAGCGATCACTAACTTTTTTTTCATTCAATTTTAGGTGATTTGACAAATAATGTAAATTTACAAGCTAATAGAAGGCGAAAAATTAAATTAAAAGCTAAAATAATTTTATTTTTTTTTTATAAAGTTAAAGGGCCAAATAAGTAATTGTGTCTAAAAAATAAAGATTAGAAGTAACATTTATTATTCCACATTCTGTTCATGTACATACAAGTTTTGATTAATCCTCCCACAAATTTGATTTATAGATAATAAAAAATTAATTTCACCATCAATTTTAATTAAGATATATTATGTGTAAGGAAACTTTAAAAAATATTTTAGTGTATGTCATTTTAGTTATAATTTGGTTAGATTTTTATATAATATGAGTTTATATTTTTATTGATTCCATTGTCACACCACTTAATTATAATTAATTAAATTTTAAAATTGTTTTAACATTGTTTAAAATGTGTCAAGATTAACTTTTACGAACAATAAAATTCTACACACTATACCATAAATGTAAACAAAATTAGTACTGCCCTATTTATAATAATGAAAAAGCAGTAGAGTATTTTCTCCAATGTAGAGCATATTACATCAATATGTATGACAATCAGGAAAGGATTAATTAAATAATGTGAATATATATGATGAATTTTACACACTATACCATGAAAAAATGGTGCAACCAAAACAGGTGGCCCAAATAATACTATTTCTTCCTAAAGATGGGATAAGAATATATTTAATAATAATTAAGAGGGTTGGGGGGCATTTCATCATTTTCCTAATTGTCAGTTTGTGAATGAGAAGTTAGATAAGGAGTGAATGGGGGGTTGCAGCAAACTCTTGGTAAATTTTCAAACATTTTCCTTGTTTTATAAGTAGAACCAGTCAATGGCATTGGTTGAGGTACCTCTCCTCTTTCAACTTCTTAGGAACATGTATTTTGGCCTATATTATATGGTATGCATGTGTGTATATATAATCTACGTAGAAGCTAAAACAATTATTCCTTGTCAAATTTGGTTAATCTATTTCATTTACTTGTTCAACATAAATATATTAAACACTTTTTAAGGACATGTTAAGTTTTTTTCCTAAGAATAATGTGACGTGTCACCATCTATAATAGGGTATTAATTATCCAAATTATAGAGATGACAGAAATAGCTGTGAAGAGGAAGAAAGTCCACAAGTCGATAGAAAATTCATATGATGTAACTGAAGAAGCAGCAGCTAAGTTCATGAAGATTACAAAGCACAGAATTTGGCAAGGCAATAAAGAAAATGATACTCAACGGGAAAAAGGTTTAAGTTATGATCTAACTTTTATATATTATTATAGATACTAACTAGTATCAATAATTAACAATGGCTGCTCTCTCAGTACATTGACCATATATATATATATATATATATATATATATATATATATATATATATAACTCTGGATCTTTGTTTTGTCCAAAATCAATATTTCCTTATTGGTGAAGTTAGATATTTCTAACCTAAACTGCTTACAAAGCATCACATCAATGCCCACCTACACTCAAACTAACTACAATGAAAATGGAGAATACCATGCATGCCTTCTCTCTCTATTTTTTCTCTTACCTCACAAGTTTTAACCATAAAAGAAAGCAAGATTTTTTGTTCAGAGAAAGGGGAAAAGAGATTAACACCATCATCAAGAAAAGTAGCAGTAGATTTTCTTAGAGGGAAACAAAAGAGATTACTTCTTCAACTAGGGTTCCTTGTCGGCTGGACCAGTCCCTCACATTCGTTAAAAAAAAAAAGCAGGTTTTTAAATGAAGAATTTAGAGAGCAAGTGATGTCACCTAAACAGCTTATTATTTTATCATCAGAGCAAAAAATATATTAAAATTCATATTTGCAGTGTGAGCTAAGCAACTGATTAGCTTAAGTTTCTACCCAATACATCTAAATTTGGACTTCCTATACTTCCTTTGCCACGTCTATAGTTTTGGGTCTTTCTATCTCCATGCACAAAGAAAGCAACCTCATAAAATACTCTGTTTTAAACTATCACTACATATGTAATTGTTAGGAATCGATCCGATTAAGTAACGAACAATAAAAATAGTAGAAGAAATTGAGAAATTAAACACACAAATTTAATGTGGAAAAACTCCTCCAAAGATGATAAAAAACCACGGGCAAAGATAATTTTACTATAATGGCAAAAGAACGAAGAGTACAAAAGATGGAAATAAAAACTAAACCCCGAAAACCCGAAAACCCGAAAACAAAGAACCCTCAAAGCGTAAACACAAAAACTTTATAAATGTGTTATGAGTTCTAATATCTAATGGGTGTATTTTCTAAGGTTGTAAAAGAGCCTATTTATAGGCTAAATTCATAGGTCAAATAATAATAAAATAATCTAAACTAATCAGTGTTTGATTGAAACAAATAAACAGAGTTTAACTAAAAGATTACTTCTCAAATTTGACTGAAATAGGAGTCATAATTAACAAATCTCCACCTTGACTCATATTTCCACAATGCCATCTTTGCCAAAGCCCTCCACGAGCCTATCTTGAACCATGCAGGGAATTAACTGAGTCGAATCTGTGCTTAGAAACTGGAAGACTTCTAGCCTTCGACTTGTACACTGCCAAATCAAAACTATCCCGGGTTTGATTTTCACGAACATAGTGCCCTAACTTTTCAAAACCTGCATCCAAAAGAGAACCTCTCTTCAACGAAACGGTCATACCTTTTTCCCTCCTATGACCAAGTTACCTCCGCTCTAAATGAGTTGCCTTCGACTCTGTAACGGATGAAGGACGTCCGATTTCACCGGTTACTGTAGAACCTTCCAGAATATAAAGATTGTTAGTTCTTTTACCTTTTAACTAAACGAGAGCTCCACGAGATACTTTAATGCTGCTCGACTCGATGTTGATTTTGCATCCTTTCAAGTCCAAAATACTCAAGGAGATGAGATTCTTTCGTAAATCAGGTACATACCTGACATCTGAGAGTGTCCTAATCGTCCCACCGTGTATCCTAATTTTAACAGTACCAATATCAATTACCTTACTAGATGAATTGTTTCTCATGTACACAACTCCACCTTCAACCGAACTGTATATGGAGAACCATTCTCTATTGGGACACATGTGGAAAGAACATCCCGAATCTAGGATCCACTCGGACGTGAGCTTGGAGCTATCACTCGTTGACACTAACAAGAAATCATCACCGCTTTCATCGACCAAATTAGCACCAGCTACATCTTCCTCGTTACTCTCAGCAGCTCTTTTATTTCGTAGTTTATAACAATCTGCTTTGACGTGACCTAACTTTTTACAATAGCGACACATTTTGTCTCTTTTCTTTGATGCTATCAAAACGAAAGCTTGTCTGTCTGCAGCTATCCAAATGAAACTCATTGTCGAGTTTGTCTTTACTCAACAAATGACCCTTCACATCTTCGAACGAGAGTTTGTCTCTGTCATAAATCAGGGTCTCCCTGAAAGACTTGTATGAAGGGGGTAAAGAGCATAATAATAGCATAGCCTGATCTTCATCGTCAATATGAACCTCAACATTCTTTAAATCATTTAAAAGAGTAATGAATTGACTGATGTGATCTTTAAGAAGTTCACCTTCGTTCATGCAAAACGTAAACAGACGTTGTTTCAACACTAAACGATTAGCTAGAGACTTAGTCGCATAAAGAGTTTCTAACCTTTTCCATAAGGCGGATGAGGTTTTCTCCATCAATACCTCCCGCAATACCGTATTCGCGAGGCACAATTGGATTGCAGACAAGGCCTTTTCATCAAGCTCTTCCCATTCTGTTTGATTTAGATTCTCAGGCTTTTTCCCGGAAACAACCTTTTTCAAGCAGGTTTGAACTAGAATTGCCATCATCCGAACTTGCCATAGATTGAAATTTGTCTCACCATCGAACTTCTCAATTTCAAAATTTGTTGCTTCCCTATCTGAATGGGCTGATATATGAAAATTGAACTTGCTCTTGATACCACTTGTTAGGAATCGACCCAATTAAGCAACGAATAATAAAAATAGCAGAAGAAATTGAGAAATTGAACACACAAATTTAACTTGGAAAAACTCCTCCAAAGAGGATAAAAAACCACAGGCAAAGATAATTTTACTATAATGGCAAAAGAACGAAGAGTACAAAAGATGGCGATAAAAACTGAACCTCGAAAACCTGAAAACAAAGAACCCTCAAAACGCAAACACAAAAATTCTATAAATGTGTTATGAGTTATAATATCTAGTGGGTGTATTTTCTAAGGTTGTAAAAGAGCCTATTTATAGGCTAAATTCATAGGTCAAATAATAATAAAATAATCTAAACTAATCAGTGTTTGATTGAAACAAATAAACAGAGTTTTAACTAAAAGATTACTTCTCAAATTTGACTAAAATAGGAGTCATACTTAACAAGGATAACTTACTTTCAAATCATAAAGATAATATTATTAAGAGAGACAATCATAAACCAAATATATATATATATATATCACCTATAATTTGTTGCAGTCTGATATAGTTTAAAAATTTTGAAATCACCAAAAATCGATTTAAACTATAATGTTCACTTCACTTTCAGTTTGGTTTGTTGCGGTCTGACATAGTTTAAAAAAATTTGAAATCACCAAAAATTGATTTAAACTATAATGTTCACTTCGCCTTCAGTTTAGTTTTTCTATTTCGATTTGATTATTATTTAAACGTGTTCAGCTTGATTCGATTCAAGATTCACAAGTTTAAAAATTACAATTATCAAAACCAAACTGAATTTTATTTCTACTTAATTTAGAATTAGTTTTTAACTTTTTGTAATATAAAAATAAATTGTTTATATTTAAATTATTAAGAAATCATTTAAAAGTTCAAGTCTAGAATAAATCTGGACTTATGGCTATCTGGATTCGTTTTATATTTGGACAACCATATGTCCAGATTCATTTTAGATCATTGTTCTAAACTATATAAATTTATTTGGTATAATGACAATTAGCCCCTAATGTTTGGGTGTTGGGTCACTTTGGCCCTTAAGGTTTATTTTTGAGCACTTTCTTACATAACATTTGATTTTTTGGTTAAATTGGTCATTTTTTAACGGTCTTGTTGACGATGGAGAAGTTTCCTTATTCGAAGCTGGTTTCATCATCATGAGGGGAGTTCGTTTATGATGAAGAGAAAAGAAGATGTTTTTGTAACAAGTTAGCTCCGAGAGAGACATCGTGGAGCTATTTAAACCCAAGCATAAGGTATTATTGTTGCTCAGATTTTCAGGTAAGCATATATTTAGCTGATTTGTTTTAGGGTTCATAAGAAATTGGAGATTTTTTATTTTTTTTATTATTGTGTCGGCTGGACTAAATTGGTGCTACAATTCATCATAGCATTAGAACTAGGATTGGGGTAGTCATTGTATATTTATCCGAATTGTTTTTAAGGTTCATAAGAAATTGTGTGATTTTTTTTTTTTTTTGAATTGGATATTAATGAAACATTTCTTTCCCATGCGTTAAATGTATTCGGGTAAGCATATTTAGCCGATGTTTTAGGGTTTATAAGAAATTGGGGATTTTTTTTTTAATTGGATATTGATGAAACATTTCTTTCTCATGCGTGAATATTAGAGTAGTCACTGTATGAACTCAGTTGTGAATATTTCATTTTCTTGAATGGCCTTACTAGATTACGGAGTTGACAAGTATGACATTGGAACTGCATTTGGTCATTTTGGGATAGGTGTTGAGGATGTAAGCTCAAACATTGGCCTCCATGAATTGTGCTAGGTTTTTCATTTTTAACAAAATGATTGTTCTTGTATTTTGGAAGTGCTGGGTAAATTTGTGCTGGAGATGTAGAAATTGTGTCATTTTACAATTTTGTATGTAGAAAGACAAATGAATTTCTCATGGAATTATGATGTGTAAAAGAGTAATTGAGTTTTTCTACATATACAAAATTGTATATGGGTAAATTTTATTTTTTTTATTATTATGTCAGCTGGACTAAATTGGGGAATTGTAGAGTTTATATAATAAAAAGTCGAGTTTTTTTTTTGTGTGAAATGTATGTTGGTGGATGTGGATTTTTTAAGTGGTATGATGATAAGCTGTGTAACAGGGCGAATGAAGTAATCCGTGAATTACGTGATAGCGAAAGAAAACTTATAAAAGAGAATACGAGACTTAGAAAGCAAATAATGAAGTGTGGAAGTGGTGAAATGTTTAAGAGTGGCAGTAGAAGCAGTAATGTTGAGATGTCTGAGAGTGGCAATGTGCAAAATATGGGTAAGGACAAACAAACAAAAGAAATGAATCATGATGTTGTGGATAACATTGAATTAAACACAAAGATTAAGAGCTTGAAGAAAAAATGTAAATCACTTAAGAAAGAGAAAGAGTTTTATAAGAAAATGTTTATTTGCAGTGTATTGTTTATCTTGTTTGTCACATTGTTTAGGAATGTTATAATTTGACCCATTTATATGTACTAAATGTTCAGGGATTGAAAACATTTTTAATGTTTTTTTAGGCTTTGGTAGCCTTAAGGGAACCTTTTAATGTTATGGATTATTGTTGGATCATTAGTTGTTTGATGAACAATCTATCCATAATATGGATGATAGTGTTACATTAAGAAAACCATTAGATTAAAACTTCCAGAAACAAAGTCTTCTAAGATGGTTTTGGGCAGTTCCATTTTGATTTTTATTGGATTAAAACCATCAGATTAAAACTGCTCTCTATAATTTAATTTTTATTGGATTTGGTCATTCCATTATGCTTTGTTTTGATTTCAATTTCATGTATTTGAACAACTTAACTAAAACTAGCAAGCAAGGTTGACATTAGTATAAAAATATTCCCCCATAAAATAAAAATCTAATACACTTGCCAATTTCATGTTCATTCTTTTCATATGTGATGCTTAACGAATTTCATGTTTAAAAAAAGCTACTATACCAGTAATAGTATACATTTTTCAACAAATCATTTCAAAAAACAAACAACATATGTTATACTAACAAAATGATCCTATAGCAGTAAGATGTTAACTAACCATTTCAACAAATCATTTCAAAAAAAAAAAACAAAATATGTTATGCTAACAAAATTGATCCTATAGCTGTAAGATGTTAACCATTTCAACAAATCATTTCAAAAAACAAACAAAATATGTTAATTATCTCAATTTATTTCTTCATCTTCTTTGCTGCAGTGGATTCTTGTGTGCTGATAGGTTTCTGATATGCCATCTTTTTTTGGCTTCTAGTTCTCATACTCATACCAGACTAAGAACAAAAATCAGAGCCCTAAATTAGATTTAAATAATTTAAAATTGACATTAAAAAAGTATTTACAATATACCTGTGATCCAATTGTGTTAGGCTAAATGCATGGTGTTCTGTTGTTCTCTTTTTGGCTTCTGGTTTGTGTACTCGTACCAAACTAAGACCAAAAAAGTCAAAACCCCAAATTAGATTAAAATATTTTTGAATTGACATTAAAATAGTGTATACAATATACCTATGATTCAGTTGTATTAGGCTGAATGCATGGTGTTATATTGTTATTTTTTGGTCTTCTAGTTCTCATACTCGTACTAGACTAGGACCAAAAAAATCAGAACCCAAATTAGATTTTAATATTTTGGAATTGAGAATGAAAAAGTGTTTACGATATACCTGTGTTCCCGTTGTGTTAGGTTGAATGCATGATCTTTTGTTGTGACCCTCACCTCCACATTTCCTGCATCTCATAATTAGACCAACCCTACTGAGTTGTCTAAGCTTCATTTTTTTCGGTTCATTTTTTGTCTTCCTTCTATTCTTCTTTGGCCTACCAGGCATTGTTTTCTCAACTGGTGGAAGCACGGGCTCAATACCATATTTAGTCCATTCATATGACCTATTTATGGGTTGCAAAGCATATTCATATGCTTTCAAATATGTGTCCTTGTGGTAGTACCTATGTAAGTAATCATCAGGATCTTGTTCAAGATGCCATATAACACAGCAGGCATGAGGACAAGCAACCATCCAAACCTAGTATGGGTCTACACCCTTCTTTCCAACCTCTTTTCAGTGTTTCAAAGCAAACATAAAGCCTCTTGAAATGTGATGGAGATTCAGGTGTGACTCTATTCACTGCCATCTTTATAGTACTTCTAGGATTCTTTAGTCTCAACAAATCAACATAATTCCACAGCATAGCAAATTCCTATACGAAGTTCTCTGCAAAATCCTTCACCCTTTTCTACGCCCTTCTACACCTTGTCATATTAACATTAATATGCATTTCTAAAGTTACCCTTCTTTGTATATCCCTTAGCTTCATTTTTGGGTGGTCCCCAATAATAGCTTCAAAATGTTCTGTAACACATTTTAGATTGACCATTTTATTTCTAAAACTAACACAACAGTTGTGCTCATCATGAAAACTTTTCACCTGCATGCATCTGGCCATGTTACTGTAACTTGTAAATATTTCCCATTTACACTTTTGTGATGCAATGCATTTAACTCTAACCCTATTTGGTTCATTCCTGATTATCTTAAGTTTCCTTCCACAATACATTAAGTACTTACGAATTGTGGATTTGAATTGCTCACCATCTTTAAACAACATCCCAATATAGAAGTGTGGACTTGCTGAGTTTGGATTGTATGTGGGAAACCTACTTCTTCTACAAACATCAGAATTGTCATCATCTTCTGACCCAAGTATGCTCTTATGATCATCACTATCAAAATATTCAGTCTCATTTCCATCTTTTTCCTTCCAGCTTCATCAAATATTGTTTCCTTACCTTTCCTACTAGTTTTCCCCTCCACTTCCCTAACCCCCTCTTCACCACCTCTATCACTCTCATCACCTTCATTGACAGCAACATCAACCCCCTCCTCACCACCTCTATCATTCTCACCACTTTCATTGATAGCAACATCACCACCCTCCCCACCTAAACCTTCAGCAACCTCACCACCCTCACGCGAACCGTCACTACCTTTACTGCCAGCAACCTCACCCTCACCTTCACCACCTCCCTCACCCTCACCAAATTTACTACCAACAATCTCACCACCCTCACCCTCACTACATTTACTACCAACAACCTCGCCACCTTTATTACTATCACCACCAAATTGCAAACATGTTACAGCTAACATTGATTCATCATCGACAAAAACAGCAGTGTCAATCTCATGCTCTACATATAAGTTTATCTCCTTATGCTTAACCCAGTAGTTTATAATGACAATAATGCTACTATCATTCTACACAGCCCTAAGGTTATCCTATAAAGTCCTACTGCCAAGTACATGGAAATAAATTAGTTGCACTGTATTAGACCCTAACACATCTTTAACTATTTTACAAAACTCAAAATACGATATCGTATCTAGTTCCTCTTTAAGCCTCACCATCTCACCATCTAAATACCTAACATGGGGATAATATACAAATTTACCCCCAACATGCAAGTTGATATAGTATTTCTCCTCTACAGTCATCTGCAGTTTAAAAAATAAAAAAATATAAGCATAATGACAAACAATGTGCAGCCAAAAAAGGTATATACAAACAAATTATTAAATACTATAAATCATAAATAATTCATATAAAGTTAAATGATATAATAATTATATATATGTCATAACAGCACAACAATAAAACATGGAGGGACCATCAAGAGTTATTACTAAGTTCACAAAAAATCCAAAATTATTGCCCCCACTAAAGTTATCAGCAACAGCAAACAGAAACAGCAACCAGCAGACATATTAAACATAAAGCTTCTTCTTCAAAAAGGACATGTTGAATGCTACATACTGGAGGTTATGGTTTATAACAGTGCTCTTGAACTTAGAGTTACAAAGGATGGTAGGGAAATAATTGGTGAAGGAATAAAGCATATTTGCCAAATACATTAGCAAAGTCCTTGGAAAATTGTTTGTACCAAGGATGCAGAACTTAATGAAATTACAAGTTAACATTGCAAATGCTAAACCTGCAAAAGATGGGATCTCTAGTTTGGCAAAGCAGGCAGAAAAACTTCTTAGCAAAAGAAACTGCATATAGAATTCAATTTAAATTTAAAAAATACAAATTATTTACTAAACAAAAAAAAATATTCTTAAACCAAACAAGAAGTAATAGTCTTTTTTATTAGCTCAACAATACTGTAGTTATATTGGTAAAGTGAGTATAAATTGACAACAATTGTGAAGGCTCAAATACTCTTCAATTGTGGAGTTATTCAATTATATACCATTATAATAACTAAATTTTAGAAATAAATAATAATTCAACTCCTCCAATTGTCAGTTAATGATAATTAAAAACCATAGAAAACAGATAATATTTGAACAAATAAAGAAACTAGTACAGTATTAGGTTTTCATTTATTTAATTTTTCCCAGGACATTAGGCCATTCCCTAGTGGATCTATCCTTAAAGTTCTGCCAAGGATGCAAACAAAACTGGAGAGGCCTATAATTTAAGCTCAATTTAAATTCTTAGAATCTTTTCAATTAATAAATAAAATTGTTTTAGTTACATTCCATTACAATTTCAACCAACAACATAAAGCAAAATGATGGAATTCAAACCTAAAGGCTTCAAAAAATTTCAAACTTCAAATTTTTATTATTTTTCCTTCTCCCTCATTCTCACTTCTCTCTCACCTCAAAGATGTTTTATTGTTTCTTATTAAACATATTAGCTCAAGGGGAATCTTCCTTTAGTCAATCCTCAATGTACAAAAAGACAAAACACAAACAAGTTTATTGGGGGGAAAGATTTATTTAACTCCAAATACATGAAAAAGTTGTAGTAAAGTAAAAAAAAAATCTCAACAAATATAAAAAAAAAAATCATACAAAACAAAGCATTAAAATGAACAGTTTGTTTGTTTGTACCTTTTCTTCTCTATAATTTGGAGTATGAACCTTCACCAATCTTCACTGCAAAAGAGCCAAGAGAAAACACGTTATAAATGAACCCTAAACCCGCAATTCCCCAAAATCAACAATCTCATAACCCGAAAATCCCTAAAAATCCCCAAAATTTTGAAAACTAAACCAAAATCCCCAAACTCAAAAACCCTAAACATTAACCAAAATAACATATATAACAGTTTGAAAGTGAAAATTATAAAAACATACCCCAATTTTTTCCTTTCTCGAGTTAGAGTTCTAATATTTTGTTTTGATTAACTTATTCAAAAGTTAGACTTCAGTTTTTTGTTGTGATTGATTGGGCTTCTCTTTTTTGATTAGTGTTTAACTTGTTTTAATTTTTTTAATTGTTTTAATTGTGGGTAAACCTCAAAAATTTTCTAAATATTTTTTTAATTTTAATTATTTTTTAAGTTTAAATTCATATCCTAACATGGTACTATTTTGTTTTATATGCCATATCAACATTTACATACATGTAACACCTAAATGGAAAAGAAAATTTTCACATCAGTGTCGTTAGTCCCTTAACGGCCACATCAGCAAGACCGTTAAAAATGACTATTTTGACCAAAAAACAAAGGTTATGTATGAAAGTGCTACAAAAAAAACCTTAAGGCCAAAGTGACCCAACACCCAAACGTTAAGAGCTAATTTTGTCATTATGCAAATTTATTTTAAATTTAATAACTTCTAAATCATTCATTCTTCATACCATTTGATTAATTTTGAATATTTAAGACACCTCTAAATTTAATAAAATTAAAATCCTTCCAAATTGTTTTTTCTCAAATAAATTAAAAATTTTACTAACATACTCAATTGAAATGTTCATGGAACTAGTTTATTTATTTTAGTAAATTGTATAACTATTAGCTATATATGGTTAGTTACACTTAGTACTGGTAGAATTAAAATAATGATACACATCTTAATTTTTTTAAAATTAAAATTATTTATTTATTTTCTAAATTATTTTTTTATAGCATAAACAATACTATAGAATTAAAACAATGATACACATCTCATATTTTTAAAGAAAACTCATTTTTAATATGTTTTTTAAAACTTTATACAATTTAGAAAAAATCAACCTGAACGAATCTAGACATTTAGTTGTCCAAATTTATTTTGGACTTATTTTTTAATAATTTTTATATTTTTTATTTTTTTATTTTTTTAATTTTATTTAATATTTTTATAAATTTTAAAATGCTTTACATAAATTTTTTAAAAGTAAAATTTAGTTTTTTTTATAATTTTAAAAAAATTAAGTCCAAAATGAATCTAGACAATCATTTGTCCAAATTCATTTCTGACATAAATTTTAGATATTTTTAATAAAGTTTTGAATTTTTTTTATCGGCGTGGCACTATCATATCAACAATACGTCAACAGCATGATAATAAAAAACGATAAACGTTGATGAAATGACTTAATTAATTCAATTTGAAAATTTGAGGACTTAAAAATATTTTTTTCGGAGGGAGTTATATGATTTTTTTTTTTGTCAAAGTTCAGTAGCTTTTTTACCCCATTAACTGAACTGAACCATTATTACCATATAATCTGCAATGAAGATCCATCCAGCATCTTCCATCGACATGTTTCTGAACTTCCTAAGATCAGCAGATAGTAATCAATGATGTTGATCATGATCCGCTGGTCAAACTAAATAAAAGGTAATCTAAATCAAATATTGCAGTGCACCTTCATCCCTCCGGTAAAAGCCCCATAGAATATTTACTTAAACAAATAAAAGAAATGCAAAAGAGTGGTCGCCAGAAGCAGTTAACAAGAAATATACTTATATTACTTCCATTACACGTGAATCGTATCTGCGAACGTTATGCCACACCAACTTCACCCTCTTCAACCATTTATAACCCAACAAACCTAACAGAAAGCAGGAGAAACATAAAATAAAATGAGGTGGGACCTCAAAATCTATGCTAATTTCATCACATCTTCAATCTTAATTACGTGTGCAAAAGTTCACCTACGTCCATGCATTGCACCCTATTGGACATGACATACAAGTGCACCCACACCTCTCACTCCATAACCAAAGTTCTTGTAAAGACGAAGACTATATGATTTCTTCTGAAATGATACTAGCTAGAACTTAGGGTCATCAATCCATATTTTTAAAATGAAAATTTTTAAAGCTTCTTGTTTACTCCTTGTTTTCGTTGATTAGTTTTTCTCAACCGTTATGCTTAATGAAATAGGAATAGGAGTATAAAAAATGTAATCTAAGAATTGATCTTGATGCATCATCCCTATATAATATAACAAATATAGGGTAAAAGTACTATAGAGGCCCCCCATACTAGGCTTTTTGCATTTTATCCCTTAAAAAATAGCAAATTAATCCCTATACATGAGATCAAAAAACAAATAGTCCTTTTTGTTAAAATTTTCATTTAATTCTACTCTTAAAATGTCATTGTACCTCATTCTGACATATAAAAACTAATTTTTAACAGTAAAAATGGATGAAATTTTCAACAA
Source organism: Gossypium australe (assembly GCA_005393395.2). Taxonomy (NCBI): domain Eukaryota; kingdom Viridiplantae; phylum Streptophyta; class Magnoliopsida; order Malvales; family Malvaceae; genus Gossypium; species Gossypium australe. The sequence continues at coordinate 62,484,212 of CM016624.1, read as the reverse complement.
AATGATCGGTTTGCTCTTTTGACCTAATGTACAAGGACTACTTAGCCCATTTTTTATTCAACTCCTAATACAAGGACCTCTATGGTACTTTTACCCAAATACATATAATAAGGAAATTTTGACAATTTTTTGTAACAGTTGGAATCTTTATATCATTGTTAGCCATCAACAACCATGTATTACTTGTTGACTAAACTCTCATCGGCAGTGACATCATATTCACAGATAAAGACAGTGAAAAAGAAAGTTGAGTCTGATAGTTTATTATTGCACGCTCTAAATACATATAAAACATACCAACTTAGAAAGAATAACCTAAATTTGTTGCAAATTCGAAAATTCCACTTTTTCTATAATATCTAATAAGATATCATGTATTGTTCAAAAAGCTTGTCAACAGATTAATTGCTATCTGGCATAGTGAGAGAAAAGCAGCAATATACGCAACCAAGTTCATTTAATGAAAAATAATAACAAAACATGCTTAGTATAATACAACCATAGTGACATTAATATATATATATAGACACTATAAACAAAAAGTCACATTATTATGTTAAAGGGGTTATTCATACTCCACAAGGTCTACTGGTTAATTTTAATTTTCTGTATATGTCGTCTGTTTACATATTTACAATTTAATTTTATCTGATCAATTTTAGAACAATATAAAGTAATTTGATTTGCTGGTTTATAGTACCTGCTAATTCATTTCCTGGATAGAGTAAGATTTTACTAATTTGACAAGTGGCTTTAATTAGAAATCTGTAGTTTCTCTTTGTTGTAACTTTTCCCTCATCACTTTCTAATCATAACTTAGCTTTAGGGAAGAAATCCTGGAAGTCATCCCATCCTGGGCCTAGCTCTTATTAATAGCCAGATATGATTTAACTTAATTAACCCCATTTGACTTATTCCACTAAACTAGCTAGAGGCACATGGCCCACACCCAAACTTAATTTATATGGGATTTAACACCAGCCCAGGTCCTAAGGCCTAGCATATGGATAAGTTAATTATGAAACAGAGAACTTGTTGGCAAATATGATTATATCTTCAATTTCACATAAAATCCAAATATTCAGAAGACCCATGGAAATGACAGGTTAATACTAAGAGCCCCGTTGATTTGGTGACATTTCATCATAAGAATTACTTGCACATTTATGGAGTAAACTAAACTAACAAACAATTCAATGGTTTGAACTACAACAAAATGAAGAGAAGTAAAACATACCTCAAAAAATTGTAGTCTGCCAAACTGTCTCCAGACCACCTTAAATTCGAGAAAGCATTATAAGGCAATAAGATTGAAGAAGTTGGAATTAATTATATGGGAAGCACACAAATAATTTTTCAAGCAGGGACTAGTTATGGAAACTAAAAGAACGGGAGAGTTGGTTCATGAAATCTGAGTAGCTACGATAAAGTACAAGAGAATCTTAGTCAAACGTAAGATGTCTTTGTATACATCTAGATAACGTGTTTTCAAACCCCACCCAAACGCTGGCAAAACCAAGCATCCCTCAGGTCTACTTTAGCAAATGTCACTCGGGCAAAGAAGTGGCCATGAAATCACGGTCCGACATAAGAAGTTGGTAATAAACTGAGAATTTGCTTGAGCTAGGATCCGTAAATGGTAGAGAAAAGTAGAGAAGCTCCAAAAGTTCCCACAACATAAACTTGGAAAATGAGATAGGCAGCCTAAGGAAGTTCTATTCAGAACAATTTAACTTGTTAGAATATCTTAAATTAAGGACAGAATATTAGGACATCTTCTTGTCAAATCACAGTTGTCCAATAAGGGATAGTGAGTATATTAAATGTTATCCTATGAATATTTTATTTATAGTTATCTCTGACTTTAAGGCACTACACCCCTAAAACCAGTAGTGCTGCTAGCCTAGAGTCTTCTAGAGCTGAGCTCTTTTGTATATAAATAGGTAGTGTAATCTCATGTAAGAAAATAAGAGAGAAAAAATCCATTTTTACATGGTATCAGAGCCTTAGGAATCATTCGATCCCTCTTCTTTTTCGAAAAATCCCTTCCTAAATTTTCCTCCGATTTTTTTTTTCCATGGCTTACCTCAATGACGCCATGTCTGAAACTGAGATCTCACAAATATCTCAGAATGGCAATCGAGGGATCAACCAAAGTGACCTCCATTCTTCTCTAATGATCACTAGTCATCGTCTAGATGGAAAAAACTTCCTACAATGGTCTCAATCTGTCCTCATGGTGATTCGTGGTCGTGGCAAGTTAGGGTATATTAATGGAGACCTCCCACGACCACATGCTGCTGACCCGACTTATGCTACTTGGGAACTCAACAACTCTATTGTTATGGCGTGGTTGATTAACTCGATGGAAGGCCACATAAGTCGAACCTACCTTCTCTTCAAAACTGCAAAAGACATGTGGGATGCAGTTAGTGAGAATTATTCTGATCTTGGAAACGCTTCTCAAGTTTTTGAGATAAAGCTCAAACTGAAGGATATTCGACAAGGGACTCGAGAGGTAACTCACTACTACAATAATCTGAAAATATTATGGCAGGAATTAGACATGTACTACGAGGCAGATTGGGGTGAAGGCTTAGAACAGTCTAAGTTCATGACTCATCTCAACAAAGAACGACTCTATGAGTTTCTAGCGGGACTAAGGAATGAATTAGATGAAGTTCGAGGCAGAATTCTGGGTAGATCACCCCTTCCAACCATTGGTGAAGCATTTGCTGAAGTAAGACGAGAAGAAAAACGTCGTCTTGTCATGATGGGAGAACCTAAACCAATGATCCCTTCTGAAAAACAGCCTACTGAAGTTTCTGCTCTCTTCTCCAAAGGTCCATCAACACAAAAGTCACTGCTGCAAGTGACTCTGGATCAAACAGACCGGTATGTAGCCACTGCCACCGTGTTGGTCACACTAAGGAAAGGTGTTTTAAACTGCATGGTTATCCGGATAAAAAACAGAGAGAAAAGAAAACTGGCATGCAATCCTCCACTGATGAAGATGAAGTACTTGATGTCCGCCTAACCAAGACTCAACTTGCAAACCTCCATAAGATCCTGAGTACCTCTACTGAACGTGAGACTCTAGCCACTCAAGGTACTGCTCTGAATATTGCTCTTGAATCTAATAACCAAACCTCTTGGATACTAGATTCGGGAGCCTCGGACCACATGACAGGTAACTTCTCTCTGTTTCAAACCTACACCACTTGTCATAACAAGTCAAGAATCCGAATAGCTGATGGTTCATACTCACCTGTGGTTGGTGTAGGGAAAGTAAAAACAGCAGAAAATTTTTCCCTTGATAATGTTCTACATGTTTCAAACTTGTCTTGTAATTTACTTTCGATAAGTAAACTTACAAAAAATGGAAACATGCTTGCTGAATTTTCTGATCTTGGCTGTGTACTACAGGAACAGAAATCGGGGAAGATGATTGGCACTGCTAAAGTTGATGATGGATTATATGTTTGGAATAAAAACAGTACACAAGGGGGATTGGCTCTATCTATTTCAAAAGAAGATAACATTATGCTATGGCACCGTAGGTTAGGACATCCAAATCTCTTGTATCTAAAAAGGCATCTTCCGCTGCTATTTAGAAATAAAAGAATAAATTCTTTGAAATGTGAAATTTGTGAGTTATCCAAACATACTCGAGTGCCATACCCTCTAAAACCATATACCCAATCTAAACCTTTTTCATTGATTCACAGTGACTTATGGGGAGCTAGCCGAGTGACAAACATTACTGGTGCTAAGTGGTTTATAACCTTTATTGACGATCATACTAGGGTATGTTGGGTGTATCTATTAAAAGACAAATCTGAAACACCCAATGTTTTTAAAAATTTCCACTCTATGGTTCGAACCCAATTCAACTCCACCATACATACCCTCCACACTGACAATGGAAGAGAATACTTTAACTCTGTCCTAAGTCCTTACCTTTCTGACCATGACATTATACACCGAAGCTCTTGTCCAAACACTCCTCAACAAAATGGGATTCCCGGGAGGAAAAATCGGCACCTCCTAACTGTGGCTCGAGCGATTATGTTCACTATGAATGTCCCTAAATATCTTTGGGGAGAGGCTGTCCTTACTGCTTGCTACCTCATTAACCGAATGCCCTCAAAGGTATTAAACTTTCAAACACCTTTAAATACCCTTCTAAAATCCTTTCCCTTATTCCAAGTTACTAACCTTCCAGCCAGAATATTTGGTTGCAAAGCCTTTGTCCATAACCATCAACCTGATCAGTCAAAACTTGACCCTCGGGCTCACACCTGCATATTCATTGGTTACTCTTCCACCCAAAAGGGCTATAAGTGTTACTCCTCACTTTTACGCCGAATGTTTGTCTCTCGGGATGTGACTTTTTTTGAAAATGAGCCATATTTTGGAACCTCTCATCTTCAGGGGGAGACCTTAAATGAAGATGAAAACCTTAATACCCTTCTTATCATACCCCCTCAAGATCCTGTCACTACCCTCAATACTGATACTGTTTCTCCTCCTATAAACCAAACAGTTAGCACAATCCTACCTGATCCTAATACCACTTCGGGACTGCCTTCTAGTTTAGAAAAACAGCAAGAACAGATGCCTAATCTACAAGTTTACTCCGGAAGAAATCAGCATCCTGAAACTGATATAGCAGTACCAATCTCATCTCTCTCCGAGGACTGTTCTGAAGCTACTAAAACTGAAGTCTCACCTCCATCACCATCCATCTATCTTCCAATCGCAAGAGAAAGGGCACAAGAAGCTGCACTCAACACCCTATTTCTCGATTTGTATCCTATGGTAATCTATCTAAGTCCTATAAAGCATTTGTGACTAATGTTGATTCTGTAAAAACTCCAAAAAATATAGAAGAAGCACTTGAGTCAGATGAATGGAGACAAGCTGTAATGGAAGAAATGGAGGCCCTCAAGAATAATGGAACTTGGGAAGTTTCAGATCTGCCTAAAGGGAAGAAAGCAGTGGGCTGCAAATGGATTTTTACTACAAAATTCAAACCTGATGGAAATATCGATAGATACAAGGCTAGACTTGTGGCTAAGGGCTTCACCCAAACCTATGGGCTTGACTATGAAGAGACATTTGCACCGGTTACGAAACTTAACACCATTAGAGTTCTCCTATCTCTCGCTGTCAATCTTAATTGGCACCTGACTCAGTTGGATGTTAAAAACGCTTTTCTCAATGGGGAGCTAAATGAAGAAGTATACATGGATTTTCCTCCGGGGCTTGAAGAAAGTAAAGACAAAGTATGTAAGTTGAAAAAGTCATTGTACGGGCTAAAACAATCTCCAAGGGCATGGTTCAGTCGTTTTACAAAGACTATGATGAGCAGACAGTATACTCAAGGACAGGCAGATCACACTATGTTCTACAAGCACTCTGAGGAAGGAAGATGTTGCATTCTCATCGTCTATGTAGACGATATTATCGTGACAGGAGATGATACCAGAGAAATTGACAGATTGAAAGAATTTCTCGAAACAGAATTTGAACTTAAAGACTTGGGGAATCTCAGGTACTTTCTTGGCATGGAGGTAGCAAGGTCAAAAAGAGGTATTTCCATCTCCCAAAGGAAATATGTCCTTGACTTACTCTCTGAAGTTAGATTGAGGGGTTGCAAACCAGCAGAAACTCCTATGGAGTGTAATCTTAAGTTGGGTACTGATCACGATGGAGAAAAAATTGACAGGGGGAGATATCAACGACTGGTAGGTAGACTTATCTACCTAGCTCACACTCGTCCCGACATTGCCTTTAGTGTGAGTGTCATAAGTCAATATATGCATGCCCCAAGGGAGAAACACCTGGAAGCTGCATATCGAATACTAAGGTATTTAAAAAGGACTCCTGGTAAAGGCATATACTTCAAGAAGAATGACAACAGGAATGTGGAAGTTTATACGGATGCTGACTGGGCAGGTTCTATCAACGACAGACGCTCCACTAGTGGCTATTGTCGCTATGTTTGGGGTAACTTAGTGACATGGAGGAGTAAAAAACAATCTGTGGTAGCACGCAGCAGTGCAGAAGCAGAATATCGAGCACTAGCGCATGGCATTTGCGAAGGTATTTGGGTACAAAGACTAATGAAGGAACTAAAAGTTCCTTATAATAGACCTATGCAACTATTTTGTGACAACCAAGCTGCTGTCAGTATTGCTCACAATCCTGTACATCACGATCGTACTAAACATGTTGAGATAGATCGTCATTTCATAAAAGAGAAAATACACTCAGGAGAAGTGAATGTTACCTATCTACCTACCAGACAACAGGTTGCTGATGTGTTAACCAAAAGCCTGAACAGGAATATGTTTGAAAGACTTGTTGGCAAGCTAGGTTTGATAAACATCTACACTACAGCTTAAGGGGGAGTGTTAGAATATCTTAAATTAAGGACAGAATATTAGGACATCTTCTTGTCAGATTACAGTTGTCCAATAAGGGATAGTGAGTATATTAAATGTTATCCTATGAATATTTTATTTATAGTTATCTCTGACTTTAAGGCACTACACCCCTAAAACCAGTAGTGCTGCTAGCCTAGAGTCTTCTAAAGCTGAGCTCTTTTGTATGTAAATAGGTAGTGTAATCTCATGTAAGAAAATAAGAGAGAAAAAATCCATTTTTACATAACTATTTCGACCCCATCAAGTTCAATGGGATAAGTACATTTTCATTTTTACTACAGTCAAACCCCAGGATCAATCAGACACATGCCTGTCCTCATTTGCAAAATGCAGCATTGCGCCTCTGCTTCAAAGTCCTGGAACTGCTCGGGAAACTGGGAAACAAAGTGAGGGAAAGAAGGAATAATATAGAATAGAAAAAAAAATAAAAATGAATACCTGAGCTCCCCATTTGAAATGAAAATTTCAGGGGAGGAAATAAAAAACAGCAGAGATACTAAAATGAGAATTTAAGCAATCGTACTTTAAGTTGTCAGGCCAATTCATTCAACCCAAAAGATAAAAAGAAGACGCTTAAAGCTCCAACAGCCAACTCCGGAAAGCATCTTTGCAGCCATAGAATAGAAACTGGCTACATATTTCAGCTCAATCCAACTAAACCCAGAACCCATCATCATATTTATGATTGCCCTCATCTAATCTCTATATACTTTTAATTGACACTTCCAAAATAAACAGTATTCGTAGTGCACTTTGCGTGGAAAATGCGGAAAATTGAGTGGGACAAATACACCAGCCACACAGGTAAAGTTCAAAAAACAAATAGATTCTACTTTTTTAATCAGGGTTCAATGCAAAATATGTTCTATAAAAGATTCAAAAGACTACAAAATGTATATGAAGTAAATAACCTGGACTGCAGGCACACATGAAACCACAACTAAACAAAGCAGAAAAGGTTGCCATCAGCTTTCTTTTGCCATGAGTCTGACAAAATAATTGAAAAGCTTCTAATTAAAAACTGAAAAGAAGAAGAATGACGTAACTAGAGCACTTTTTGAAATATAAAAAGTGCTCCCTTGCCACTTCATTTCCCATTCTATTTCGAAAAAAAAAAAATCTGAGATAACAAACATAAGTTCAAACATGACCATATTAACTCAAATAATTCGAAGACTCTCATTACAAATACAAGCTTTAGCTACCTTCGCTTTAGCTCCCAATATCCTCAGTCCGAACCTTCCCAACCCTCTCATTCTCCGGTAAAACACACCAATTCGGCGACTGCACAGCTCGCAACCACTTAAAATCATCAACATTCCCCCAATTCCCCGTCTCTTCACTCAACCCTGCCTTCTCCAAATCCATCTCGATCCCTTCATAATCCAAACAGTACGGAGCGAACCTCACAACATTGCTGTCCTCAATTATTGGCCTACTCCTCACTCTCAAATAAAAGTCACAACTTTTCGCCAAATGAATCCTTATCTGATGCGACGCCAATACGAAAACACAGCCTTCCACTTCCTCTATCAAAATAGACCCAATTACAGGCCCCATATAAACCTTGCAGTTCTTCAATCTGTTCATAAATACCGCATTGCAGCAGCCGATTAATCTTACCTCACAAGATTCCAGATCAGATAGCGTAAACTCCCCTATCTCTGTCCCCCGTAATTTCTTCACTAGGGTTTCGTTTGTTTTATTTCTAAACCCTGGGGAATTAGGGAGTTTGAAATTGGACACCAAAACGGTGTCGGGTTTTATAGGTTCAGGTTCTTTGGGGAGTTCCTTTTTCGCTGTGGCTTTGTTTTTGAAGAAGAATTTCTTTTTGGGGATCAATTCGGAGTTTAAGATCTCCAAATTTTGCTTTAAATCGGAGATGGTTTTGAGAGAAGAGCGGACTTCATAAGAAGGAAGGAAATAAGAATTCTCGGCGACGAGTTTCTCGAGGTCCGAGATGGAGGAGGAGATATTGGCGAAATGAGATCTGAGGCGAGATGGATCCGATGTAGCAATGAGACGGGAGTCGGCGAGTTGGGAATCAATGGATTGCTTGGAGGCGGAGAATCGGGAGAGAAAGGAGGAGGTGGACTCGGAGGAGTTGGCTGAGTCGGATCGGCGAGCAAGTGAGGTGTCTAAACGAGCTTGGTGGCGATTGGAGAGGCGGTCGAGCATGGCTTGGTGCTTTTTCTGTAAATCGGCGTCGAGATCTAGGGTTTTAGTTGGGAGATTGGTGTGTGGGCGGTCTTCTTCCATGCTGATTTTGAGATTTTTTTGTTCTTTCCCTATTTCTTCTTTTTAATTGCAGCAACTGCAAATCAGCAAGGACAAAACAAAAGATCTAGTTTCTAGTTGAAGAAAAAGAGTTTCCCGGGCATTCGGTTTTTTTCTTATATTTCAAATAACCAGTATAGATTCAACGAGCTTTTTATAATCTCACCGTAAAATATTTTATTTATTTGTTTATTAAAAAGTAAAAATAATATATATACTTTTTTATTTTTAGAATACTGGTATTTACTATTTTGTGATATGATTAATACATATGTATCGATTTTGAAAATGTTTTATGAACCCTATTAATAACAACATTTTTTTTAATGTTTTGGAAGTGTTTTTTTTTTAATATATATTGAAATTGGATTATAACTAAATTTAAAATCTAAGTTAAAAAAAAATGTTTCATTAGAATATTTTGGCTATATGCCAATTTTTTTAAATCAGTGTTTTAGATTTTTTTTCAAAAATTAGGGAAATAGGTCATTTTTAGATAGAAAAACAAAAGGCGTACTCAGTTAGAAGTATTTTCCTTTCTCTCTCCCAGTGTAGGGTTTTTAATATTTTTAGGTTTAAAGTTTAGGGGTTTACTGCTTTTTAGGAGGGTTTTGGGCTTTCGATTGGAATTATAGAATTTCATAGGTAGTTTTGAGGAGTTGGGGATGTGATAATGCGCCTCATAACATATACATTTCATATGTCATGGCAGGATAGGATCATCACCTTAAAAACTCATCCTGGGAAAATCATGATTTGGGGTGACAATACTTGAGACAATTAGGGGTCAAAGTCTAGGTGGAGGTCCCAACCAGCGACTGTGATGCGATCACAAGTTCGAGTATAATCGGGGGCCAGTTGATGGCCGCTACGCGGACACAAGTTCAAGCTTTTTGGATACCCCGCAAATGATGCCTTATATATACCATACATAATATTGAGGTCATAATCAACATAATTTTTTTCTCTATTTTCGAGCAGTCGGTATTTTTAACCTTCCATTCTTATCCAAAGGTTGACACCGAGGTGGACACAAGAGGACTCTCAGGGGGAGAGCAGATGTTTCGGTGGAAGTAGAAGTCAAATTTGGGTCGGCACGACAACAGTTGTAGTTATTAATGGGTTGTTTAATAAAAGCGATCATCATTGGCCTGAAAAGAGCACCACCTTTACTCCATCGAAACAACCACTCCCCACCTGAGAGTCCTCCTACGTCTACGACGGTGTCGGCCTTCGGATAAGAAGGAAGGTTAAAGGTACCTATTGTTTGCAAATGGAGAAAAATATTACACCAATTATGGCGGGAAGCCCCAAAAGTTTTCTCTATGATTATGCCCTCAAACTTTTGTATGGTATTTATAATGCAACATTTTCGGGCATCCGAAAAGTTTGAGCTCGTGGCCGCGTAACAACCGTCAATTGGCTCCCCCTTTATACCCTGATCCATGATCGTAAAACGACCATCGATTAAGACCTTCACGTAGACTTCCACCCGTAACCGTACAAAACAAAACCACCCCAGAACTCAACTTCCCCAAAATAGGCTTCGGAGGTAATGGTATCATCTCGGCACAATATATGAAATGTGTACAACTCGGAGCGATATCGCATCACAGAAACTCAAGAATACCTCAAATATGAACCAAATATTTTTAGCGACCAAAATTTTTAAGACCAATAAATGTTTTATAGTGAAAGAATGGAGAGGCTTGGGGAGAAGTTGTTTGAGGGATGATACAGCATTGAGTGGGATACCCCTTTTATAGGCGTGAGGGAATAGTTAGATTGCAAAGAAGAAATTTCTCGCGGTCAAAAACGCGCTGCAGGACTAGCGTGTTTGACGAATATATTCAAAACAAGCTTACAATCGACTAAAAAATACAATAGGTCAGGTACTTTTAACCTGTAGCAGAAGAAAAATGTTAGAGAAAGCACATCGAGTTGAGTGGGCTTCCCTGCTGACAAGACAGGAAAGCCCGCCTAGCTGGCGCTTTCTCTAATATTAAAAAAAAACTTTAAATTTAACTTAATTGAAAATAAAAAAATTTAAAATTTCATCTTACCATTACTACTTGAGCAGCAGAAATGTGCTTCTCGTCAAAACGAATTAGAGAGGTAGTCATTCGTGAAAACTTAATCCAAACAAATAAAATACCGAATAATTAAAAAACTAATATTTTTAAACGAGAATATCGAAAAGTTTAGAACAAGAGCGTGAAAAAATTGAGAGAATTAAGAGAGAATTGAGAGAATAGAAAGATTTGAGAGAATAGGATGTGAGTGAAAAAAAGTAAAATTGGGTGGTATTTATAGGGAAAAATTTTAGACTGCCAACGATCAAAGAATCGTTGGGGGAAAGCCCTGTCAGCTGGACATGCTTTCTATTTCTCTTTTTAAAAGTGGCTTATTTCCCTAATTTAAAAGAGAGAGAGAGAGAGAGAGAGAGTCTAAAACACTAATTTAAAAAAAGGCATATACCCCTAAATTAGTCTAATATTTTATAATTGGTATGTATTATATTAATGTTAAAATATGTTCCAAGTTCTTGTATTGTTCATAAATTTAGAATTTAGTCTTTTTTACTTTTATTTTAAAAAATTTAGTTCCTATAATTTTTTCAAATTTCAAATTTCAATTTTTAAATCCAATTGATAATACTACTTTAAAATCCATTTATCAAATTCAATGAGTTATTTTGAAAATTTAAAAAAAAATTCACCTAGTAATCATGTAACAAAAAAGAACATTGTATTAAGTAAGAATTTAAAAGAAAAACTTTAACGATTTTAGCAATTAAACTTATATTTTTAAATTTAAAAAATAAAAAGACTAAATCACTTAAAATAGAAATAAATAAAAAAACTAAATTTCAAATATACAAAAAGTTGGATGTCTTAAAGTAAAATTTTCCTGATTTATTGCATAGTCATTAATTCGAAAAGATAGGGAAAAAGGAGGAGGAAAAATTATCTTTTTCCCTAGTCGTGATCACAGAAAGAAAGAAAAATACAAATAGAAGGAAAAAATGTTTAGTAATTTATACTGATATGATATTCATAGAAAAGGAAATAAAATATTTATTTCTTATTTATGGTTATTTGAAAGAAAGAAAAATAAAAGGAAATAAATATTGCTTTTTATTTATTGCTAAAATCTTATTTTAAAATTGATTACTATAAATTTATAGCTCATATTATATATTATTTTATAGATCTTATTGCAAATAATATTTTTTATAAATTATTAAAAACAATTGTTCATATTTTTTTATAAAAAATATAATTTATTCTTATAATTACTAAAAACATATGATAACATGTTTTGATTTATAATTCTTTTTCATATCAATTAAAATATTTTTACCAAGTATAAAATTTAAATTCATATGCTACTACTAAATAATATATTTTAACTTTTATTATAACATATTTCTATAAAATAAAATAAAATAAAATAAAATAAATTTATTTTTACTCTACTAATTGATTTGACTTTTCCATAAATAAATATGTATTATTCTTTCAATAAGCATTAAAATAACCCAATTTTCTTTAATTTGTTTTTTTATCGATATGATAAAAAGTAAATTACATTGCGATAGTATTTAGAAAATCATCTAATAATTGAATCTGGATATAATTGCTTATAATTACACAAGAGTGACATGTTTAGATAACTACCGTAATTGGTGGGTGCCATCGAGTTGGGTGTAATTGGAGCACCCCAATTACACTTTCCAATTATTAGGAGGAGGGTGAGAATTGGTGTAATTACTTAGGTAATTACACCCACATCCAATTTTAGAAAATTATTTTTATACAAATTGTAAAATTATATTATAGGCAATAACACGTATGAGTATTTAAGATGGTTATGGCAATATATATATATATATATATATATATATATAAATCCTAAAAAATTATAATATAAAATAAATTGTGTATTTTATAAAGTTATAACAAAAAAGTTATATTATTTAAATCCTAACAAATTTCTAAAATTATGTTAAAATTTTTATTATAAAAAATAATTTACATGTTATAAAATTGTTATAATATTTTATTTATAAAAAAATTATGACCAAAAAGTAGAGACATAACTTATTGATGTGCACATCCTATATATTATAAAAATAATATATTTATTCATAAAAAATGTTATAGATTTTTTATCATGACTTATTTATAAAAAGTAATTATTTTTAAATTACGATAAAAAAATATTATTTATAAGTGTTATGAAAGTTATTGGACAATTTATAAAATTGTACTTATAAAAATTTTATATTATAAATTTTATATATTTTTACTTAATCTACTTATTATCAAAATGATATAACCTAGCATAAGTTTTCTCCAAGTTAAGTTTATAAAAGTTTTTATAATTAAAGCTACATATTATTTAAACTGTAAACTCAAATATTATAAGGTCTATGTTAATTATGCAAATACAAAAGATTTCCTTACACCATATTATGGGACATGATACCATTCGAGAGAATAGTGTCAGATGTAAGTACCATAGATAGCTTGCAACTCTTTAATTTGAGACATTTAAGGTTTCAAAATGTGATTGAGAAGACATTTGTTGTTTAGTGTTGTTTGAACTGGACTAGACCCGTCGGCCAGATCGATTGGACAAGAAATTAGCAGGGGTATCGATCCAGAGAGTGGTTTTGCACCTGTTAGATCGAGAACTGGTACGAATCAATTGAACCGACTAAAAAAAAAGTTGAACCGGGTTTTTTATTTTTAATATTTTTTAATCAGACATGTCAAATCGACTAATCGGTGACCTTACTAGTTTGACTATTGGTCCAATTTAAATAAAATTGTTGTTCTAAAAAAAAAACTTGTCATGTTAATATCACCTTAGTATAACATAAACAAACAAAGTAGGATCATACTAGCATGTTGTATATTTTATAACTTCAACCACAAGTGAAATTGAAATGATGCATACTTCGAAAAGTACATTTTAATATATATAAATGTTTTAAAAAATAATATTCTTTTTGTTACTACTGTTTAATTAGTATAATCATTTCGACTTTCCAAATTAATTTAAATATTTAGATTTCATAGCCAAACTTAGGGGTGAGTATTCGATCGAGTCGAGTCGAATCGAGTCAAAAGAATTCAAGTTAGTCGAGTTGACGAATCATATTTTAGCAACCGAATTCAATTTGAATTTTTTTCGAATCGAATATAATCGAGTGAAAAAATTTCGAGTTAAGTCGAGTCGAGTTAACGAGTTATATTATTTATACTCAATGTTGCGTTTACATGGACCGATTATTTAACTAGTAGATTAGGTACAATATTATTTAACTACATAAACAATATAATTGTTTTACCATTTAACTTAATGAGTAAATATTTATTAAAACAACGTAATTTTGCCTTTTAACTTAATAATTTTGACTTTTAACTTTAGAAAAGGTAAACATTTATCAAAATGACGTAGTTTTGCATTTTCTTATTCGAATTTTCGGATAACTCGAATTGTGTAATTCATATTCAAGTTAAACAAAAACACTTAATTTTTTATTCGAGTTGATCAGAATAACTTGATTAACTCAAATAACTCGAACTATTTAATTTAAAATTTGAATTTTTTATCGAGATTTTCGAATCGAATCGGATTTCGCTTACCCCTAGCCAAACTACTATTACTCTAATATATACACTTCCTTTTAATTTAAATTGGTTTATTAACAATATAAGTAACATCTTTATCAATTATAATTTTCCACTCTTAAATTTCTATCTCATATTTCGTTCTTAACTTGAAATAAATTCAAAGTATTCCTATAGTTTAAGTTTACTTATTTCCTTTGTTATAATTACAATATAATTTAACTTAATTACTTTTCATTTAATTTTCCTTAAAACACTTTAAATTATTTTTCATAAACCCAATAAATAAATATAGTTTTTCCTCTACCAAACATATGTAGGCTTTCTACACGATGCTGGTAGGTATTTTACTCCTAAGATAATATTTTATTATTTTTATTTTTATCAGTTATATGAATTTCCATTATATTTTTTTTCTTTATACAGAACTTAAATGGAACTTGGGACTTCTTCAAAAAGTTCGATGACTGATTATGATGCTAAATCAATTTATGCATTGGATAATGTGCAATAATAATACCCTACTTAAGAATGAAATAAATGTGCCAATGCAAGTTTTTTATCCCAATAATTTTAAAAAATAAATTAATAACTTAAATGATATAATCATCTAATTATTTATCAAAATGGGGCATTTTGAACAATAACTAGGGATGCTACTTGACAAGGTGGCGACACCACCCAATATTTTGTCTCCATCATAAGGCCATCATTAAATCGTAATTAATTTTTTTAAAAATTAATATTTTATTGGTGGTGCCATCCTATATAGTGACACTAGTATGCAACACTTATACTTGCTACAATACGAGTAAAATACAGGTTTATATAGGTTGGGGGGATGGAGGAGAGCTGTCAGGCAACACCCAAGTGGAGGGCCGTTGTAAGGCAACACCAGACCCCTATTTAATCGTCAAAGTCTTGTGTTTTCCTTGAGCAGTTTAGCAATTATCTGATTAGAAGAAAAGGAAGAAAAAAAAATTACAGAAGAGGAGAAAACAAAGAAGAAAAGAAAGAAAGGTTTCTAAGGTTTGTACAATAATTAATTTTTTTATTATATTTTTTACAGTAGAATCTTGTTTTTGATTTTTTAAATAATTACTGAGAAATTTAATTATCTTTAATTATTTTTACAGATTTAGTATTGAAGATGGATAATCAATTCTTCGTATGCGTTTATTTCAATGGAGAAATTTTAAGAACAACAGTTGGTTGTATATTTGAATCTTGCCAACAAATAGCAATGAGATTTAATAGAATTATGTCTGTAATGGCCCATTTTTGCCCTGGCTGAAATAAACCAGAATAATAACAAATAATAAAATGTCCTTTTACAGTTTTTTTTACAAAGCCCAATAAACCAAACAGATACCATCAAGCCCAAATACAGGCCCAATCCCGTGGCCCAATTTATAAACCCAAACTAACCTAGTGACTCGAACTACCCAGACCCAATAACATAGACTGCCCAAAAGGCCCAATGCTAAACGAACTCAGAGACCTAGGGTTTCTGAGGAAACCCTAGGCGCCGCAATGGTAGGCCAACAGTCGCGCCGCAACCTCGCCCAGTTCCTCGCCCCGCAGCCTCGTCCAGCTCGTTCTCGCGCCGAAATCAGCGCGCATGTCGCCCCACTGCCGAGATCCTCGTCGTGGACCTGCAAAAGGAAAGGAAACAAATCACAGCAAAATGGCAAGAATATAATGTTTCTTTTTTTTCATTTTTCGCTTTTGGGTTATAAAAACCCAACAAAAACCTGTAACAAGAGGATAGAAAATATACACTGCTACATACAGATACAGAGAAAAACAGAATACGAAAAAAAAAAGATTCAAAAGAAAAGCAAAATAAAACATCAAAAAATAGTTTACAAATGTGATTCTTTTCGCGTTATTTTATTTTCTATTTCTTAAATCTATGCTTATTTTGTATGTATAAATATTATTAAAAAGAAAATAAAAGAAAAGAGTGAAGATTTTACCTGAGGGCCGCCACGGATGACGACGTGTGCACCGGCACGTGCGGAGGTGCCCCATCGGAGTCCTGGCCGAGGGCAGAATGCTGGAGAGAGTTTGAAGGGATAGATTTCTTTTTTTTTTTTAAAATGGGTGTAAAGTGATTTTTTTAACTGTTATTTTACTTATATAGTAAACTGAGAACGACGTCGTTTTGGTTTAATTTAATAAACGTAAAACGACGTCGTTTCAAGAAGAAGACCCGCGTGTTGATCCGGGGACCCGAACAGGATCCGCTTTTTTCATAAAATGGAAAATTTATCCCTTTAGTCCCTCCGCATTATTTCAGTTTTGTAATTAAGTCCGTGTATATCCTTTTATTTATAATTTGACCCCTTTATATCTGTTTTTATTATCATTTGATCCTGGTTTTTATTTTCAAACCATTTATTTATTTATTTTTTCTTTAAAATTATTATATTATTATATTGAAATATTTTAAAATTTTATTTTATTTTAAATTATTTGTATATTAATTTATTAATAATATAAATTTATATATATATTATCTTTATATTTAATTATTATATATATATTATTTTACTTGTTTAATAATTTATATATTATTTATATATTTTTTATATCATTTATTATATTATTTTGTATATTATATAGTATTATGTTACATTATCTATTATTTATAAAGCTTCATTTTATACAAAATTTATTTATATTATCTAATCTATTTTATTATATTGTTTATATTTATCCTCACATATAATTATTATTATTATTTTATTTTGTTTAATTTTTATTACATATTATTTTAATATATATATATATATATATTAATTTTGTACAGTATAAAATATTATGTTATATCATACATTATTTCTAACTAAAATTTATTTATATTATATATATATTCCATATACATTATTTTTTTATTTCTATATATGAAATTTTATATTTTATTTAAAAATCATTATATATTTTTTTATATTGTTTAATTATTCACATTATATATATATGTAAATTTTTTATATTTATTTATTTATTTATTTATTATTTAATATTGCATGAGAGGTTCATATTTATTTAATATTTATTTATTGTTTTATGTATATTGCTTTATATATTTTATTTGTCCATGGAGTGGCCTTTTATTTATTTATTATTTTATGATTACTTTATTGTAGTTATTTTTAGGTGTATTTTATGTTAGTATTTCTTTATTGTATATGTTCATATGAAATGTTAGTGAATTATAATTGCTTTTAATATTTTTGTTCAATAGTTTATAAATATAATATTGACACATGGTTATTGTTAAAAATAAAAAAATATTTTTGCAAAATTAATATTTTATTTAAAGGTTTTAAAATAAGGCAATGTTTTGGTATTTAGAAATTCGGGAAATAGTGCCCAATCGTGCTGAGTTGCGATTTTCCGTTTAGCTAAATAACTAAATACCCTTTTAATAAATTTCGTAAATTATGAGATGACTTTAATTACGAGGGTTTAAAAAATGTCGTATCCAATCGTGCTGGATATGATGTTTATATTCTTTCGGAATAAAGAAATCTCAAGTTTCAAATAAAAAAACTTATTCTTGAGAACTCAAAATGTTGTATCCTAACTTATTGGGAATGCTGTATCCTAACTTATTGGGTGTGGTATTTTTATTTCTTTGAAATAAGTAAGTCTTGTTTTTCCTTCTAATAAGGGATCTTA
The DNA here is from genome assembly GCA_005393395.2 of Gossypium australe. Classification (NCBI taxonomy): domain Eukaryota; kingdom Viridiplantae; phylum Streptophyta; class Magnoliopsida; order Malvales; family Malvaceae; genus Gossypium; species Gossypium australe. The sequence continues at coordinate 62,466,154 of CM016624.1, read as the reverse complement.
TTTTAAACTTTCTAAATTTCAAACATTTGGACATGATTTTATCAATTAGGTACCAATTTTTGGGTGTTATGAGGCTGCTAACCCTTCCTCATACGTAACCGACTCCCGAACCCGTTTTCTCGTTTTTTGTAGACCAAAATCAAATGTTTTAAAATGAAACGTTTTACAAGGTGATCCAATCACACCTAAGTAAAAAGGGATTGGTGGCGACTCCCATTTTGTTTTTAAAGTCAATCCTCATTTTAAAAGCGATTTTTTAAAAAATGGTTTCGACAATGTCTGTTGATGATATGAAAGAAATGATCAGTGCAAAAATGGTTAAATATTGTAGGAGGAGGATGTCGAAACTATTTTACAAATTTCTAGTTTCGTCAAATCCCATCAAATTTAAGGAGATGGAACTTGTAGACGATGAAAACGTGAAGACAATGGTCGCACTTTGTTGTCGAACTGGGAGTGTCAACATTGAACTGATTCAGTTGTTTGCTGAGTTAGCTGATGTGGAGCCAGTTGAAGATTTCACTCCATTAAGTGAACAATATGTAGTTCAAGACCTGTGTATGGAGGTTCTGAGAGTGTTTTTTGATAGGCAATCGTCTGTACGCGAGTTTAACATCGATCTCAATGCTCCACCTGCGTTTAAGAACCTTAACCCGGGTCTTTATTTACAAATACATCTGATGTTGATTGAGATCTATGCGGATGGTGAAAATGGATATGATAATAATGTTTGTTCTGATCATGAGGTTAAAGATTATAGTGATTCCGACCTAGACGAGGTCCCGGATGATATCGACGACGAAGGCGCGTGTAACAACCCGTTTTTAGTGGTGTAAAAAATAGTGGTTTCGGGATCATAATTCCGATAAATGAGTCAATAAAGATTATTTATTTAATATTTACAAGCATTTATTAAGGTCATATTTAAATTTGGTTAAGAAATTTTAAGGTTTAAATAGTTAATTAAATAAAAAGGATTAAATTGTAAAAGATGTAAAAGTTGATGTTTATTAGTTAAATGATTTAAATAGATATGGAAAGGAAAATTAATGGGCTTAATGGCTAAAAATACCATATCTTTAGTTAGTGGATTATTATGGGTTAGTTTTAGTGTAATTTTGACTATTTTTAAAGGTTAAACTTGTAATTAGGAAAATGGTAAAATTAAAACAAAAGATGATAAAATAATATCTTCTTCTTCTTCCTTTTCTTTTTGTGTCAAAACCGAAAAAGCCATTGTTGTACCTAGGAAGCATTCAGCCAAGCTTGTTTATGGTGCATGGTATATTTTTTATTCTCATTTTTAATGATTTTTATGTTTTTGTGATCGCTTTAGCTTAATCTGGCTAACCCAGGGGTTAATTCGTAAAAATGTTAAAATTTTAGGGACTTACCATGAATGAGTTGGGTGTGTTTGTGAATTTAGTTGAAGGAATATTAAGCTTGGTTGATAAATAAGCTTATTTTGTTAAGTGATTTTTAGTGTTTTTGTTTAGGGACCTATTTGAGAAAATAGTAAAATTCAATGAAAATAAGGTGAAATGATGAAAGATATGGGCTGCAATGGACCCCTAGGAAAATCGGCTAGCATGGTTTTTCTTTAAAAATGGTAATTTTGTAAGTTTTCGGTTTATGGACTAAATGACATAATGATTAAAATATTGGGGATAATTTTATAAATATCATTGAAAGGGCTTATTAGCTTAAGAGTAATTAATTAAGAAGTTTGAATGTATTAATTGAGTGGAAATTCTCGTTTAGATCAAGAAACAACTCAATCAGACGTTAATCGCGGAAAAGCTAAAGTAGCAGAATAAATGCCAGTTCTGTGTTCGTGATGTATCTATCTAGGTAAGTTCGTATTACAACTAAAGTAATTCACTTGATTTCTAGAAGTAAATTGATACTTATATACATGTCTATAAATTGGTGATTAGATTCACTGATTTGAGAAAAGGGAAATACCATGATTGAAAGATATCATGGCATTATAATCAAAAAGGAAAAAAAAAAACCATAGTTGAAATATACTATGACATTAAACTGAAACGGGTAAGACCCTAGTTGAAAGATACTATGACACTATACCAGAAAACGATCAAGATCATAGTTGAAAGAAACTATGGCATCATTTTGGAATTGTGTAAGACCTTGGTTGAAAGATACCGTGGCATCCATGGAACAATGAAATATTCGAAAAGGATATCAATTGAATGGTTATTATATCAATGTTCTAAGGTTCGTTATGTGAATAAGAATTTATGAGTATATAACTGAGAGTTGAGATCATATATGTTTTATGTAAAGTAAATTTACTAAGTAAGTTATGTTTACATGTATTCGAACTTACTAAGTACATCGTGCTTATATTATCATGTTTTTCTTGTAGATTAAGTGAAGCCTAGTAGATCAGAAATTCAATCAGAGCATACGCACTATCCATCTCTTATCTTGGTAGATGTTTTTGAGTTATTTTGGAAGTTGGTTTATGAATGACATGAATTACGATCTTTTGGTTTAATTGTTCATGTTATTTTGTTTAGTATTTGAAATGGTGTTACTTTGTAGTCATGTATATATATGTTCGGTATTTTGGTTTAATGGTATTGTAGTAAATGCTTTTGACCTTTGATGGATGCTTTATGATGATATGTATAAATGTTGTTTAAAGGTTGTGAAGAAATGATATATTTGAGTAGTGTTTAGTACATATTTAGATATTGCTTTAAGATGAAATTCTGTGATTGTTGGATATAGTCATGAATGGTTTAAATGAGTGGTAAATTAGGTATTTGATGATCCTTGTTCCTTATGAATTTAAATGAAAGATAGCTTAGGGTGTGATAGTTGTTTAATTTGGTCTATTTTGGAAATGAATTGTGGTGTCAATGAAGACACATTGGTTAGGCAGCTAGGTTGATTGATTTTGGCATATTTAGGTGTGTTTGATTGAGTTTTAATGTGTGAATGTGTTTGGAAATGGTATGTCTTGGTGTGGAAGAAAGGGCTATTGATTTAGCTTGCTTTAAGGGTTATTTTGGCAGCACACGACCTGGGACACGGGCTGTCACACAGTCGTGTGTCACACACGGTTACACCACACAGTCATGTGTCAATTAAAATTTAAGTGCAGGTTGAACCACACGGTCACAAAGAGTTATACAGCCTGGCGACAAGTCCGTGTGACCTAACTTCGAATGCACACACGGTCTGGCACACGGTCTGGCACACAGTTGTGTGAATCCATTTCGAATACCCATATGGGCGGACACATGGCTTGAGACACGGTCGTGTGTCCCATACTTCGAATTATACATGGTTGGCCATACGGCCTGGGCTGGCCACATGGTTGTGTGACCTTTGTTTCCAAAATTTTTCAATTTTGTTTCAAATTAGTCCATGAATTTTTCCAAACTATTTTTAGGGCATCATAAGCTCGATTTAAGGCCCATAAGTGTATTTATTCTACAATTGAAATATGTATTCAAATAATATTAATTAAATTGATTAATTGTTTTGTTTGAAGTTAATTGTTTCTATTTGTATTGTAATACTCTGTAACTCTAATCCGGCAACGGAGACGGGTTAGGGGTGTTACAATGTGAATAATGATGGAAATGTTTACGCATCTTCAGTCGGGAACCTGAGTCGAAGCATTGTCATACACAATGATTTTGGGGCTCACATGTTAATCATAGATCCTGATGCGACACATGCATCCGAGTTATCTAAGTACCCCGATATACTACCTGTTCACCTATTGGTCGTAGATCCTAAACAAGAGGAGTTGTTCGTGGGCTACAAATTCACGACTAAGGAAGATTACGTATTTTCCATTAAGTGGTATAACATTAATGTATCGATTGACTACAAAGTCATTATGTCTAAACCGACATTATATATTAGGGAGTGTTGGAGGTCGATAGAAGGGTTCGATTGGTGGGTACAAGCTGCATTTATCCAGAGGTCCAAATATGGGAGATTTAGAAATTTGTTGGCCTCACACATGCACTTCTGCACGTATGACACAAGATCATAACAAATTTAATGTGAAAACCATCTGCAACTGCATCATGCCAATGGTGAAAGACATGTTGACCATTCCTGTATCGGTACTGATTGCTGAAACGCAAGAACGATTTCAGTACTGAGTGTCATAATGGAAAGCATGGATAGCTAAATAGATAGCCATGAAGTAGTTGTACGAAGATTGGGATGTGTCGTACAATGAACTCCAAGGGCGAATAATTGTTATGCAGTAGTATGTTCTAGGGACTTTCGTTGAGTTGTAGACAGAACCTTATTACGGCCTGGACGACCAACTACAACTGGGAAGAAGAATTTTCCACCGGATGTTCTAGACATTCGATCCATGCGTGCGGGCCTTTCTCCACTCCAGGCTGCTTACGTAGATCCTCCTTTTTGCGGTTGCATAAGACGGGAACCGTACCATTGTGGAGTCGGAGAACATGGAATCGTGAGAATTTTTCCTGATGAACTTGCGGACGTATATTGTTAGAGAAGATAATAGTTGCATTATATTGAATAGATTGAAGGGACTAATTTCCAGCATTGGATATGATACATTGAACTTTCTTTAGAAAGATTGTCCAAAGTTGAAAAATAAGGGTCTAATAAAGGGAAAGCTATAACAGAATCAAATGTAGCTAAGTGTGATGATGAAGATTCAAATCTTTCACTTGTTACATCAATAACTAGCCATTCTGATGTATGGATGTTGGATTAAGCTTGTAGCTATAATATGTGTCATCATTTAGAATAGTTATTTGATTTTATAGAACTAAATGGTGGAAATATCTATACAATAAATAGTACTCCTTTTACAACATATTGGATTGGTTCTACACAATTGAGAAATCATAATGAATCAATCATAACTTTACATAATGTTCATTATGTATCGGATGTGACGAAGAATTCATTTCAGTGGAAACCTTGGAATAAAAAAGTTTTGAAGTGAGAGTTAAAAACTGTGTGATGAAGATTATTTTTGGTGTACAAGAGGTTAGGGGTGAGAAAATTCCGATTCGATTCGAAAAACTCAATAAAAAATTCAAATTTTAAATGAAATAGTTCGAGTTATTTGAGTTAATCAAGTTATTTGGATCAACTCGAATAAAAAATTAAGTTTTTCGGTTTAACTCGAATATGAGTTACACAATTCGAATTATCGAAAAATCCAAATAAGAAAAGCAAAACTAAGTCGTTTTGATAAATGTTTACCTTTTTTAAAGTTAAAAGTCAAAACTATTAAGCTAAAACGCAAAACTATGTCGTTTTGATAAATGTTTACTCAATAAGTTAAAAGGAAAGACCATTATATTGTTTATGTAGTTAAATAATCTTATACTTCATCTACTAGTTAAAAAATCGATCCATGTAAACGCAACATTGAGTATAAATAATAGGATTCGTTAACTTGACTTGACTTGAATCGATTCAATTCAATTTGAAAAAAATTCAAATTGAGTTCGGTTGCTAAAATAGGATCCGTCAACTCGACTAACTCAAAATTTTTTGATTCGACTCGGTCGAGTACTCACCCCTATATAAGGTAATGAAGGGGGTCTACAAGAATAATAACATGTACCACTATTTAGGTAGTATAGTTAGTGGGATAGTTGCTACGACATCAACTGAAAATTGGGAGTTAGAAGCACTTAAGGTATAACATATGTGCTTGGGGTATGCAATTGAAAAATCTTTGAAATTACTCATAAATCAAAAATTATTGAAAGGAGTAAGAACTTGTAAACTGGATTTCTGTGAGCACTGCATTAAAGGGAAGCAGACAAGGGTGAAGTTTAGGACTTGAATCCATGATACTAAAGGCATCTTGGATTATGTTCATTCAGATGCTTAGGGTCCCTCTAAAACAAGCTCTTTGGGAGGAAAACATTATTATTGAACTTTTGTTGATGATTATTTCTGAAGAGTGTAGGTGTATACAATGAAGAAAACTGATGAAGTGTTAAGAGCTCTCCTAAGTGGAAAAAGATGATGCCCTTATCTTCGCAAATCTTTGTCTTCATTGTATACACCTACACTCTTCAAGAATAATCATCAACAAAAGTTACATAATAATATTTTCTTCCCAAAGAGCTTGTTTTAGAGGGACACTAGAAACCTGAGTGAACATAATCCAAAATGCCTTTGGTATCATGGATTCCAATCTCAAACTTCACCCTTGTCTGCTTCCCTTTGATGCAATGCTCACAGAAATTTAGTTTACAAATTCTTTCTCCTTTCAATAATCTGTGGTTTATGAGTAATTTCAAAGATTTTTCACCTGCATGCCCCAAGTGCATATGTCATAGCTTAAGTTATTCTAACTCTTGATTTTCAGTTGATGTTGTAGTAATTATCCCACTATTTGTACTACCCAGATAGTGGTACATGTTATTATTCTTGCAAACCCTATTCATACCACGTGTGTACCAAAAATAATCTTCATCACATCATCTTTTGCTCTTACTTCGAAACCTTTTAATTCCATAGTTCCTATAGAAATGAGATTCTTCATCACATCTGGCACATAACGAACATCATGTAAAGTTATTACTGATTCATCATTATTCCTCAATTAAATAGAACCAATCCCATATATGGTAAGAGGAGTATTATTTTTTTGTATAGATATCTCTACCCTTTAGTTCGTTAAAATCAAAGAACCACTCCAAATGAAGAAACATATGATAACTACAACCTGAATCCAACATCCATACATCAGAATGGCTAGTTAACACTTAGCTACATTTGATTCTGTTATAGCTTTCCCTTTATCAGATTTACCATTATTTTTCAACTTTGGGCAATCTTTCTTCTAGTGTCATTTTTCTCGACAGAAAGCACACCCATCTTTACTTAGTTTCCTCTTTGACTTGGATATCCTCTTTTGTACTTTACTCCAAGTGTGTGAATGACCCCAGACTAGCAAAGCTTTTGCATCTTTAGTTGAACTTCCTTATTTTTCCTTCTTTCTCAATTCATAATAAAGTTACACATACTTGACTAAGAGATACAACCTTCCTATGAAGTAGAGTAGTTTCGAGGAACTCAAACTCCTCAAGTGACCCTAATAACATTAAAGCCAAATCTTCATATTTGAAAGTCTCTCCATATTCACTAGATTAGTGTCTAATTGATTAAAACTAGAGATGTGATCATTTATAGGGGTACCTGGAACATAAGTGAAGCTAAACAACCTTTTCTTCATGTGGAGCTTATTTTGACTATTTTTCTTCAAAAATTTTTCTTCTAGTTCCAACCACAACTTATTTGTAGAAGTCTTCTTTGAGAAAGCATACCACTGCTCTCAAGAAAGACACGATCGAATTGTACCACATGCCAAAAGATTGATAGTCTTCCAATCTTTCTTATAGTTCCTTTTAATGTCTAGATCTTGCTGAAAGAGAGCATCTAGAGCCTCACTTTGCCACATACTGAGATGATGTGGATCCTCTTGACCATAATATTTCAATATGCCCAAAGGAATCTTTTCTATTGTGGAAGATCAGTTTAAACTGCAACCACAGAGCATACTTCGAATAACCTTCAACTTTGATACCACTTGTTGTGCCAATAGGGAAAAAGAGAGTAAATCATTGTACTAGAAAAACACATTAGGTTCAATTCCCAGGAAAGTTTAGAGGGGTCACAAACGGTCCCACTTAGAACCCAACCTCCTAGATAGAATCTCCCTACAATGTAATTTAATAGCACAACATATCAGTGCAATTATATCCTGCAAAATATTGAAAGATAAAAAAAAAATAAACACCACCAAAAATTTAACGAGGTTTGACAAATTACGCGTACATCCTTGGACAATACCAAATATATTTCACTACAAAGAATATAAGTGAGATATTACAAATAAGGAGAGGGAAAAGAAACCTTATGAAGAATATGACAAGTTTGGGGATGATTCAAAGATGAAAAAACAACCCTTATTTATAGTAGTACAAAATCTCTACAACTCTATACTTTTTAGATATGAGATTATACTATTTCAATTACATTTTTTTAATTATTTTAATAAGCATAAAATACGGTTATTAAAAATTAATTTAACAAGCATAAAATACGGTTGTCAAATAATTTACGTAATTACTAAAATTTTTCCATAAGCATTCATGCCAATCTCATAAGGATTGTTCGAAGAGTTCTACTTTCGGATTTTGTACATCCCAAACAATAAGCTCCTGCTAAAGTGAACATGCTTGTATTAACTCACCCCATACCTGTTTAGAATTGATGCAACTAGAATATATATATATATATATATATATATATATATATAATACATGTCCATTTTATAATCCATATCCAAAATTCGTAATTGTTACTCTCAATAATATTTTCTCCAAATTTCGAAAGATTTTGAACTTCTTATTAGTGCAGTATCACTATATCCAACATTAAATCTCATTCCAATATCTATTCCACGCAATACACACTAGTCAAACAATGCATTAAACATAAATTTCATTTAACATCACTTGTTAACCCCCCCCCCCGCCCCAAAAAAATCCAAAAAAAAAGCTTTAATTGCTTAAAAACTTTTCTTTTCTTTCTGTAAATTATATAAAGTCATCCTACAATAATATATATATATATATATATATGTGTGTGTGTGTGTGTATATATATGAGTGTGTAATATCTGAAATAGATTCTACTGTGTAAGAATAAGATGATGATATCCCAACTCTTGTCACAAGCTTTGTCGAAAGCTTAGTAAAAACCAGAAATGGTAAAATTGAATTTTGTCAAGTGTTTCCCCACGAGAGAAAGAAAGTTTTGAGGTTAAAAACAAAACATTGAAGGAATCCTAGCTTTAACTTCAACCCCAAAACATTATGCACAAAATGGGTCTGAAATAGAAACTGCAACAACTTAAAAGAGCACTTCTCAAAGCCATGAAAATGTGAAAGTATCCAACACTGGATCACTCAAGCAGCTTTCTCAGCTTCTTCTGCTGCCTCTTGCTCTCTCAACTTGATCAAAGATGGGGGTGGTTTCACAACAATGCTTTTCTTCCATTGCCGATCGAGCTTTCTTGACAATCGCTTGTTGATGCCCTCTTCGAGCTCTCTTTCCCGTTTAACAGTAAGCATGCGAGCAATCTATAAAAGGAGAATGCTTTCTTCGCTATAATAATATCATACTCAAAGCTTATATACATTGTAAAACTACCCTTAATCTTCACAAAAGAGATCAATAATGTATGACTAAAGTTCGATTAGTGAATAACCAGACAAAATAGAACTGTTTCTGGGTGCTTTCCCAGCTCACAAACTTTGTGGGAGAAACTTTTCTGCTTCCTTTGGATATCGAAATAAAACATAGATTATCTAGCAAAAACTCAAACAATACCAATAACATGTCAAAGGAACTAAGACATCAGCCTTACATCGAAGAAAATTGAAATTTGTTTCCCAAAGCCTCGTGAATTTGATCATTAGACAGAACAAGCATAGGGTCATAATGTTAACCGTGAAATTTTTAGACGAAAGCAGTTTTAACAGATGAAGAAGTCCTATAACCACCTCGGTATCTCAACCAAAATAAACTTTTAAAATAACAGAATAATAATAAACATGCAAACAAAGGGAGCATGTTCAACTCTGGTCAGCAGAAGCTTATCTTGGTCAATATCGGATCTACAGCATGTTTATTCTTCACCAGTAAACTTTAAAAGAAACACATCCTCCTATCACAGACCAATTCTTAGCCATGTTCAAATGACTTCAGTTTTGCCTCTGTTATCTTGCAACTGCCTATAAGTTAAATCAAAACACAACCAAATGGCTACTACTAGTCTACTAGTATATCAACACAGTTAAATTTCAGGTAACATGAAGCTGAGGCAAAGTCATATTCCTGTGTTATAATTTAAAGAGTTTAAGGTTACCATTAAATGGTTTTATTTTACCATCATATCTGCCCTTCAAATAATGCTATAAGGATAATATGATCATTGTTAAATATATTAAGTATACCCATAAAAGACAATGACAAAGGATCTCTGCCGTTAAGTCCAAATAGTGCTCCAAATTTACCAAACAATGATCTCGGTAATTGATTGCCAAAGTACCATACCGTTCACTACTTTCTGCTTCCACTCACTATATATATATATATATTGGTGAAAACTTCCACTCAATATTTAAACATACTGTTTTTGACCCTGAAAAGTCAGAGCCCCAAGCCCCGGGCATAGAAAGAAAATGGCATAATCAAAATATCTGGCAAAGATGACAGTCCATTTGCATCTACCCAGTAGACAATGTTAGTGCACTAAGTGTCACTTCAAAAAGCAATTGATTAACTGTAATCCAAATAAAACCACAAAACCTCAGTTGGCCATTTTGTCAACCAATTTTCCCACCATGCAGGTCCAACTAGAAACGAAAATTAAGGCCATAACCTCTGCAAACTCACTAAAACTAGGTCCTTTTATACGTTTCAATCTAAGTCCTCATTGACTTTCCTCTTACTCTCTTGACATTGAAATTCTTCCGCTTTGACGGAAAACAAAGATGACAGAAGTAGAAAACCAGCTAGAAGCAACAAATTCCTCAAGGGCAGGCTACCAAAGCCACCACTTGCATAGCCTATCCTCCTCCCCCCCCCCCCCCCCTCTCCTTTTTCCAACAAGGCCTGGTTTCACAAGACTAGTAGAACACTTCCTCCATTGAGATTTCAGATAAAGGTTTTATTACCCCAAGCCCTACACCCTAGTCTTCCTTCTTAATTTCATAAGAGGACCAATCCCAGTGCCATTTACCAATTTTGTACACAATGTATGCCAAAGAAAGGCACCCAAAATTTCAGAGGAAAAACAAAAGCAAAGCAGTTGACTTCTCAACCTACTTAATAAAATATGCAAAGCTTTATAACTGGCCAAATTGAATAACAAAAAGGATGATGAACGAATAAACACATACAACCCATGCACATCCGAGAAAGATAACTTGACCATGGTTATGTATTAATAACATAAAAACTTCAACATATTCCATCATTCTGTTAAGCTGCTTTGGATTACAATTCGAAACGAAAATGCACTGCTTTGACAACACTACTCCATAAAATGTTTTACCTTTAGTGAATTGTGATTATATTGTTATTGGTTATCTACTAAACAAAATATAGCTATCATTCTCACTTCCATCTTCCAATCAAAGTTTAGATTTTCGGCAACTTGAATCACAAGGATAATAATCCTAAAAAAATAACATTTCTGTTCTCAGCCCCTATCTATAGAAACTTGTGACATTCTAGCTCAATGTGAATTGAAATATCCCTTCATTTGATTCTCCATATCTTAAAATAAAACTAAAGTAATATCCAGATTCTGAAATCCCATTTGAAATTCAATTAAGAGAAGATTATTTAAAACAAGAAAATGTGGGGGGAAAAAAAGAATATACCCTTTTGCGCATTCGCCCAAACTCGCTAGACTTGAACTCATTACGAACCGATTTCTGGAGACGAAGCATCAAAAGCTCACCTTTTAACTCAACCACTTCATCGTTGATTTCCTCAGTGGTTTTGGCTCTTATTTCCTTCATTTCTTCTTCTCTCTTAGCCATCATGACCACGGAGGACGAAGGTGACGGTTGCCGAAAGGAGGTGACCTGAGAAGGCAACCGTTGGGGACATAAGTGCTGGATTCTAACGCCGGTGAAGGAAGTTTTGGGAATTGAGGATTTGGGTTTTGGAGGGAGAGTTAAGGTAGCTGGGGAAGCAATTGAGACGCTCAACATCTTTGCTTCTTGGAATTCAGCTTTATCTTTGTGGCTGTTTTCCTGTAGGTGCAAAGCTCGCTTCTTGCTTGTGCTTTAGTACTAGATAAGGCCTTTTTTTTATATCCTTCTTGTCCGTTTAAATAAAAAATAATTCATTTTCCATTTTTAAGTTCGGTTTTTTAATCAATGGCCGCATTCCTCAAAAGGATTTCAAGCCCGAGCCCATACCTGATCAAGAGTAAATTCATTGGTAACCAGGAGCGAGAAAATTTTTTTGGGACAGAAAATAAGTTATAAATTTCTATAAAAGTTAAAATGAAATTTTATTATTATATTAGTTAATATTTATATTTTTTAAAGTTTAAATTAAAAATTTATTATTTTGAAGAGATGAAAATATATAATTTATATTTTATACATTTAAATAGAAAAAAAAATCAATTTTCCAATTTTTTTTAGAGGGGTGAGCCCCTGCCTGTCCCTCCCACCACCCCTGTTGACAACCTATAAGTTCTTTTTTGAGTTTTATTTTAAGAGTCATATTTATGATTTATATTCTTTTAAATTATTTCACCATTCATCCATTCGTTAGTCAAAAAGTCAAGATTTAAGCTAAGCTTTAACGGTATTTTGAATCTTGAGTATCTAGGTTTAAGGCTCACAAACCGTATTTTAGTTTAGTTAGTCCAATTTGTTGGTTTTAGTTTTTATAAGAATTGTACCAATTCTTAGTTTATTTGTATTATAATAATTTGATTCTATTGTGCATTTACTCGAACAATCTATTTGTGCTGTAATAATTTGATACTTACAATTACTTGAACATGTGTTTGTATTGTACTTTGATTATACTGGACTTATAGCACTTAAAAAAAGTTAAAAGTTAACTATCATGCACATATAAGCACCAATTGTCACATTTGGTTTGCTATAATGGAATAGAACTGTAATGAATTGATTATTCTGTAAAAGTAAAATGGAATTGTAATGAAACGAAATCAGATTGGATACCAATTTTTAACATAACATTATAATTCAAATGTTATGTCTATAATTTCATTAGTATTTAAAAGAGAACAGGAGTAAGGCAAAGGTTATGTGCTAACTTCTTTTTAATGAATTCTTTGATCATAATAAAAATCCTCACAACCAATTTCATTAATAAATTTTAGAGAAGTCACCACCAAGAAGAAGAACAACTTTAGTGATATAAAAAAGAAATTGGCAACTCAACATATTGTTGGGTTAGCAGTGGAAGAAGGAAAATAAATGCCAAGCCAAATATAAACGCCATTGCTTGCTTGTGACCAATATTGTCTCAAAATTTCAGAATAGAGAATAAAAAAGAATTTGTATCTACACTGCCGATCTCATAAAATTCTCAACCCAGCACCTTGCTAATTGTCTGCCATGCTTTTGATTTCGCCTAAAACCACGTACAAGAGATGGAATGCATGGCCTATTACATTTCATTAATTTATATTAATTTCTTCTAAATTGGTTATGCTCGGTTGTCTTTCATTTTCTGCTGGTTTCGTACCGGTTTTAGTCATATTAGTTGATGCACATTGTTTTAGTATTAAAATGGAATAAGCAATATTCTTTTTCACACCAGTAGTCCGATCACACTAATTAGAACATGATGCAATGAATGGTGCATGAATAATATTAAAAAATATAAAATTTTAACTATTTACTATTATGGTACAAACTTAATTGGAATGTACTGACCAATCAAATAAACATTTAAACTTTAAAATTTGTTTCGGGACATACTTATCACATTTAAAATATAAAAATTAAAATATAAAAAAACCTACTCACTTGATTATCAAAGAAAAAATCCCTACCCACCTTCAGCTTCTTTTATCGAAAAAACCCCCACCTTTCAATTTTTTTCTGGTTAATTTTAGTTTTGTTCAATAATGTATTTTTATTTGTGAGTATTTTATATAATTGATGAATATTTTATATTTAAAATTTATTCAGTATCTTTTATTTGATATTTGTAAATACTTTTATATACATATATTGAATGTATATTTAAAAAAAATCAATAAATCCAAAACCATACATCAAAACAGATTACTATCATTATGTACCGATTCCAATAGAAAAACGATGCATTCACCAGTGCAACATTGACTACCTTGAACTTAACTTCAGCTTCAGAACATGAGATAATAGAATCTAATACATCAAAAAACTTGGAAATGTAATCGAATGGATGTAAATATGATGGTGGTCTGAAAGCTTTAATATTTATAATAAGAATGATCGAGCCTAAAAACTAACTATCACCACGATTAAGGCAAGTGCACCTATCGAACAGTAGTATAGCTTAGTGGCAAGACCGGAATGTCGAACCTAAGGGAACCAAAAGTACTAGTACTAACTTTCTTTTTATTATTTAGCCTAAAATAAAGAGGGTTGATATCTATCTATCTAATACAGAGAATGAATTAGAGAAAATACTTTTAAGAAAACCAATTAATTAAGACAATACCCGAGGAAGAATCCACCTAGACTTCACTTGTTATTTAACTCTAAACCAAACGATTTATTCACTTGACTTGATCCGTAGGATTCCCTAATTTATATTAATACCTCTTTTGAGGCTACTAACGTCTAACCCTAGCTTGATTAATTGAAATCTCTTTCTAATTAAAACCCCTAGTGTTGCATTAATTCAATCTATGGACTCTCATATTAGGTTTGACCCTAATCCGGCAGATTTTTGTCGTCCTATTTCTAGGAGTGCGATCAACTCCGCTTAACTATGCTAGATCTACTCTTAAATAGGGACTTTTGCTCCTTTGAATAAGCACATCAATACTTGAATCAATATCCTGAAATATTAAAGTTTATCATACAGTTCAGAAAACAATAACAAGATCCGTCTTAGGTTTCATCCCCCTCAGGTATTTGAGAGGTTTAGTTCATAATTATAAAAGAATACATATCAGAAGAAATTAAATAACAAAACATAAAGAAAACCCTAAAACCCCCTGAAGGAAATTGAAGGGAAGATCCTCAATCTTGAGCGTGATTCCGACTTCTGAGATGGATCAACTGGCTTTCTTGGAGTAATTCCCTAATTTCAGCTCTCTTTGGCTTCGTTCCTATCAAAAGTCCTGACAGAGGCCTTCTGTCGAACTTTCGAACACCCCCTTTAGGTTGCCCTCTAGGGTGTTTATATAGGCTTTCGAAATGTCTTTCTTTGCCTTTAAGTATCCCTTTCCGAGTGGAATTAAAACAGGTCACGACAGGGACACCCCGTGTGGCACGCCCGTGTGAATCGAGCCCTGGGCCGTGTTTAAGTATGCTAAAGTGGCACGGCCGTGTGGCAAACTCCAGGCCGTGTGGATTTCTTACTTTGGCCCATTTTCTCCGTTTTTGGCCCGTTTCTTGTTCTTTTCATCCTCCTATGCTCTCCTAAGTATAAAACATGAAATTAAAGGATTAAGAGCATCAAATTCCACAATTCAAGGGATAAATCATCCAGAAGTATGCCAAATGTGGGATTAAAATATGTATATATTACGGTTTATCAAAATACATGCACAATGTACATTCTCAAATCGATTACCACTTAAATCCAACTTCTTCAAAATTTTCAATTATGTTTAAATCCAATTAAATTTTTGTTTGGTTAATTACTTAAAGAAAGTAAAAGAATCTTATCTCAACCATCAATAGTTCCTTCTAAGTTATTTTGCGCAAGAATTGAAGTTGTTAAAGATGAAAGGCCACCCAAATGTAACTTGATCTTCTTTATTTTGGTTCCACTTAAATCAAAAGTTTCCAAACTACCAAGTTTTGAAAGCCACTCAGATCTGTAAAATAAATATATGCATTAGCAATACATATAGATATGATATTAAAATTTTACCATTTGTGTGATTTTGTCTGGGCAATAGTTATTCTATAGTTTAAAACATGGTTTATTAGTGACAATTAAGTTTCAAAGCGAACAGAGAAACTAAAATGGTCTACATAAATGATAAAAGACATAACAAATGAAGTTGTCCTTTTATCGAAATATATGTTAAACTCTCATATATTTTGGAATAATTTTTAAGTTATTTGGGTAGATAATTCTAGAATAATCAATTGAGATTTTTTAGGAAGTCATTTTTTTTATCTTTTAATAGTTTACTTGAATAAGAGAACTATTTTCCCAGCTATGTTGTGAGTTTTTTTCTATTTAAACTTAGTTCTTTACGTAATAAAAATAGAATAGTTTTATTGAATATGGTCTCTTGAAAACTTTTATGGTATTAGAGCTAAGATAAATCTCCAATAGTACCATGGTTAAAACAACCTTCACTGAAGATAAGAGATCCAACAACCAAATTTAGGTAGAAAGCTCTGTCGTTGGAACCATTACCGAGAGTGCAATGGCTCAAGGGGCAAAAACGTCTCACCTCTCATTTCAGTTGACATCTTATAAGCTGAATGAAAAGAATTACCTCGAATGGTCGTAGTCTGTGAAGTTAGCAATTGATGGGTGAGGCATGTAACACCCCTAAACCGTATCCGTCACTGGACTAGGGTTAAAGGCATCGCCGAACTGATCAGAAACATCTACGGAAATTTTCATACAACCGTTCATCAATCTTAATCATAGTGTCCCTTAAAACAGGTCATCGAGACCTTAAACATGCTTAGAAACAGGGTTGGGACTAAACCGAATCACACATAGAATTTCTCGAAAATTTAAAACTTTTCTAAGTTTCAGGGCTTACACGCCCGTGTGGGTAAGCCGTGTGCCTCCCACGGTTGTTAGACATGCCCATGTGTCCTCCCCGTTGTCTAAACTGACTTAGCTCCACAGTCACCATGCACGCCTGTGTGCCAAGGCCGTGGTCCAAACTGACTTGGCTCTACGGCCACCAAGCACGCCCGTGTACTCTGGCCGTGGTCGATTCTGTTAAAACCACACAGCTACCAAGCACGTCCGTGTGCCGTGGCCGTGTGCTCTTAGGCCATATTCTGACTTACGCCCATGGTCACTAGGCACGCCCGTGTGCCATAACCGTGTGGCAAACTAGGCCATTTGCAATGCCAATATGCCAACCACATAAGGGTCAATCACCACAAGCATAGACTAACATACTTATCCATACAAATGACAACCAAAGACACATCAAATGAACATCATATCAATCCAATCCATCTCATTTCTAAACATGTTAACCTATAAACTAATTTGCACAACTTGAACACATTCCATACTAAATATGATCCACCCCCAAATTCACTAATTCATATTAGCATCATACCAACACAAAGTTTACCATTTATAAGTCATTCTCTTCACCCACAAACCATACCAAAATATGCCTCATATAACAAAACCATTCATGCTTAAAGCCATCATATATTTAGCCATATCACATGGCTAATTACACACCTCAAATATGTATAAAAAATAACTAGCCTATACATGCCATATTAAACTATGTACATCACTTCAAAAGTACCCAAAATAGATTGCCGATAGTGTGATTGAGAAGCTGACGATCCCTAGATCCGAGCTAGCTTTACTAACACTGCAAAGCAGAGAAACAAATCACACAGTAAGCTTTCCAAAGCTTAGTAAGTTCGTAACAAAATACATTAAATCAAAACATATCATCACGTAGATTATTTCATAATCTAATATCTCATACCATCCAAAGCTAGTAATTTAATTAACCTTCCATAAACTCATTCGTAATTTCATCAACCACATAGGTTCCAAACGTACCTTAGCCAACACTTAGTTGTCAAATATTTAAGCTACTCAGTACTCATGAATCACTTTGATCAACATTCGTCCCTTCTTCAGTTTATTCGTACACTTAGTGCCTAAACAGTTAACCAAAGCTTAATTAGCATCGGACACTTAGTGCATCCATATCAAACCGATCTTGAATCAGTATCGCACACACAGTGCCAACCACAAAGCCGAAGCTTATATTACTCCGCACACACAATGCTATTTATCTCAGTCACATTTCCTAATACGCACATTTAGTGCCATTTAACTCAATCTATCACATAGCATTCACATTTCAATAATATCATACCATTCATTTCATAACATTAAACATAACTAAATACACATATTATGTCCGAGCTTACCTCGGACGTCGAACTATCGAAACGGTCGATTAATCGAGCACTTTATCTTTGCCTCGATCTCGATCCAAACCTCTCCTTTCTTGGTCTATACACATTCAAATTCAATCTATTCAATCACTAACTCATTCAATTTAGTCCACACACACACATTTAGGGCATTTTACAAAATAGCCCTCACATTTTCACATTTCGACACTTTAGTCCCTATTTCACAAAATCATCAAATACACAAAATTTCAAAACACATATGCTAGCTGAATTCTTCCCATGCTAATTCAAGCTCATACATTTCATTTATTTTACATTTTAGTCCCTCAAAATATTATTTTCACAATTTAGTCCAAATTACTCAATTTTATCAAAAATTCCAAAGACAAAACATGTTAATCCTTCACCTATCTTTCATATTTCATCATCAACTAACACAAAGCTCAAGCATTAATCAATGGTATAACTCAAAATCACCATCAATATTTAAAATCAAAGCATGGGTTTGAAAGAACACGAAGCAACGATCACAAAAACGTAGAAATTATCAAAATCCGATTAAAAACTAACCTTGAATCAAAATGAATGAGTGCCGAATACAAAATAGCTTCAAAACCCTTTTTTCTTTTCTTAGTTTCGGTGGAAAAGATGAACAAATGCATGTTTTTACTTTGTCTTTTAATTAATTATAACTTATTAACCTTTTTACAACTTTAACCTTTATAAAACCATTTGTAAATCATGTAAAATATGGATATAAATGTCCACTAGCATAAAAAATCGTATAATATCCACTTAAGGACTCTCTCTTTAATGATCCATGCCAAATTAACACTTTAACAATCAGCACACAGCTTTTGCATTTTATGCGATTAAGTCCTTTCTTTTAATTTAGCACACAATCGATAAAATTATCACGCAGAATTTTCACACAGACTATGTCACATACTATTCACACAGAAAATAATATTAAATTATCATTTTGACCTCATATTTGTGGTTTCAAAACCACTGTTTCGACTAGGGTCTAAACCGGGCTATTACAAGGCAAGCTGGGTCATTTAATTGAAGAAGTCAAGTAACCGCTGGTGGGTGATCCAAGGATAAGCACGTGGAGGTAAAAGAATTCTATGATAATTGCATGACTTATTAATTCTATTGAAGCATTCATAGGTAAAACCTTTTCTTTTTCTCCCGACTGTTAAAGATGTTTGGGACGTTGTGAAAGACATCTATTCAGATTTAGAAAATGCTTCACAAAACTTTGAGTTAAAAATAAAACTCTAGAAGGCAAGGTAAGGGGAAAATGAGGTTACTCTTTATTATAACGAGATGATGTCTCTTTGGCAAAAACTAGATCAATGTTATAATGATGAATGAGAGAGTCCTGGAGAAAGTGTAAAAGCTATGAAAAGAAGAAGAGAATAAGTGAGCTTATTTATTTCTGGCTAGTTTAAATAGAAAATTTGATGAAGTGAGATCTCATATCCTAGGGAAAAATCATTTCTAACACTCTGTGAGATCTTTTCCGAAGTTAGAAGAGAGGAAACTATGAGAAAAGTAATGTTAATGCCAAGATTTAAAGCTAACGATGATAATTCTGCTCTTGTGACTGTTAAAAATGATGATAGTGAAAAAAGGAAGAAACATTGGTGTGACCACTGCAAAAAACATTGGCGTACTCGAGAAACATGCTGGAAGCTCCATGGAAAATCAACGAATGAGAGAAAGAAGAGTGAAATTGGTCATGGTTCACAATCTGGGGATAGCAGAGCGTTCCAAATAACTAATGAAAATCATGAGCAATAAAATTCGCTGGAAGGATCTTCATTCACTAAGGAACAACTAGTGCATCAATACAAGCTTTTTCAATCACCACTGTAACAGCCCGATTTAGGGGCTAGTCGGAATAGTGATCTCGAGATTACTAATCCGAGTTTAGATAAAATTATTTTCATGTTATTTTATGTGTTATAACATGTTCATAAAGATGCATGAAAATTTTGGTGCCTTAATTTTAGCGATTTTATGCCTAATCGCGAAAAAGGACTAAATCGCTATTTTATTTGCCAGAGGTTCCAAATAGCTATAGAGTGTAAATTGGAGGTCTTTAAAGTGCAATTATGCCTTCCTATAAGTGATGGGCGGTCAAGGGGACAAGGAATTAAAAATTTGACAAGGGTTGGTGACATTAGTTGACTAAATGAATAAAATAAGATGAAATAAGCAAAGGCTATCATCTTTTCATTTTTCTTTTCTTCTCCAACCGAAAATACCAGCAAAGAGAGGGTTTTAAAAGCTTGAAAATTTCAGCAACTCATCTTCTCTACAAGTAAGTGATTTTGATGGTTTTAGTTGATAATTTTTGTACTTTTAGAGTCCCCAAAGCTTAAGTTAGCTAATGAGGGGACTAATTTGCAATATGGTTGAAAGTCTAGGGACTTGCCATGAGAGAGTTTATGTTGTTTGCTGAGTTTTTATGGAAGAAAATGAATGTCAGGAAGATGAGAAACAACTTTTGTGAAAGGTGTTGTCATGAAAACACCTAATTGGGACTAAGTTGTAAATGTTGGAAATTGGTAATAAATGCATGGAATAGTTGAAATCTTGAGTTGCTATAGAAGGGAATATGAATCGGCTAGGCTTGATTAGTAAAGAAGTTGGATGAAAATTTATTTACGAGCCTAGGGGCAAAATCGTAATTTTGCCAAAGTCTAAGGGCAAAATGGTAATTTTGCCAAAGTAGAAAATTTAAAATGTTTTGATTAGTATGGTGATTAAATGAGTAAATTCTATTGTTCTAGATAAAAGAAAACGAGATTCGGATCTAGAACGGGAGAAAAGAGAAATATGGACAAATTGGTCCCTTTTTACCCTTTTCGATATCGAGGTAAGTTCATGTGCTAAATTATGCAACTCTAAGTGAAGTATTTAATATTTTGATGTTGTATGAATTGTTTATTTCCTCCATGTATACGTTAAATACATTTTAACGGGATGTCAAGAAATGAAAGTCTTAATTTAATCTAAGACTAGTGGGAATGCAAATAGCATGATATGATGATAATTAAGGTCCCGTGTAAGGCCATATTGGAATATGGCCTTGGTGTGAGATTTCGTATAAGACCATGTCAGGGACATGGCATCGATATGATATTTCATGGAAGACCCTATCGAGGGTATGATGTTGATTTGAAATTTTATGTATGAAATTCAAGAGTATTCTTTAGTATTTTGAATAATTCAACAAGTTTGTTGAAAATGGGAAAGTATGTGGATATACTATGAGAGGTATAGGTATGTGCCCAGAACTCACTTGCGATGAATTCAGTATATGAGGAAATTATGGTGAGTTATGAGTAAATGATGCACCCTGATTGCAGACGTTATAATTATGAATATATTCTGTGAATGCTAATGATCATGGTAGAAATCTAATTAAGAATGATAGTGTGTGAGGATGTTCCCGGATGAACCTTTGAAATAGGGAAATGTATGTGGATAAATATCCGTGGATGCGTAATAATGGTGGACTATATGCGATACCACCTTATAAATTGTAAATGATGGGCTGTGTGCGACACCATCGCCAATATTATTAATGGTGGGTTGTGTGTGTTACCACCTTATTATTTGTTACCGATGGGCTGTGTGCGATACCATCGTGTTTAGTATCAAATGGTGGGCTATGTGCGATACCACCCTATTAAAGATTGATGGTGGGCTAAGTGCGATACCACCGAGTGATTGGTATTATGAATGGTTTATGGAGAAACTATGATGTGTTGTATCATGTGACTAGGTGATGTTAAGTGTAGGGATGTATGTTAATGAATGTGAGCATTAAGCTCGTGATATGGTTAGAATGTGGTAAGAAACAAAATGATTAAGCATTGTGAATGATTGAATGTGTAATCATGAGCTTAAGAGTAAACCTCTTTATAACACCTGTGTGGTTGAGGATGATTAATGAATATCAATAGTTGATTTTTATATGCATATGAACTTACTAAGCATTATTGCTTACTCCTCTTCATTTCTTATCTCTTATAGGTTAACTTTACTAGCTCGGGTTGGAAACCGCCGGAGATGCTTTCACACTATTGAACAGTTATTTGGGTATGAGGTTTTAAGTCTTTATGAGTTATGGCATGTATAGGGATCTTATTTTAAGTTGATTAAGTCATAGTTAAAATGCTAAATGTGTTGGCCTAAACGAGTTTTAGGACGATCGTGTATAGCCATAGATGATGGCTCAAGTCGATTGTAATCGTGCTAGAAATAGTTCTCCTTCGTGTACGGGATGAAGACATCATTTTTTTGATTCAAATGTGATAACCCAAGAGTTATGATTGATGATGTGAAAATGCTATGTGATGATGAGTGAATGTGTACAAGTGAGGGTGGCTAAATGGCTTGGAAAATAGCCTTAAATTGGTCCACACGGGTGGACACACGGGCGTGTGTCTAGGCTGTGTGTGACATACGGTCAGCCCTATGGGCATGCTGACCGACCGTGTGTCCCCTTGCATGCTAGAATTGCAAGTCAGTATGCCCTGTAGTAAACACACGGGCAAAGACACGGCCGTGTGTCTCAACCGTGTGGGAGGCACGGCCTAGGACATGGGCGTGTGCCCAGGCCGTGTGAAGTCTACACATTAAATGTGGAATTTAATTCAACACACGGTCTAAGGACATGGGCGTGTGCCTTGGCCGTGTGGCCATAGTGAAGTGATGACGTTGTAAACAGAACGCCAAGGTTTTCGCACACGGGCTAAGACACGGGCATGTCGAGGCCGTGTGAGGGACATGGGCTAGGGACACAGGCGTGTGTTCAGTCATGTGAAATAAGTCAGTGTCGACCACGGGTGGAGGACACGGGCATGTTTTTGGGGCACACGGGCGTGTTCTTAAATCAACAGGGGCGTGTGGCCCCTGTTTTGATGAAAAGTTCTCCAAGTTCGTAAAAGTTCCCGGTTAAATTTTGAAACCTCTCGGAGGTATGTTTAGAGCCTCGTAGGCCGAGAATGAGCAAGAGATGGGTTTAAATGAAATTTTATAGCCCAATGTGTCATGTTTAAGTGAGATAAACTAGGTAATGCCTCAAACCCGGTTCCGGCTTCGAATATGGGTAAGGGGTGTTACAACCACAGTTTCAGATGAATTCTTCTATTTCTAACTCATCTAATAATCCATCTTGCTCTTTTGTCCAATTAGGTATTGATTGTTTAGTTTTGTGTTTTTAGTGTCAAGCCTTGTAAAATAAGTTTGTTGATCATTGATTTTAGAGTTAGTGATCACATGACTAGTAATCCTTTCCTTTTCTCAAATTACACACCTTGTGTAGGAAAAAAATTAAAGTAGCAAATGGGTCATTCTTGGCAATAGCCAGGAAATGGACTATCAAAATTTCACCTTCTTTGGTTTTACATGATGTTTTACATATGCCAAATCTAACTTGTAATCTCATATCTATCTTTAACTATCTCAATCCTCAAATTTTCATGTAACATCCGGTTCCTAATTAATCTAGAAGTTAGGAATAATTGGAAGACTGAATAAAAAGATCGTAAGTTGTCGGCCTCTAGTGAAAGAAACAGGAAAGCTAGAAACTAAACTGGACATGGTTGGAAACCAAACTTGGTTTGATTAGAATGAAACCAACTGGTTACTTAGTGGGAGATGTAATAATTAGTTATGGATGATTCTCATAAGGGTGGTAATAATGCAGGAATGACTATAAATGGCTAGGAGATGGCTCCCAGAGATGATTTTTCTTCCCGATTATGTTTCATTTTCTCTCTTCTTCATCTTCTTTGGTAGCTTGAAGAAGGAATGACCATGAAAAGTGCTGCATGAAGTAGAATTCATGAGCATGGAAATGGAAACGTATGGAAACCAGCAACCTGATAAGATTCTTAACCCTTCTTTGTACATAAAAGTTAAGAAATGAGGTTATAGATCTTCAGAATTACTTTAAGGGTTTCGCATGTTAGAAAAGTTTAAGATTTTAAGATGAAGTGCAAGTTTAACCAGTAGGTTTTTGGTTGAAATGCTTAGCTGCAAGAAGAATGGAAGCTTTGGCATTTGAGAAAGCTAAGTTGTGGAAACGATGAAGATTCAAGTGATTTCCAACCTCTAAGCCTGCTGTTATGGTCTACATTATTTGAGTATGCCATGTTTGCATAAACATGAGATATGATGATATGTGTATGCATTGCATTGTGGGAAAAACCTTCATGGGATAGATAAAGTTAGGATGGGAAATGGGGAATGAGCCTGTTAGTTACCGCATCGGGCAAAGCTCCAGCCCTTGCAGAAGAAACACTACAGTGTTTGAGCATTAAGGTTACGTGTTATAAAGGAGGTAATGAGAGGAGGATTTAGGAAATGAAAATCATGGAATGGTATTTACCGCGACGGCGGTACTGACTGGTCCTTCGAGGTGACACGACGTTGATGGTATATAGTGTAAGACCATAGATGAAAGACGATATGGTAGTCTGGTATGAGGTACGTAGCATAAGACTATGAATGAAAGACGCCATCATAGTATGGTAGACGGTATAAGGTATACTGTGTAAGACCATAGATGAAAGATGCTATGGCAGCCAGGTATGATGAGTAAACCCATGGATGAAAGACTTCATGGCATATAAGATAGTACGCCAGGATGGCGAGTATCGGTGTAAGACCATGGGTGAAAGAATCCATGACATCCACAGAGATAGTCCACTGGGATAATAAACACAAAATAGAGAAGTCCACTGGGATAGTAAACACAGAACATAGATAGTCTATTGGGACAGTAAACATAAAACAGAGATAATCTATCGGGACAGTAAATATGAGTAAGTTCACTGAGACAATAAACATGAGGTAAGTCTGTCGGGATAGTAAACACAGGGTAAGTTTGCTAGGAAATGAGAAATGATATGAGAAGGGTATAAGACCATAGCTCGGCTACGACAACCCATAGAGTCCGCAAAGACCACAAGCGTGGGGTATACTGCCAGTGTGCCAAGAATGAGAAACCACGCAGGTGAAAGAAGGGTTAAGAGA
Organism: Gossypium australe; assembly: GCA_005393395.2. NCBI lineage: Eukaryota > Viridiplantae > Streptophyta > Magnoliopsida > Malvales > Malvaceae > Gossypium > Gossypium australe. Next base: position 62,441,199 of record CM016624.1, on the reverse strand, counting down.
AAGTGTAAGTAATGGCAAGCGGGTCAAGAGGTATTCGCCAAAAGTGATGCAAGCGGTAAAGGTTGCTGTGATAGTCGACAAGGTATGGGCAAGGGCTAGAAAAGAATTAGAGGAAAATAGGACGTGTGAAAGCATAGGTTTAGTCGGTCCTTTGACCTAAAAGATTGGAAGAAATACCTCTATGTGCATGGCGGTCGAACTGGCTAAGTCTCTCGAGTCCTCAGTATTATTAAGAGAATACATGCGGTACGTAGATGCATGTGCCTAGATTGGCAAACAAAGAGGTAAGTACCAATAGTTGAATATATTTAGAAAGTAAAATTGAGAAAATATGGTGGTGGAAATTCTAGTAAATGCAAGTTGAAAAGATACAAGGAAACTATAAATAAGGAAGTGCAAGTGGACAACGATGGAAAATGGGTAGCTGTTTTTATTAAAAGATAAGTGTGAAGTTAAAAATGTGTTTAAGTCTTTTTATTCTATGGTGGAAACACAATTAGGTGTGAAAAACAAAATATTTCGGAGTGAAAATGGTGGGGAATTTTTTAGTAACCAATTAGGCATTTTCTTAACTAAACATGAAATAGTCCACCAAAGCTCTTGTACAAATACACCACAATAGAATGAGATTGCGAAAAAGAAAAACCACCATCTTTTGCAAATAACTAGAGCCTTGATTGTAACACCCCAAACCCGGCCTAGACGTTATGACCGGATCTGGCATGTCACATGGAAGGGTTGTTAGAGGAACTACGCGTTGGTTAAACTTCGTGTTCTTTTTGCAAACTTCAAGTTTAGGTGTTCGTTTATGAAAACCTGTTTATTCAATGTCTATTTTGGAAAAGTTGTGATTGATTAGAAAATCCGCATTAATTAGTAGATTCGAGTTGGAATTGTTGGTAAAACCTTGTTTATAACAGAAACCGCTTCAATGAAATTTTGAACATGTGATGTTTTGAAAATTGTTCCGATATTTATGAGAATCCAGTGTATAATCAATCATAGTTTGAAAACCGTTCGTTAACATTTTTGGAAAAACAACAGGTATTAAGGTTTTAAGAAAATCCCGTATTAGACATTCAGTGATAAGCAAAAATCCAAATTAAAGTTAATAACCGAATGAAATACCAATGGCCTTATTACAAAACATAATCCTAAATTTAAAATATAAGTGTAAAGTAAGGTAAAACGGAATTTACTAAAGATCGACGTATGGCCACCATAGAGTCCACCTCGGCTCCAAATCCCCAAAGCTAGGAGTTACCTGCAAAAATTAAGCAGAGGGGTGAGTTACTAGAACTCAGTGTGTAAATCCCCCAAAACGAATACCAACTGGGCCTGAGCCCAAGCTGATACAAATTGGGCCTTAGCCCTTACGAAATCGAACTGGGCGAAGCCCATACTGAATCGAACTGGGCTTGAGCCATTTTAACATGTTAAATCAGATAAATGCATGCAATGCAACCCAGCCCAATCCTAGAATCCACCGCTACACACCACCTGTTCCAACCAAAACACACACGTGGGGATTTCTACAATCAACCCTCATCTGCTACACACCACGATGGTAGTCGTGCTGCTCATCCCGAAATTGTGGTAGTGCCACCGAAATAATGTGACAGAGTCACTAAAATATGTGGCAGAGCCACCAAAATAATGTGACAGAGTCACCGAAATACACTTCCCCGATCAATCATTATCCCTTTCCCATGCATCAGACATATCATCATAATGTGGTGAATGCAAACATAAATCAATGTACATCAGATAACTAAAGCATACATACGATCATGCTGAGTTTTTTAAAAGATAAAGTCATCGATTTTGCTTACTTGGTGTACTACCAATCTTACCACTAGGGTACTTCAACTGCGCTCCCTTTAAGGGTATTTTGGCTTTAGCCGACACATAATATAACACAAACAAAACGAACTAATGGTGTGAAATTTACACACATGATCACGCGAAGAACTAGGCACTCTTGATCGCCGTCACCTAAGATAATATATCACAAAATTAGCTTACAGCCAAACAATGAAAGATCCATAACGCTTATCTAAGCAATGACTTGCTAACGCTTACCCTTGCTATCACGAACAACTAAGATTCGTTTATTCGAATTGGATGTCGACTCTCTTCCACAACCTGATGGAAAATCCTAGATTGCTGACACTACACGCCATTTGAAATTAGGACTGGAGACTGTGAGTCCACTCCCTTTGACCTCCTTAATTGACACCACCTTAGAACGGCTACCACTCGCTTCCATGAAGAAAATCTCGTCAGTAAGGTATCACAGTGAAAACGGCAGTTGTCTAACAAAAAGGTTTGGTTAAGGCATAGTAAAGCGAATGGAGACTAGTCGTAAAGAAACGAGAGGAACCCTTTACCTTGATCAATGGAGTACTGAACACCAACGGATTCGGCTTGCGATTCCGAATGAGTCCCTAAATAACTCACGAGTTAGAAATGATGCTCTAAATTAATGAAGAAACAGCCTTTCAGCCTAAATGAAACATGAAGGAGGGCCTCCTTCCATCCCCCATTCGGCCATGGCTACTTACTGAGATATCCTAGATTCGGCCACTGCTAACAAGAGCTTAGGCTTCCACGAAAGAATGGACACGCTTCAAGGTAGAGGGGGTATTCTGGTTCGGCCTACAACTAGAAAAGAACCGGTATGAGATGAGATTCGGCCACCAGGGAGATAAAAACTTCAAGAACCCAAATTGGCAATGGAGAAAAGACAAGAACGAAACAAAAAGGAGTAGGGGTTTCGATTTAATTGAGAAAAATAGAGAAGAAAAGAAGGAGGATTAAGGTTCGGCTAAAAAAAGAGAAAAGACTAGACCAAGAAAGAAATGAAAAGAAAAGAAAGGGAAATGGCAAGCTGAGATTCGACTATGGTAAGAACAAAGGAGAAAAAGAAAACGAAAACTTGAAGGGAAAAGATGGAGAGGAAAACGCAAATGGTCACTTCTATAGGTTTGGCTAACATCCAAATGAAAGGAACAAAAGGAGAGCAATGAGAGTAGTTTTGGTATAGAGAATAGTAAATGCCGAAAATGCAAATGAGAACTAAAATGCACCAAAGAATTTTCGGTGCACCAAAAAGAAAAATTTGCACAACCCTCAAGTGGTTCGGTTTGCTATCTCAATTCCCTAAATGCCAAAATTCCCTTGCCAAACCCCATATAGCCGAAATTCACCTCCCACCTCTCCAACATTCGGCCAACTCTCACCCACCCTCTCAAATCCCTTGTTTTTCTCCTCCATTCACTCTCTATCCCCCATTTTGAATTGGTTGACCAATTCAAACTCCCCAAGTTCCTCTCCTCTATCCAACTAAAATCCTTTGACTCATTCTGTAATATCCTGAAATAGGGGTTGTGCGTTTGGAGCATAACTCAAGTGTTAGTGGGCCTTAAGAGTGGTTTGAATGTATTTAGGGGGTTTTTAAAACTCTCGGATAAAAAGGGAGTATTTTGGAAATTTTTGGAATTTTGGGTTAAAAAGGGTAACAAGGCAAGGAGGCTTTATATTAAATTGTGGCAGGTTTGTAACACCAACAAACCAGCAACAAAGTGGTAGGGACGCTAGGGTACTTCAAGAGGGCTCAAGTTCGAGCCTTGTTGGCAGCAGTGAGTGCGTTTTATTCTTTTTGGTCTGGCGCATAAGCAAGGGGAGCAAAGGAATAAGGGTTTAAAAGAATTTTCAATGCATTTGTTGGCATGAAATGAACACTGGCCGAGTGGTTGGGACGCTTGCAACCAGGGTACCTTCTCGAGGACTCGCGTTCGAGTCCTGGGGGTCGCGCATGATGCGGTTATTTTTGTTTTAGTGTTCAGACCTGGGAGCTGGCGAAGGAAGGTTTAAAAGAATCTCGCGACGAGATATGGAATGAAAGTCTCATTAGCAGAATGGCAGGAAGCTTGAAGGATTCTCTCTAGGTCTCGGGTTAGAGACCTGGGGGCTGCACCTCGGGTTTTTCTTTTTTGTGCCAGTGTGAGGGGCTGCATGGGGCATGCACGCGTGAGCAATGCTCACGGGGTGCTTGTTATTTTATTTTTTTTAGTATTATTATTTTAAGTATAGGGAGTTTTATTTATTGTTTTGGAAGCATGGGCATTAATCTTTTATTTATTAAAGGATGGGTAAGGTGATGGAAGAGAAAGATTAAACAATGGTAATTGATGTTAGAATTTAGCAAAAAGGGAGAGCATGGCCGTTGGAAGCATGGGGAGTTGGTCGGCCTTGGTTGTAGCAAAGGCATGGCCAAATTCATTTTTCCTTCCCTCCATTTTTAATGCATGGCCGAATTTCATGCTTGGTTTTTTTTTCCTTCTTTCCTTATTGTCTTGACCGAGATTGATGTTGGGTTTTTCTCTTCTATCCCTTGTGTTTTTGGCAGAAAGAAGATGAGAGAGAGAGAGAGAGAGCAAGTTTGAGCTTCGGTTTTGAAGAAGCGAGAGTATTTCGGCTAGCAAATATTGCTTGCTTTGTTCTTTCATTGTTGTTAGCCGCATGTTTCATTACTATTTGAACCAAAGCCGAACCACCTAGCCTCATTCTTCACTCTTTCTCTCCATTATTATAGTGCCGAAACACCATAGCCGAATCTCTATTAATGGTGCTATCGACTGCGCGTTTGTGACCCTCCTTTCTCTTCAAGCGAATATAGTAAGTAATCTCTCCTTAAAATATCGGTTTTGCTTCATCTCCATATTTTGTGTGCCGAAATCCAGTGATTGAGGATATGGTATAAGGTTGGCCAAAAGATTATAGGGTCATGAGTTGGTGTGTTCTTTTGCATGTGCCATCATGAAGGTGCATTAAGGAAGCTCTCGGGATTATGAACATCAAGGTAAGAAAGAATGTAGTTTCGGCCAAGGGCCATGTTTTTAGTATTCATGTGTTGGCCGATCCTAATAAGTTGTTAGTAGGGTTTTCGTCAACACCAAAAGCAAATGATAGTTTTCAGATCTTTTAGCAAAGGCATGTGGTTGTTGACTTTCGGCCTTAGGCTATATTTTGGGTTTTGTGATAACCGAATGTTGAGCTTGGCTTTAGGGATGGCCGAATATGTATAAGGCCATAGTGATGTGCTCTTTTTGTGTGTAGCTAGTGTTAAGGAGCATCAAAGGAGTCTTTCGGGAGTTGAAGTGCTCAAGGGACTTTGTTGAGCAAGGTAAATGGTAAGTATAACATGCGGCCAAGAGCCATTGTTCATAGATTTTGGTATTGAAGGATTGACCGATTTCTAACTTTGGTTTTTAAGGCAAATCGACAGCAATAGGACAAGTTTCGGGATTTTAGATTGTGTTAGATAAATCGGATCTCGCTTTAAATCAGGTGCGTAGTTATCGCACTGTTCTTTTGCTTGTTATATGTATTGAATGTATTATTTTATGTAAACGTATAAGTTGTGCATGTTAGCCGAAATTAGGGTTAAGATGGTGGATACCCCAGGGTGGGTGATCGAATAATCAGGTTAGTGGTTTTGGTACTAATCTTTCAGTGATTTGCGGTAATGAATAACTATTGATGAATGTATAAAAATGTGATGACGTGTGATGTATAATTGTTTTGAGTAATATGTTACCATGATACATATGTATATATATGCATGGGATTTGGGATGTGACTATTTGAGGAAAGGATATACGTTATGTGTGTGGTCTAGTGCTAGCCTCGTGCTACATTAGCGCTTGATGTTTAGCTATGTACTTCCTCAAGGGAGGTGTTGCCTAAGTGCCCATCTCGGCGGTTGATAGCTGTGTGCATCACCGTGGACTGATTGATATGTGGGATCCCTATGGGACCGGTGGCTTGGCCACGACCTTGAGTAGTAAGTCGGCCAAGGTAAGATATGTGGATCACTATGTGGGTTGAGCTTCATAATTGCATATTCATAATTGCATATTCATATTCGCATATTCATGTTTATGGACTGTGTGGATATGGGCTAAGCCCATATGTGGAGATATGTGTATTAACTATGCACTGAGTCTTGGTGACTCACCCAATTTTTCTAAACCTTTCAGGTGATCGTGATTTTGGACCGGGTCGGAGTGGATACAAAGGTGGCCATGCGGAAGCGGATTCTCATGCGAAAAGGATATTTTGATTAATTGAGTATCTACATTTTCATTATTCTGATTAAGTGTTGAATGTAAAAAGGCCCATTAAAGTATTTAAGTACCTTTATTAATCATCTTTATTATTATTCTCTATTATGGATGGATAGTTTAAAATGTCGATTGCAAATGGTTTTATTTTCTCAAGTAAAGCTTGAATCCGATATTTTTATAACAAACTTCAATTTTTACTTAGAATGTTACAAGTCACGAAAATGTTTTATTAAAGGAAACAAATTTTCCACGGTTTTTACTATTAAGTAAGAATATTTTTGAAAGTGTTCCGCAGTGGCATTCCAAATTCGGTCGGCGTGAATGGGCCGGGTTTGGGGTGTTACATTTTGGTATCAGAGCACGGTTCAAAACTCGGCTTTGAGGTTTTGGGCCAGAGAAACAGTTTTCAAAAGTGGGCTTTTCAAAATATGGACTTTTATTTTAGGTTTATTCTGGCATGGCACCTGTACCTTCGACCCGAAGTCCACCCGGTAAGTACCTCTGACTATTAAAGTAATATTTGAATTAAATTAAACTATGAATTAAGTGAATGAAACCATATGTTTAAGCATATGATTGGTTTTATTCGATTTGATGATATAAATATATGTATGATATGGAAATGCGAAATTCATATTCATGCCAAAGTTTATATGTGCATTTGTCTATATGGTAATTGATATGTTCAAAGAACTACTTGAGTAAGTTTTAAGCAAACGGACTTATTTGAATTATCTCTATATTAAATTGTACATGTTCGAGTAGCATAATAAATTTTATTTTCAAATTGCCGAATAAGGCATAGAAATTATTATATGTGATAGTCGAATGTGGATTAGTAAATACATGTATATATCTATAACCATTGAATAATTGAGTTGGCCAAATATATGCACTTGGGATAAGGGATATATATATATATATACATATGTATATATATGTATATATATATATAAATGTTACCAATGTGATAGGGTATAAGATTAAATATTTGTATTGGCCGAATGTATATTTGCCTTAAGTATGAAATTTTGATATGTTTGGACTGGATAAATAATTATGAGTTAAGTAGTAGTAAATTGTGGAATATGAAATAGGTGATGGTGGTGATTGAATAAATAAATATGTGTTTAATTGAGTGTGACCGAATGTGATGGTAAATTATAGGAAGAAAGAGTTGGTTTGAATGTGTGTATTTGTGTATGTTCATATTTATAATATGTGAATATATGTTATGTTTAAGAGGAGATTTGTTAATGAACACTGTATGTGCGAAATTGGCTAAAGAGCACTAAGTGAGCAATCAATTGTAATCTAAAGGGTTGAATTCAGTAAATTGATACTATGAAATCTTATCATTCGAAATCTAGTATATATGTTAAAGGGTGGCTTAGATGGATCGTTATTTTAAAGGTATAATTTAATATGATTACGTTTAGTTTGATGGAGATATGATGTTCGAAAAATTCGTACAAGGATTATGAAGTATATAAAAGTTTCGATTGGTTGCGAAACAGCTTTATAAATATGATATTCAGGCTTTGAGCCTAGCAAGCCTCGTGCTGGTGAAAATAATATCAAGCTTTATGCCTAGCAGGCTTTGTGCCGGTGTATAATATCAGGCTTTATGCCTAGCAGGCTTTGTGCCGGTGTATAATAACAGGCTTTATGCCTAACAAATTTTACGTGAACAACGGTAAAAATAATCAAATGTGCTAAATGAGTTAAAGTGAACAAGTATGTAACAATTTATTTCCTTTTTAGAAATAAGGTCTATGGGATATTAAACATGTTAATGATCAATGTGTGTTTGGAAATGTTATAATTTATGTGTAGATAATGTTTGGTAGTTAAATTTCATAAGTATGGCTTGTTTATACCTTGATAAATTATCAATGCCATTGAGGTAATCTGAATGGTGAATGTGTGTGGCAAATGAATGTGTTGATGAATGAATATGTCTCTTTTTATGAGCATGAATGTGACTCTGATTTAGAATAGCGAACTTGAACTGAACCTTGATTGATCGAAAGAACCACTTTTAAATATTTCTTTTCATAGAATTTGGTCGCGGATAATCAGTGGAACAAATCTCTAATGCATAAAACTTTTTAAGTCAGTTTTCGCGATAAGAGATTAATTTTAGAGGACGTGGTCGAGGCAAAATGGCCGTATCGGAACCCGTTAGATCGGGTCAAGGGTCTGATAATGAGGTAGTTCGTGTTGTATGCTAACGAAGTGTATGAAATCTTGAATACGAATCTTGAAATAGTATCCAAGGAATGTGTTAGTTTGGTTAAGATCAGAGTGCGCAGCATAAGCGTAGTGCGGTGAATTGAAATGTACGAATTTCTCGGTAGTAAGTAATTTCGAGGACGAAATTATTTTTAAGGGGGGTAGAATTGTAATATCCTGAAATAGGGGTTGTGCGTTTGGGCATAACTCAAGTGTTAGTGGGCCTTAAGAGTGGTTTGAATGTATTTAGGGGGTTTTTAAAACTCTCGGATAAAAAGGGAGTATTTTGGAAATTTTTGGAATTTTGGGTTAAAAAGGGTAACAAGGCAAGGAGGCTTTATATTAAATTGTGGCAGGTTTGTAACACCAACAAACCAGCAGCAAAGTGGTAGGGACGCTAGGGTACTTCAAGAGGGCTCAAGTTCGAGCCTTGTTGTCAGCAGTGAGTGCGTTTTATTCTTTTTGGTCTGGCGCATAAGCAAGGGGAGCAAAGGAATAAGGGTTTAAAAGAATTTTCAATGCGTTTGTTGGCATGAAATGAACACTGGCCGAGTGGTTGGGACGCTTGCAACCAGGGTACCTTTTCGAGGACTCGCGTTCGAGTCCTGGGGATCGCGCATGATGCGGTTATTTTTGTTTTAGTGTTCAGACCTGGGAGCTGGCGAAGGAAGGTTTAAAAGAATCTCGCGACGAGATATGGCATGAAAGTCTCATTAGCAGAATGGCAGGAAGATTGAAGGATTCTCTCCAGGTCTCGGGTTCGAGACCTGGGGGCTGCACCTGGGGTTTTTCTTTTTTGTGCCGGTGTGAGGGGCTGCATGGGGCATGCACGCGTGAGCAATGCTCACGGGGTGCTTGTTATTTTATTTTTTTAGTATTATTATTTTAAGTATAGGGAGTTTTATTTATTGTTTTGGAAGCATGGGCATTAATCTTTTATTTATTAAAGGATGGGTAAGGTGATGGAAGAGAAAGATTAAATAATGGTAATTGATGTTAGAATTTAGCAAAAAGGGAGAGCATGGCTGTTGGAAGCATGGGGAGTTGGTCGGCCTTGGTTGTAGCAAAGGCATGGCCAAATTCATTTTTCCTTCCCTTCATTTTTAATGCATGGCCGAATTTCATGCTTGGTTTTTTTTCCTTCTTTCCTTATTGTCTTGACCGAGATTGATGTTGGGTTTTTCTCTTCTATCCCTTGTGTTTTTGGCAGAAAGAAGATGAGAGAGAGAGAGAGAGAGAGCAAGTTTGAGCTTCGGTTTTGAAGAAGCGAGAGTATTTCGGCTAGCAAATATTGCTTGCTTTGTTCTTTCATTGTTGTTAGCCGCATGTTTCATTACTATTTGAACCAAAGCCGAACCACCTAGCCTCATTCTTCACTCTTTCTCTCCATTATTATAGTGCCGAAACACCATAGCCGAATCTCTATTAATGGTGCTATCGACTGCGCGTTTGTGACCCTCCTTTCTCTTCAAGCGATTATAGTAAGTAATCTCTCCTTAAAATATTGGTTTTGCTTCATCTCCATATTTTGTGTGCCGAAATCCAGTGATTGAGGATATGGTATAAGGTTGGCCAAAAGATTATAGGGTCATGAGTTGGTGTGTTCTTTTGCATGTGCCATCATGAAGGTGCATTAAGGAAGCTCTCGGGATTATGAACATCAAGGTAAGCAAGAATGTAGTTTCGGCCAAGGGCCATGTTTTTAGTATTCTTGTGTTGGCCGATCCTAATAAGTTGTTAGTAGGGTTTTCGTCAACACCAAAAGCAAATGATAGTTTTCGGATCTTTTAGCAAAGGCATGTGGTTGTTGACTTTCGGCCTTAGGCTATATTTTGGGTTTTTGATAACCGAATGTTGAGCTTGGCTTTAGGGATGGCCGAATATGTATAAGGCCATAGTGATGTGCTCTTTTTGTGTGTAGCTAGTGTTAAGGAGCATCAAAGGAGTCTTTCAGGAGTTGAAGTGCTCAAGGGACTTTGTTGAGCAAGGTAAATGGTAAGTATAACATGCGGCCAAGAGCCATTGTTCATAGATTTTGGAATTGAAGGATTGACCGATTTCTAACTTTGGTTTTTAAGGCAAATCGACAGCAATAGGACAAGTTTCGGGATTTTAGATTGTGTTAGATAAATCGGATCTCGCTTTAAATCAGGTGCGTAGTTATCGCACTGTTCTTTTTCTTGTTATATGTATTGAATGTATTATTTTATGTAAACGTATAAGTTGTGCATGTTAGCCGAAATTAGGGTTAAGATGGTGGATACCCCAGGGTGGGTGATCGAATAATCAGGTTAGTGGTTTTGGTACTAATCTTTCAGTGATTTGCGGTAATGAATAACTATTGATGAATGTATAAAAATGTGATGACGTGTGATGTATAATTGTTTTGAGTAATATGTTACCATGATACATATGTATATATATGCATGGGATTTGGGATGTGACTATTTGAGGAAAGGATGTACGTTATGTGTGTGGTCTAGTGCTAGCCTCGTGCTACATTAGCGCTTGATGTTTAGCTATGTACTTCCTCAAGGGAGGTGTTGGCTAAGTGCCCATCTCGGCGGTTGATAGCTGTGTGCATCACCGTGGACTGATTGATATGTGGGATCCCTATGGGATCGGTGGCTTGGCCACGGCCTTGAGCAGTAAGTCGGCCAAGGTAAGATATGTGGATCACTATGTGGGTTGAGCTTCATAATTGCATATTCATAATTGCATATTCATATTCGCATATTCATGTTTATGGACTGTGTGGATATGGGCTAAGCCCATATGTGGAGATATGTGTATTAACTATGCACTGAGTCTTGGTGACTCACCCAATTTTTCTAAACCTTTCAGGTGATCATGATTTTGGACCGGGTCGGAGTGGATACAAAGGTGGCCATGCGGAAGCGGATTCTCATGCAAAAAGGATATTTTGATTAATTGAGTATCTACATTTTCATTATTCTGATTAAGTGTTTAATGTAAAAAGGCCCCTTAAAGTATTTAAGTACCTTTATTAATCATCTTTATTATTATGCTCTATTATGGATGGATAGTTTGAAATGTCGATTGCAAATGGTTTTATTTTCTTAAGTAAAGCTTGAATCCGATATTTTTATAACAAACTTCAATTTTTACTTAGAATATTACAAGTCACGAAAATGTTTTATTAAAGGAAACAAATTTTCCACGGTTTTTACTATTAAGTAAGAATATTTTTGAAAGTGTTCCGCAGTGGCATTCCAAATTCGGTCGGCGTGAATGGGCCAGGTTTGGGGTGTTACACATTCAACAACCACCTAGGTAGAGTCCCAGCCGAATGCCACCTCCTCACCAACCTGGCACAAAAAGTAAAGCTCCACAATGCAGCAGATGGGATTCGAACTCCTCCCCCTTTGCTCTGCCAGTGACGCCATGTCCATACTACCTTATGCTCTCTTTTGTGTCATCAAACAGAAATATTATCCTTAAGGCCTGCTTCCACTAGCTCTCTCCCCTTATGCCCAAAAAGAAAAATTTTACCAAGGCTCTGGCTCGAAACCGAGCCTCCCCAGGACCCCCAAACACACCTAAATAACAAGCTAATCGAGCCAAACACATAGAATAGCGAAAAATACAGAACCTTTAATTCTAGGATGTTACAGTTCTACCCCCCTTAAAAAAATTTCGGCCTCAAAATTTACCTGATTAAAAGAGGTAAGGGTATTGCTGTCGAATCGCCTCCTCCGGCTCCCACGTTGCTTCCTCTGCACCGTGATTACACCACAACACTTTGACCAATGGAACCGATTTCCTTCTTAGTACCTTAATATCCCGATCCAAGATCTGCACTGGTTCTTCTTCAAAAGACAGATCAGGTCTTACCTCAATTTCTTCCACCGACACTACGTGAGATGGATTTGAACGATAGAGTCTTAGCATTGAAACATGGAATACACTATGTATCTCTCTCAACTCTGGGGGTAACTCAAGCTGATAAGCCATTGGTCCCACACGTTTCAGCACTCGATAAGGGCCGATGAATCTGGGGCTCAACTTGTCCTTCCGTCCAAATCTTAAAACCTTCTTCCAAGGTGAGACTTTCAAGAAGACACGATCCCCCACTACAAATTCCATCTTCCTACGCTTCAGATCCGCATACAATTTCTGTCTATCAGAAGCTTCTTTTAACCGGTCTCGAATCAGCTTAACCTTTTCCTCTGTTTCTGAGATCAATTCCGGACCCAACAACTGTCGCTCACCTAACTCAGTCCAACAGGTAGGGGTACAACACCTATGACCATACAACGCCTCATAAGGTGCCATTCGAATGCTGGACTGATAACTGTTGTTGTACGCGAATTCAGCCAACGACAGGTAATCTTCCCAACTACCTCTAAAGTCAATCACACAGCCCCTTAACATGTCTTCCAGGATCTAGATTACCCTTTCTGACTGACCATCAGTCTGTGGGTGAAACGCTGTATTGAAATCCAGCCTTGTACCCAAAGCTTCAAGCAGTGCCTTCCAGAACCGCGATGTAAACCTAGGGTCCCTGTCTGATATGATAGACACAGGTACCCCATGCAACCTCACAATTTCTTCCACATACAGCTTGGCTAACTTTTGTAACGAATAGCCGGTATGAACCGGTATGAAGTGTACAGACTTTGTCAACCGATCAACGATCACCCACACTGAATCTTTCTTAATAGGCGTTAAGGGCAACCCACTAACAAAGTCCATTGTTATCCTCTCCCACTTCCAAAATGGAATCTTCATCGGTTGCAGGAATCCCAAAGGCAACTGATGTTTCGCTTTTCACTTGCTGGCTTGTCAAACACTTACTCACAAACTCGGTAACCTCCCGTTTCAGACCAGGCCACCAATACTATTCTCTCAGATCTCGATACATCTTACTTCCACCGGGGTGCATCGCGTACGGGCTACTGTGTGCTTCCCGCAGAATCATCTGCCTTAACTCAGAGTCATTCGGCATACAAATTCTTCCACAAAACACAATACCCCATTCACTGTTCAGACTAAAATCCCCTATCTTTCCACTTCCCACTTGCTGAAATCGAGAACCCAATGAATCATCCAAAAATTGTTTCTCTTTAACCTAACCTACCCATGTCGGCTTAATCTGAAGCTCTATTAATAGACTACCATCTTCATAAAGGCTGAGATGAGCAAACATTGCTCTCAAATCCGATATCACCTTACGACTCAACGCATCCACCACCATGTTAGCTTTACCTGGGTGATATCTGATTGAGCAATCATAGTCTTTCAGCAATTCTATCCACCTCTGTTACCTTAAATTCAACTCCTTCTGGGTAAGGAGATATTTTAGAATCTTATGGTCGGTGTAGATGATCGACTTTTCTCCATACAGATAGCGCCTCCATATTTTCAGGGCGAACACCACAGCAGCTAGCTCCAAGTTATGATTGGGATAGTTCATCTCATGCGGCCTTAGTTGACGAGATGCAGACGCTACTACCTTACCTTCTTGCATCAATACGCAACCCAGACCTGTATGCAATGCATCACAATAGACGATAAACTCTTTCCCCACCCCAGGCTGAATCAACACCGGCTCTTCAGTCAGAATCTTTTTTAACTTCTCAAAACTTTCCTGTTGCTTATCAGCCCAGACAAACGGTACCCCTTTCCGCAATAACTTGGTTAAAGGGGCAGCAATCAGCGAAAACCCCTCGACAAATCTTCTGTAGTACCCAGCTAAACCAAGAAAACTTCGAATTTCAGACGCAGACTTCAGCGGTTTCCAGTCCAAAACAGCTTCGATCTTTCGAGGATCAACCCTAATCCCCTCGGCAGAAACAACATGCCCCAAAAAGGTCACTTCCTTCAGCCAAAATTCACATTTGCTGAATTTGGCATACAATTGCTTTTCTCTTAATATCTGCAGCACAACCCGAAGATGCGAATCATGCTCCTCCTCAGTCCTCGAATAACCAAGATGTCATCGATAAATACCACCACGAACAAGTCTAGATAGGTTGAAAGACCCGGTTCATCATGTCCATAAAAGCGGCTGGTGCATTTGTTAATCCGAACGACATCACTAGAAACTCGTAATGCCCATATCGAGTTCGGAACACAGTCTTATGAATATTCGCCTCTTTGACCTTTAGCTGATGGTACCCAGATCTTAAATCTATCTTCGAGAAAATCGAAGCTCCTCGCAGCTGATCGAACAAATCATCAATTCTTGGTAGTGGGTATTTGTTCTTAATAGTCAACTTGTTCAGTTGGCGATAGTCAATGCACATTCGCATCGACCCATCCTTTTTCTTGATGAACAACACTGGCGCTCCCCACGGAGATACACTTCGTCGGATAAACCCTGATCCAACAGCTCTTGAATCTGAGCCTTTAGTTCTGCCGATTCTTTTAGTGTCATCCTGTAAGGAGCGATGGACACTGGAGCCATTCTTGGCAAACTCAATGCCAAATTCGACCTCGCGATCCAGAGGCAATCTCGGAAGTTCTTCAGGGGAGACATCTGAGAACTCCCTCACAGTTCTGACATCCCCTACCGACAACTCCTTGGCATCCAAAGCACTGATGAAAGTTAGGAACGCTTCGCACCCTTTTCGCACCAACTTTTTAGCCTTTAATGCAGAAACCACATTGGACATGTGGTTCCTCCTCTCTCCTATCACGATTACTTCCTTATCCCCTGGAGTTCTTAACACCATATGTTTAGCAGTGCAATCCAAGTTCGCTTGATACTTAACTAGCCAGTCCATGCCTAAAATCAAATCGAACTCGCCGAACGGCAATTCCATCAAGTCTGCCAGGAAAACAATTCCTTGCAATTCTAAAGGCACATTCCTAAATAGTTTGTTCACTACTACAGATTGTCCTAGAGGGCTAATCACAGACATTTCTCTAGCAGTAATTTCAGATTTAATACCCAGAGTCCCGAACACAATACAAGCAACATATGAATTCGTAGACCCAATATCTATCAAAGCTTTAAATGGGACACCAAATATAAGAAACATACCGGTTATGACATACGGTGCGTCACCATCCTCACGTCGTCGAGCTGCATAGACTAACCCCAACTATCTTGCATCTGCATTATCAGTACCTCTACCCGGTGCTCCACGACCTCGGCCAAAACCATTTCCTCCTCTGGCCAGACCACAACCTCTCGGCGACTACTGACCACCTCTCTCTACCTGAGCAAAACCCTGACCTAACGTCTGCATCCTCTCCAACTCCTGTGGACAGTCTTTTATCAGATAATCCCTGGATCCACATTTAAAGCATCCTCCAGTTCTTCTCCAACACTCTCCCGGATGCGATCTCCCACAGTGTGCACAAGGTCGCAGCTGACCTGCAGCAACTGGCATTACAGCTCAAACTGGCCCATCCAACCTAGGCCTCTTTTGGAAACCCCAAGCAGATCCTGACGTCCCAAAACTCCTCTTATTCCTGCCCCTATCTTTATCCCGATTCTGCCTCTCAGAATGCTGCACCTCTTCGGCAATTTTTACCTTCTCAACCAGTATAGCAAAATCCCTTTCCCGCTGCGGAACTATTAGTACTCGCAGCTCATTTCACAGACTATCCTCGAATCGAACACAACATTCATAATCAGTTGCGATGATACCCTGAGCGTAATGACTCAAGTGCAGGAACTCCGCCTCGTATTCAGCCACAGATTTACCCCCTTGAACCAAATTCAGAACTGATTTTCTCTGGGTGTCCACATAGCTCGCCCCAAGATATTTTCCCTGGAATGCTGTCTTAAAGAAGTCCCAGGTGATACGGTCTGCTGAAGTACCTTCCCTCACTGTGAGCCACCACTGGTACACCTCATCACGTAGGAGAGACACCGCTCCTTTCAATTTCTCCTCTGCTGTGCAGTCCAGGTCATCCATAATTCGTTCAACCACTTCCAGCCAGTATTCAGCTATGTTTGGGGCCACACCAGAAATGCCCCTGAATATCTCAGCCCCATTTTCCCGGAGTCGCTCAGGGATAGATTTCTGAGCTACCGATCCAGTGCTTGCCCCAGCAACCCATTCCAAAACTTGCAGCATAGCTTGGGACAAAGCATCGTCCCCTCCGGCTCGATCATGGGACCCCGCCTCGGTCACCGGTGATGCAGGTGCTTCCATTTCAGGCATGTGCCCAGATGCCTCAGATCCAACCCCAATACCTCGGCCTCTACGTCGGTCACGTCCACCACGTCCACGTCCTCTAGTACTCATGTTTGCTAGATCGAATTAATCTGATTAAAAATTTTATGAATTAGTATCTCATTTCAATGTTTATTGACAATGTCTTATGCAGAGTTAGTATAGTAGTTGTTTTCGCGAACCGAATTTCCTAATGTCTTAGTCTCTAAAGTCTTAACTCTTATAGCTACCAGTCATAAAACACAAATTCTAACATCATTTCATAATAACAAACAAAGCCAGAAGACTTACGAATTTGGTGCCGAAGACTCGGGTGCCATACTTCCAAAAGACATATATTTTTCTAAACCATATTTCAAACCAGTTTTGGAAAACATTTTTGAACCCATTTCACAGCTGAGTTTTGCAACCGGGCTCTGGTACCACAAAATGTAACACCTCAAACTCGGCCTAGACGTTACGATTGGATCTGGCATGTCACATGTAAGGGTTGTTAGAGGAACTACGCGTTGGTTAAACTTCGTGTTCTTTTTGCAAACTTCAAGTTTAGGTGTTCGTTTATGAAAACCTGTTTATTCAAAGTCTATTTTGGAAAAGTTGTGATTGATTAGAAAATCTACATTAATTAGTAGATTCGAGTTGGAATTGTTGGTAAAACCTTGTTTATAACAGAAACCGCTTCAGTGAAATTTTGAACATGTGATGTTTTGAAAATTGTTCCGATATTTATGAAAATCCAGTGTATAATCAATTATAGTTTGGAAACCGTTTGTTAACATTTTTGGAAAAACAACAGGTATTAAGGTTTTAAGAAAATTCCTTATTGAACATTTAGTGATAAGCAAAAATCCAAATTAAAGTTAATAACAGAATGAAATACCAATGGCCTTATTACAAAACATAATCCCAAATTTAAAATATAAATGTAAAGTAAGGTAAAACGAAATTTACTAAAGATCAACGTATGGCCACCACAGAGTCCACCTCGGCTCCAAATCTTTAAAGCTAGGAGTTACCTGCAAAAATGAAGCAAAGGGGTGAGTTACTAGAACTCAATGTGTAAATCCCCCAAAACGAATACCAACTGGGCCTGAGCCTAAGCAGATACAAATTGGGCCTTAGCCCTTACGAAATTGAACTGGACGAAGCCCATACAGAAACGAACTAGGCTTGAGCCCTTTTAACATGGTAAATCAGATAAATGCATGCAATGCAACCCAGCCCAATCCTAGAATCCATCCGCTACAATCAACCCTCATCCGCTACACACCACGATGGCAGTCGTGCTGCTCATCCCAAAATTGTGGCAGTGCCATCGAAATAATGAGACAGAGTCACCGAAATACACTTCCTCGATCAATCATTATCCCTTTCCCATGCTTCATGTCATATCATCATAATGTGGTGAATGCAAACATGAATCAATGTACATCAGATAACTAAAGCATACATACGATCATGCTGAGTTTTTTAAAAGATAAAGTCATCGATTTTGCTTACTTGGTATACTACCAATCTTACCACTAGGGTACTTCAACTGCGCTCACTTTAAGGGTATTTCAGCTTTAGCCGACAGATAATATAACACAAACAAAACGAACTAACGGTGTGAAATTTGCACACCTGATCACGCAAAGAACTAGGCACTCTCGATCGCCGTCACCTATGATAATATATCACAAAATTAGCTTACAGCCAAACAATGTAAGATCCATAATGCTTATCTAAGCAATGACTTGCTAACGCTTACCCTTGCTATCACGAACAACTAAGATTCGTTTATCCGAATCGGATGTCGACTTTCTTCCACAACCCGGTGAAAAATCCCAGATTGCTGACACTGCACGCCGTTTGAACTTAGGAGCGGAGACTGCGAGTCCACTCCCTTTGACTTTCTTAATCAACACCCCCTTAGTGAACAAAATCTCGTCAGTAGGGTATCACAGTGAAAACGACAGTTGTCTAACAAAGAGGTTTGGTTAAGGCAGAGTAAAGCTAATAGAGACTAGTCGTAAAGAAACGAGAGGAACCCCTTACCTTGATCAATGGAGAACTGAACACCAACGGATTCAGCTTGCGATTTCGAATGAGTCCCTAAATAACTTACGAGTTAGAAATGATGCTTTAGATTAATGAAGAAATGGTCTTTCGGCCTAAATGAAACATGAAGGAGGGCCTCTATCCACCCTCCATTCGGCCATGGCTACTTATCGAGATGTCTTAGATTCAGCCACTGCTAACAAGAGCTTCGGCTTCACGAAAGAATGGACACGCTTCAAGGTGGAGAGGGATATTCAGGTTCGGCCTACAACTAGAAAAGAACCGGTATGAGATGAGATTCGACCACCAGGGAGATAAAAACTTCAAGAATCCAAATCGGCAATGGAGAAAAGACAAGAACGAAACAAAAAGGAGTAGGGGTTCGGTTTAATGGAGAAAAATAGAGAAGTAAAGAAGGAGGATTAAGGTTCGACTAAAAGAAGAGAAAAGACTAGACCAAGAAAGAAACGAAAAGTAAAGAAAGGAAAATGGCAAGCTGAGATTTGGCTATGGTAAGAACAAAGGAGAAAAAGAAAATGAAAACTTGAAGGGAAAAGATGGAGAGGAAAACGCAAATGGTCACTTCTATAGGTTCGGCTAACACCCAAATGAAAGGTACAAAAGGAGAGCAATGAGAGTAGTTTTGGTATAGAGAATAGTAAATGCCGAAAATGCAAATGAGAACTAAAATACACCAAAGAATTTTCGGTGCACCAAAAAGAAAAATTTGCACAACCCTCAAGTGGTTCAGTTTGCAAATGAGGTTAACTTTAACATTTTCAGCCTTTGTTTCATGTATCTATACTGTGGAAATACCCAAAAATGTGAAAGATGCTTTACATGTCACACTCAATTTATTTTTATGACTTTTAACCTTAGTTTTCATTGAACTTAGAGTGAATAAATAAAAAAAATAAAAAAATAAAATTTAAAATACGTATGGTATTTGTTTGTGGCTGGCTAAGGAATATCGGAGGGTAATTACAAAAATCCCTTGGGACTAAACTGCAATTTAGCACAACTTTTCACCTTTAATCTGATGGTCAGTCTGAGAGAGTGATACAAGTATTAGAAGATATGCTTCGAAGTTGTGTGATTGATTTTGGTACAATCTGGGATAAATATCTACCCTTAACGGAGTTTGCATACAATAATAGTTACCACTCTAGTCTTGGCATGTCTCGCTTCGAAGGTATGTATAGAAGAAGATGTAAGTCCCTAGTATGTTGGGTGGAATTAAGTAAAAGTAAGCTCATTGGGCCTGATTTGATTCATGATATGAATGAAAGGTCCAACTTATCCGCAACCATTTAAAAGCTGCCCAAGGCTGAAAAAAGTACACGCGGATAAAAAAAGAAAGGATGTTTTGTAAAATGTAGGTGATAAGGTGTTTCTCAAAGTCCCACATTGGAAAAAAGATCATTTTCTTTGGGATGGAAGGCAAGCTCAGTTTGAGGTTCACCGGACTATATGAAGTCTTAGAATGTGTGGGACCTGTAGCATATCGGTTAGCACTACTGACTGATTTGTCGAGGATTCATAACATCTTTCATGTCTCAATTTTGAAGAAGTATCGTTCTGATCTGGATCATATAGTTCAAGTGGAGACCTTAGAAGTGGAATCGAACCTATCTTATGAGGAAGAGCTGGTACAAATCTTGGCTAGTGAGGTGAATAAACTCTAAATAAAAAGATTCCTTTGGTAAAGGTTTTTTGGTGAAATCACAAGGTCGAGGAAGCTGCCTGGGAAATGGAGAGTTCCATGAGGGAGCAATATCCTCATCTTTTTGGTAAGAAAGAAATTTCGGGGACGAAATTCCTTAAGGGAAAGAGTTGTCACACCCAATTTATTTTTATGACCTTCAACCATAATTTTCATTGAACTTAGAGTGAATAAAGAGATAAAAATAAACAAATTTAAATAGATATGTTATTTTTTTTATGGCCGACTAAAGAATACATGGGGCCAAATTATTTTACAGGACACTATTATTTTATTTAATGAGGACAAATGAAGATGAAAAAAAAAGACACATCCTCAATTTTTCTGTCTATTATCTCCATCTTCTTGATTGCTTGGTTTGAATGTTGTGGGAGGGGGAGAGACATTTTGCATGTTGATGAAATTAGAGTATGTTTCTGTCAAGAGTAAATCTTCAAGCTCGGTAATCTTTCAAACCCCATCTACCTTTTGGTTGTGAAAGAAAAAGAAGAGTTCAAATCATAATGGTAGTGACTTATGGTGTCGTGCTTGGTCGTGAGTTGTGTTGAAAGAATGACCCTTGTTGTTTGTTAAAAATCTCTAATTAATGCTGGTAAAATTCAGTTGTTCCTTGTGAAAATCTTCAATCTCTTTTATGAGAAAATGATTAACTTGTTTAACTAGCAAGGAAGGAGGAAGTCCAAACGACAAGGGGAAGGCTATGCTAATGTAGGTAGATTCAACCCTTGGAAAATTTACAAGTGAGTTCTTAATTGTTAAAATTTTAGTTCCATTTTCATTCAATTGGCTGTATGATTGTTTAATTTGAATGTAAAGGTTGGTTGAAACTATACTTTTAGTTTAACCGGTTGATATTTAATTATTGTTTCTGCTGTCCACATTTAATGATCACTACCGTTCAATCTATGCATAAGAATGTTGATCAATTTGGTGTTTATTTCAGTTCAATTTGTGTAAAGTTATCCGAATATGAGGTTTATTACTGTTTCTTTTTGTGCATGATAATGCTGTTCAATTAATAGTAATGTCTGATTATGTGAATTTCTATTATCATTCAAAGTTATGAAATGCTATTTTAAATCGAATATGTAAAACATTATCACTTCACAATGTTGGTGCCATACCTCAATAACAGAATTCCTTTTCTTACTACTGAACGAATATGGTGGTGGTTATGTGGTGAATGGTTGAGTGGATGGGAGGACATTGTTGGGAGGATGTAACTTATCATATTTTAAAAGTTTGCTAAATGTTTTCCTCTGATAGGGCACATGCGTGCAAGCCGTGAATGGCATAAATAGAACCTTGGCTTTGCAAAGGAATGTATAGGTTTTACTTTTGAAGTTGGCTTTACGGAGGAATGTATATACTTTATTTTCAAAGTTAGTTTTGCGGAGGGACGTTGTTGTGAGAATGAAATTGGTTTTGTAGAGGTATGAATTTCAGTTGTACAATTGTAGAGAGGAAGGTGTGCTAGCTATTATTACCATGCATGTGTGCGAGCTGTTATTAACCTGCATGTTTGTGATTTGTTATTACCATGCATGTTTGCAAGCTGTTATTACCTCGCATGTATGTGAGCTGTTATTACCATGCATGCGTACGAACTATTATTACCTTGCATGTATGTGAGCTTTTATTACCATGCATGTGTTCGAGCCGTTAGTACCTTGCATGTGTACAAGCTATTATTACCTTGCATGAATGTATGCTATTATTACCATGCATGTCGCAAGCTATTATTACCTTGCACGTATGTAAGTTGTTATTACCTTGCGTGTGTACTTATTACCATACATGTGTGCGAGCTATTATTACCATGCATGTGCATAAATTGTTATTACCTTGCATGTATATGAGATGTTACTACAATGCATGTGTGTGAGCTGTTATTACCTTGCATGTAAGTGAGCTATTATTACAATGTATGTGTGCGAGCTGTTAATTGAAAGTATATGCGAGTCGATTTTGTAACACCCCTAACCCGAATCCATCACCGAAACAGGGTTACGAAGTATTACCAGAGTTTACAGGTCAAGCAACAGAAATTTCATAAATGTTTAGCATTCATATCATATTTCAATCAAATTTAATCATATAGTCCCTTACATGAGCCCTCGAGGCCCAAATCATGCATTAGAATCAGGTCGGAACTAAGCCGGGTACTCAGAAATTTTTTGCAAAATCTCAAAATTTTTCTTAGGTGCAGAGGTCACACGCCCCTGTGGTTCACACGGCCAAGGACACGCCTGTATCTCAGGCCGTGTAACTCTCTGAATTGGGTCACATGGTCAAGTCACACACCCGCGTGTAGGTGCAGGGGTCACACGGCCAAGCCACACGCCTGTGTGCCAGGCCGTGTGATCAATTCTGAGCATTCTGTTTTGACATTTTAAAGATAGAGGGGACACACAACTAGGCCACACAGCCATGTGCTAGGCCATGTGTTACACACGGCTGAGACACACGTCCGTGTCTCTTCCTATGTGGACAAAAAAAGGCTATTTTCCAAGCCACATTTCTCACCCAACTTGTCTTCCACCTACACCAACACTTAAGCACATTCACAAATCATATCCAAGCATTTAAAACAAGTCCAAATCATGTCTTAAACATGACATAATTTCACAAACAACCAATGTGCCCTTAGGTACCTCAGATGACGATTTATTTACATGTTAATCTATCATTCATACTTTCCTATTTTTCAAATGCATATATGCATGATCACATCCATTCTTCAAACATGATTGATCCATTTATAAACATATCAAAATATGTCAAACACAAGCCATTCCAATTGATCCATTTATAAACATATCAAAATATGTCAAACACAAGCCATTCCAATGGCTAGTTTCATTTAATACATTTACATACCATTATTGGTTAAATAACCTATACATGCCATTATAACCATAATTGATTTACCATATATATATATACCGAAATAGGCTGATAGATAATGTGAGTGATCTCCGCCGATGCTTCCAATCCAATGAGCTTCCTAATTACTATAAGGCATGGGAAAATAACTTACCATATATTTATATTCAAAATAAACATGCAAGGCACTATCAACTAATTTGGTCACAAGCACTAAAAACATATCCTCATCATGTTAGCTAAGTAATCACATATAATTGTCCTCAATCATGGATGAACAAAGTCATCAAACATGATCCACATCCAAGTAACAACCAAATCATGCATCATTATATCAGGTAATATCATCTCCATTTATTTCATGTACATACGAATAATAGTTCGTTTCTAAGCCATACTATCTCATATAAACATCAAGAAACATGTATGAACTCAATGATAACCAAATTCCCATATACACATACTTTCCACAATATGAATTCATATAACATATACAAATCATACCCATGTATTTCAAGTACATTTTCATAATATTTCATCTCAAGTTCATATTATTTCATATCGGGATTTTACTCATTAAATCATTCGAAATATCAAGGTCACATGGATAGTACACTCAAGGTGTACAAATCTATAATCATGGATGAACATATTCAACAAACAAATTCCATGTTCATATATCATCATCTTGTATTTTCATAAATCATTTATCATCATTTTCATGTATTTTAGGCAGATAAGTGTAATAATTCATTTCGTGTTCATATTTTCTCATGTCATAATTTTGCCAGTTGAATGTGTTTTTTCATGTATTTTAAGCGCACCTATCGAATAGTAGTATAGTTTAGGCAAAAACGGAATGTCGAATCCCAAAGGAACCAAAAGTACTAATACTAACTCTCTTTTTATTATCTAGCCAAAGAATTAAGGGAATTGTTTATCTACTCTAAAATTAACTAACTACTAAACTAAAGACTCTAAGACAAAGAGAATGAATTGGGAAAATAACTTTAGGAAAAACCAATTGATTCAGACGACCCCCAAGGAAGAATCCACCTAGACTTCACTTGTTATCTAACTCTGAACCAGACGATTTATTCACTTGACTTGATCCGTAAGATTCCCTAATGTATATTAATCCCTCTCTTGAGGCAACTAACGTCTAACCTTAGGTTGATTAATTGAAATCTCTTTTTAATTAAAACCCTAGAATCTCATTAACTCGATCTATGGACTCCCATATTAGGTTTCACCCTAATCCGGCAAAATCTCGTCACCCTATCTCTAGGCGTGCGATCAACTCCGCTTAATTATACTAGATCTACTCTTAGGCAGGGACTTTTGCTCCTCCACCTAAGCACATCGCACGTGAATTAATATCCCGGAAATATCAACACAACAATTAAGAACACATAATTAAGAACAAGTCAAATATTTATCATATAGTTCAACAAACGATAACAAGATTCATCTTAGGTTTCATCCCCCTCAGGTATCTAAGGGTTTAGTTCATAATCATAATAAAAGAATACATCTCAAAAGAAAAGATAAAACAAAACATAAGAAATCCCTAAAACCCCTGAAGGAATCGAAGGAGAGATTCTCCGTCTTGAGTATAATTCCGGCTTCTTGAGATGAATCAACTGGCTATCTTCGAGTAAATCTCCACAAATCTGCCCTCGTTGGCCTAGCTGGATGCCCCCTGACTAAAGCCCTGGGTTCCCCCTTTTAGGTTACACTTAGGGTGTTTATATAGGCTTCGGAATGTGTTTCTTCGCCCCTAAGTATCCTAATCTGAGTGAAACTCTTCTTTCTCACGGCAGGGACATGCCCATGGCACACGCTCGTGTAAGTCTGGCCAGGCCGTGTTCGAGACTATTGAATGAGGCACGGCCATGTGGTCTTGGGCCCAGGCCGTGTGGATTTCGTGATAGGGCCCATTTACTCCGTTTTGGGCCCGTTTTCCGTTCTTTTCATCCTCTAGTGCTCTCCTGGGTATAAAACATGAAAACAAAGGATTAAGAGCACCAAATTACACAATTCAAGGTTTAGATAATCCAAAAGCATGCTAAATGTGGGCCTAAAATATGTTACTTTTACGGTTTATCAAATACCCCTACACTTAAGCTTTTGCTTGTCCTCAAGAAAAATTCTCACATCATAATTAAACGAACTTCCTTGATTCATAATATTTATCAACAATGCTTTATCATAATTCAAAGATAATTCATACATGGATAATTCAACTCAAAGAGTCCTAAAGATTTAAAAAATCAAAGTCATAGTTTTTATAGTGTGAAAACATAGGTGTTTCCCCTTACCTGAATAATTACCTCTGATTCAAAATCGACAAGAATTGACATCCTCACTAAAGATTCACCCAAATCACTCAAAGTGTTTTAAGGTTCAGAATTAAGCACTCAAAAGTCAAACATGAAAAGTTAATCCCATAGGCTTGCCTGAAAATCAAATCTCCACCACTATAAAATGAAATGATACACAGATCAAAAGGTCTTTAATAGGGTTGTAACAGGGCTTCGGTTAAAGGTGTAGATAAAGGCTAAATTAGAAGGTTAGAATCGAGATTGAATTGACAATTTACCTAATTAGAAAAATAAACTAATCTTAAATAATTACATCAAGTGAAAACTAATAATACGAGCTTTTTTCCTCAAGATGTGGAATTTCAACATGTAAGCTCACTTAGTAGAACTAGTACTGACTATACTACTTTTTTTTAAGAACAAGTTAAATAATAAAGGATGAATTTAACTACTGATATAATTAAGCAACTGATCAAATTGAATCTCGATATAAGGGTAGTCAAAAAGAATGGTGATAATAAATACAAAGGGTATTGGGGGGATATTAATGGGTGAGTCAACGAAAAAGGTTTGTTAGGATCAACGGGGTTCACTAAGGGTTAATTGTGAAGGTAGGCTTTTAGTGGAGTGAGTGGGTTAAAACCTAGGTGCCTTTATCATCTCTGCATATCAAATCAAAGGTGTGGTCTTGACATGTATAATCGAAGCAAGTTCTAGAATAACAGATCAATGTTGACACACTCATAATCAAAAGAGTGAGCACGAAAAAGAATGTATGCTCTATAAGGTTCAAAAGCTCACAGAAAATTATGGGTTTTTGATGACAATCTTGTAAATTTCAAACTTCAAGGTAACATTTAGATTCAGGTAGACAACCTAATTTTTTTTAAAAAATTTTGAAAAATAAACTTATCATGCTTGATTCTCTGGTATCCTTAAAATTTAATCATCAATGCACAGTTATCAATGACTTACTCTAAAACATATTAACAAAAATCATAAATCAGGGAAATTTCATTCTAATCATAATATGAAGAACTTACTTTAGAACAAGGTATAATTCAGGGATTTTCAAATAATACTATAGTTAACCCCCCACACTTAAGTTGTACATTGCCCTCAATGTACAAAGATAGATAATAGCATTTAGTATGATAATCAAAAGAGAGGGAGAGAAGTGAAACTTCCTGAATTATGGATGAAATCCTTGGAGGATATGAAAAATACGTTGGAGGTGTCGTCTTTTGGTGTGGTGGTTACCAACGAGCTCTGCGCTAGATGAAGAAATTGAGGAGCTCGTGAAGAATTAGCCAGGAATTATTAAGACATATTTAAAATAACCTTTATGTATTTAAGGACAAGAAAGCTAAAGGAAAGAAAACAAAAAGTAAAATAAAATTAAAAGAAAAGATGAATGGACTGAGGTGTCCTTATTGTTGGATAGTTTGCGAGGTGGGTGTGATCTCTAAGGCTGTGTTGAGGCGGTGGTCGTGGTTCCGGTGTGATTCCTAAGTAGCCTGAAGAACCTGACACTAAGAAACTAAAATAAAATAAACTAAATTAAGCATAAGAGAGTCAAATAGAAGGAAAATAAAAGAGAAGAGAAAAGTAAAACAAAAGCTAAATGGTTTCAAAGGCCCTTGGCTTGTCGAGTGGATGAAGCAGCCGGCATGAACTTATGTAGATTTGTCTCCCTAAGGGAGACTGTGTTGGGATCCTTCCACTTCTTCGACATAGATGTGGTGTAGCTCAATGGTTGTGGGAAAAGATTAGAGAAGAAAAGTTGGGAGAAGTCTAAAGAGAAGAGGGAAAAGAAAGGGGTGTGGGAGAGGAGATGTAGGTAGTTTAAATAGAAAATTGGGGTCTGGTGCATCCCACGCCCGTGTACCATGGGCGTGTGAATTCACACGGCCGTATCACACAGCCATGTTGTGCCTTATTCGCTTCTCCCACGGCCATGTTTCGATCTTTCACGCCTATGTGTGATCTAATAGTGTCGGCCATGGCCGCATCGCACGGCCGTGGTGTGGTAGTTGAGTCCGTGACTTGAAAACTGATTCGCTCTGACTCATACTATCTCTGTCATGTCAGTACGGAGATTCGGTGCATCCACAAGGCCACGGCCGTGGCCGTGTACAAGGCTGTGTGGCTTGAAATTCTGTACTTTTGGTTAGTCTATAGTTAGATGCTATAAGGAAAGAATAAAATAAATAGAATAAAAATGAAAAATGTAGAAGTTAATTTGGTTAGTACTCGGGTTGCCTCCTGAGAAGCGCTCGTTTATAGTCTTAAGCTAGACTTTCCTCTTATTTGCATATTCATGGTGGTTTGAGGAGTTGGAAGTCCTTCCTCGTGCTGGCAGTTCCATTATCATGATAGAGTTTAAGACGATAGCGTTTATTTTCAAAGTGCCAAACATGGGATTACTTACCTCAACTGTTCTGAATGGGAAGACATTGATTACCTTAAAAGGGATTTCCTTGCTTGTTTTAGGATCAGGTGGAGATATTCGTGGGTCTGCTTTGTCTAATAGTACCTGATCTCCAATTTTGAACCTGTCTACCTCATGAAGTGGCTTCGATTCTGCTTCGTGTATCCCTAGTTCTTCGTTAAGATGCATCTTCCCCTCTTCTAGTTCATCGATCTGAATCCCTTGTTCCTTGTGAGTTATTTCCTTTTCGGCACAGGGTTTAGGATCGGACTCAGCTGTGTTCTTATGTGGTGCTTCCTGAAAAGAAGGATTAACCAAATGGTTATCAATAGAATTTACATTCTCACCTTGGCTGTTTGATGTTCTAGCTGAATCGAGGGCTTGAAGAGTGACTGTCTCCTCACCTACACAGAGTATTAGTTCATCTGCGTCGACATCAATTTTAGTCCTGGAAGTTGCTAAGAATGGTCTTCCTAAAATTAGGGGGATCGTGTTGTCCTCATCCATGTCTAAAATGAGAAAGTCTACTGGGAATACGAATTTATCAATCTTTACAAGTACATCTTCGATTATACCCCTACGAACTCTAATAGTTTTATCAGCGAATTGAATGCTCATCCTAGTTTGTTTGGGCTTCCCTAGACCTAGTTGTTTAAACATTTTATAAGGCATGACATTTATGCTTGCCCCTAAATCAGCTAATGCATTATCAATTGATAAACTACCAATTAAGCATGGAATTGTAAAACTCCCGGGATCTTTTAATTTCTATGGCAGTTTATTTTGCAACATTGCTGAGCACACTGCATTCAGTTCCAATGTGAGTCCTCGTCTATCTTTCTCTTGTTTGTCAATAGCTTCTTTAAAAATTTCCTGGAATCTGGCATCTGTGAAAGAGCTTCAAGAAATGGTAAGTTAATATGTAATTTCTTTAAAAGTTTAAGAAACTTACCGAACTGTTCCTCTGTGTCGTCTTTTGTTATTGCTTCGGGATATGGTATGTGAGGTTGGTACTCTTTGATTACCGGTTTTGGCTTTTCTTGGCTTACCTTAACCTTACATTTTTCTACCATGTTTTCTTGTCTTGGATTGGGCTCGTCTAACCCTTCACTATCTTGAGCTGTTATGGCTTGAATTTGCTCCCTTGGGTTAGTCTAGGTGTTGCTCGGTAATCTTCCCCGTGGTCTTTCAGAGATCTGCTTAGCGAGTTGCCCGATTTGATCCTTGAACTCCTGTGACAATACTTCAAGTTTTGTTTCTACCTTTTGGAAACGTGTTTCTGAGGCTACTATGAAATTTTTTAGCATCTCTTCAAGGTTCGGCTTCTTTTCCTGTGGGTAGGGTTGTTGTTGGAAGTTTTGGGATGGTTGTTGCCTTTGATTTCTTTGACCGCCCCATGAGAAATTGGGGTGGTTCTTCTAACCTGGATTATAAGTATTACTATAAGGGTTATTGTTGATAAATTGTAAAAGTAACATATTTTAATCCCACATTTAGCATACTTTTGGATGATTTATCCCTTGATTTATGTAAAAAGGTGCTCTTAATCCTTTCTTTTCATGTTTTATACTCAAGAAAGCACCCGAGGATGGAAAGAACAAGAAACAAGCTTAAAACGAACCAAATTGGGCCAAAATAGAAATCGACACAGCCTGGGCCCAAGACCACACGACCGTGCCTCATTAAAAGTCCGAACACGGCCGGGCCACAATTCACACAGGCGCGTGCCATGGCTGTGTCCCTGTCATGGAGAAGAGCAATTTCACTCGGAAAAGGATACTGAGGGCCAAAGAAACCTATTTCAAAAGCCTATATAAACACCCTAAGTATAACCTAGAAGGGGACGGTTAGCTAGGCCAAGGAGCCAAGCCAGAAAGGTCAGATTTGTGGAGATTACTCGAAGATAACCAGTTGATCCATCTCAAGAAGCCAAAATTATACTCAAGATGGCGGATCGCTCCTTCAATTCCTTCAGGGGGTTTTAGGGATTTCTTATGTTTTGTTTTATCTTTTCTTTTGAGATGTTTTCTTTATTTGTTATCAACTAAACCCTCAGATACCTGAGGGGATGAAATCTAAGATGAATCTTGTTATTGTTTTCTGAACTATATGATAAATATTTGACTTGTTCTTAATTATGCGTTCTTAATTCTTGTGTTGATATTTCCGGGATATTGATTCAAGTATGATGTGCTTAGGTGGAGGAGCAAAAGTCCCTCATTAAAAGTAGATCTAGCATAATTAAGCGGAGTTGATCGCACGCCTAGAGATAGGGTGACGAGATTTTGTCTGATTAGGGTGAAACCTAATATGGGAGTCCATAGATCGAGTTAATGCGATTCTAGGGGTTTTAATTAGAAAGAGATTTCAATTAATCAACCTAGGGTTAGACGTTAGTCGCCTCGAGAGAGGGATTAATATAACTTAGGGAATCTTACGGATCAAGTCAAATGAATAAATCGTCTGGTTCAGAGTTAGATAACAAGTGAAGTCTAGGTGGATTCTTCCTTGGGGGTCGTCTGAATCAATTGGTTTTCTTTCAAGTTATTTTCTCAATTCATCCTCTTTGTCTTTGCATCTTTAGTTTAGTTGATAGTAAATTTTAGATTAGATAAACAAATCACTTAATTCTTTGGCTAAATAATAAAAAGAGAGTTAGTATTAGTACTTTTGGTTCCCTTGGGATTCGACATACCGGTCTTGCCTAAACTATACTACTGTTCGATAGGTGCGCTTGCCTCAAATCGTTGTCATAGTTAGTTTCCAGGTTCGATCATTCTTTATATAAATTTTAAGACTTTGACAGACACGATCAATTGTTAGATCGGAAATTGTTACCCATATAGTTCATCTGTTCACTCTCTATGCCCTGTCCGTAGGGTGGGTACTCAGGATTCGCCACTCCTTCACTTGCGTTGCACTACATAGCTGGATGTGCCTACGAAGAACCATATAAACCATCAAATTTTTTATGTAGCAATTCTACCTGATTTGATAGCGCGGTCACTGCGTCGAGGTTGAAAACTCCGGCTGCTTTGGCTGGCCTTGTCCTTGTAACTTGCCACTGATAGTTATTTAGTGACATCTCTTCTATAATGCTTCAGGAGTTTTGTTGTTTAGGGTTCCGCCAGCAGCTGAATCGATTAATTACCTTGTTGAGGGGTTCACACCGTTGTAGAAAGTTTGGACCTGTAGCCATAATGGTAATCCGTGGTGTGGGCACCTCCTCAACAAATCCTTGTATCTCTCCCATGCGTCGTAAAGTGTCTCTAAATCCATCTGCACAAAAGAAGAGATCATTCCTTAATTTGGCCGTTTTGGCCGGCAGAAAATATTTCAATAAAAATTTCTCGGTCATTTGGTCCCATGTAGTGATTGATCATCGTAGAAGAGAATGTAACCACTGTTTGGCTTTATTCCTCAAAGAAAAGGGAAATAATCGAAGACGGATGGCATCATCAGAAATGCCATTTATCTTGAAGGGATCACAGAATTCTAAAAAGTTCGCTAAGTGTGAATTAGGATCCTCATCCTGCAAACCATCAAACTGAACAAACTGTTGTATCATCTGTATAGTGTTAGGTTTCTGTTCAAAATTATTTGCAGCAATAGTAGGCCTAACAATACTTGACTCAGTTCCTGTTAAACTAGGTTTAGCATAATCATACATAGTTCAAGGAGCATGATTTTTGGCCATCTCTGGTAGTAGTGGGTTATTCTCAGCCATCCCTTCAGTAGGATTGGTTTTGCCTTCTTGCTCTTCTTCTATGTAGTTTAAGCTTCGCCTAATCTCTCTGCGATTTCTACGAATGGTACCTTCAATATCACTATCGTAAAGTAGTGGTCCTGTCGGGTTCCTTCTAGTCATAAACTAGAGGTACCTGAAAGAAACAAAGGAAAGAAAATTAGCAAAGTTAAAAATAAACTAAGAAATAAAAGTAAATTGCAAAAAAATAAAAATGGCTAAAGTAATAAAAATTAAGTTTTCTTAATATTTCAGTTCCACGGCAATGGTGCCAAAAACTTGATCGTTGTTTTATGCGATGTCAAAGTCTTAAAATTTATAAAAAGAATGATCAAACTTGGAAATTAACTATGACAATGATTTGAGGCAAGTGCACCTATCGAACTGTAGTATAGTTTAGGCAAAAACAGAATGTCGAATCCCAAAGGAACCAAAAGTACTAATACTAACTCTCTTTTTATTATCTAGCCTAAGATTAAAGGGAATTGTTTATCTAATCTAAAATTAACTAACTACTAAACTAAAGACTCTAAGACAAAGAGAATGAATTGGGAAAATAACTTTAGGAAAAACCAATTGATTAAGACGATACCCAAAGAAGAATCCACCTAGGCTTCACTTGTTATCTAACTCTGAACCAGACGATTTATTCACTTGACTTGATCCGTAAGATTCCTTAATGTATATTAATGCCTCTCTCGAGGTAACTAACGTCTAACCCTAGGTTGATTAATTGAAATATCTTTTTAATTAAAATCCCTAGAATCGCATTAACTCGATCTATGGACTCCCGTATTAGGTTTCACCCTAATCCGACAAAATCTCGTCACCTTATCTCTAGGCGTGCGATCAACTCAGCTTAATTATGCTAGATCTACTCTTAGGCAGGGACTTTTGCTCCTCGACCTAAGCACATCACACTTGAATTAATATCCCGAAAATATCAACACAAGAATTAAGAACACATAATTAAGAACAAGTCAAATATTTATCATATAGTTCAGCACACGATAACAAGATTCATCTTAGGTTTCATCCCCCTCAGGTATCTGAGGGTTTAGTTCATAATCATAATAAAAGAATACATCTCAAAAGAAAAGATAAAATAAAACATAAAAAATCCCTAAAACCCCCTGAAGGAATTGAAAGAGAGATTCTCTGTCTTGAGTATAATTCCGGCTTCTTGAGATGAATCAACTGGCTATCTTTGAGTAAATCTCCACAAATCTGCCCTCGTTGGTCTAGCTGGACGCCCCTTGACGAAAGCCCTGGGTTCCCCCCTTTTAGGTTACACTTAGGGTGTTTATATAGGTTCGGAATGTGTTTCTTCGCCCCTAAGTATCCTAATCCGAGTGAAACTCTTCTTTCTCACGGCAGGGACACGCCCATGGCACACGCCCGTGTAAGTCGTGGCCAGGCCGTGTTCGAGACTGTTGAATGAGGCACGGCCGTGTGGTCTTGAGCCCAGGCCGTGTGGATTTCGTGATATGGCTCATTTACTCCATTTTGGGCCCGTTTTCCATTCTTTTCATCCTCTAGTGCTCTTCTAGGTATAAAACATGAAAACAAAGGATTAAGAGCACCAAATTACACAATTCAAGGTTTAAATCATCCAAAATCATGCTAAATGTGGGCCTAAAATATGTTACTTTTACTGTTTATCAAAAATGATGATATTTTCTTTATTTTATTATTTATCATCTTTATTATCATCTTTCCAATTTTGTCCTTTCTTTAATTAAGTTTTCATGGATGAATCATCATCCGTAACAATTAAGCATTTTTAATGGTCTAATTACCATATAAGGACCTCAAATTTCGAATTCTATAGCTATTTAATCCCTTTAGCTATCAGAACTCCAGTTTTACACTTTGTGCAATTTGGTCATTTATCAAATTAGACATATAATCGGTAAAATTTCTTTACGAAATTTTCATAAAATGTTATTATCACACTGTAGACCATAAAATAATATTAAAATAATTTTCCTTCCGGAATCGGATTTGTAGTCCCGAAACCAGTGTTCCGATTTTACCAAAATCGGGCTGCTACAGATTTTGTGTATGTTAATGTGTGAGTTGTGACAAGAGGGAGCTGCGCCAATGAGAGAGCTATAGTGGTCTACGAATAGAGGAAACGTGTGAGTTGCAGGGTTGAGTATGCTACGTTGATAGTTCCATTTAGTTCCATGTTAAGTGTGATATCTTATTTGGTTAACTATTGGCGTGTTGAGAGTTTACAACTTGAATTGGTGTATATGTTATAAGCCCACTTGTGTGATTGGTTGTTTCACATGATTTGAAGTTATAGATTTTTGGAACTCACTAAGTTCATTTTGAGCTTACCCAGTTTCTTTCTTTCTAATTTACAGGTATTTCAGGTTACCCATGGGCTGTAGAGGACCTAGCCAGATCACAGGCCTCAAGTTCTTTTGTGAGCCCTTGTATTTTTGTTATTTTGCAATATGTACATATCGAGGTAGTCTAAGTAAACTGCATTTAGTTAGTCGCATGCTTAACAAATTAAAATATTTCCAGGAGTTGAAATTATCAATGCATGGAATGTTGGACACAACTCCTTTATCCGTTTGCTATTAATCATAACTAAAATTTGAAATTTTCTTGGGAAACTGAATTACTAATACGATTAAGCTAATGCAATTGAATGAATTGTTGGGAAATGTGCCCATATTGTAGTAAACATGTAATTGTTTTCTATGTATTTGAATGATGAATAAATAAATAAAGCTAATTTCACATTTCACTATTATGTCTTTTGTGTTTCTGTCTTTCATGTTTTGCATGCATAGTGAATTTGTGACAAAAAAAATATTAGATCATTGATTGTCTAAGTTCAAAATTATGATAAGTGGCACTGTAAGAACGTTTACATTGTGAGAAAGAGAACTTACTTTAGTAGATAATCTAAATGAGTCCATAATACTGTAAAAGAATCAAAGTGAGCATTTGATTCAAATACTTAGAAGGATAATTATGTTGTCTGTAATTTCAATTGGGGAGATGACTAGTCTTGGCTATCGGAGAAGTTGACTCCATGGGTAGAGACATAAATGTATTCATTGAAAGAATGATACATTGGACTAGACCCAGGATGAATTAGTTCTAAATTCGTTTGTGAATTAATTCACTTGTGACGTTCATGTGTGATTTAACTAAATCCTGAGTCAATCACTAACCATGCGTATGTAACTCATGTGCTTTGATATAAGTGGAGGCTTATGCTCTAAAGACGATCGAACCCATAGATGATATGTTGGGTACATGACTTGTGTATGACATGGCTTTACTAGCCACAATGGAATTCATAGTTCAATTAAAAAGTTAACATATCCTC
The DNA here is from genome assembly GCA_005393395.2 of Gossypium australe. Classification (NCBI taxonomy): domain Eukaryota; kingdom Viridiplantae; phylum Streptophyta; class Magnoliopsida; order Malvales; family Malvaceae; genus Gossypium; species Gossypium australe. The sequence goes on along the minus strand of CM016624.1, from coordinate 62,406,176 downwards.
TTATTGATATTGTGTGGACTGATAAATATGGAACGTGGCCATGGGTTGCTTGTTCTCAAACAAGCAATTTATCACATTCATTTGTTGACAGTGCTCATATTTATCATTAAGAAGACATAATGGTGACAATAAGATAAAATAGGATTGTATTGAATGAATGAATTTAACTTAAAGGAATCAAGAATATCATATGAGGGTAACTCACACATGACGAAGTCATTAGAAAAATTAGTTGGATGAATTGATTTCGTAAAAAGTATACAATAATGAGTTGAGTTTTCAATCATATTACTTCTTGTGGACTGACTCCATGATTAAGTAAATTGCGAATTATCAAAATGATGCTTCTGGATATAATTGCAATTACTTGAGCCTAATTGTATATGTCCGATTGGTCCCTCTACTAGCTCAACAAAAGTTCGATCAGACTGCATTTGAATTAGAAGAAAATTCTATGACTTTGGATATAATTTAATTGAGTCGATTTATTCGATATGGAATTAAATTAGGCAGCCGTGAGAATTGTTTAACTAGAAAATTTGATTAAAGAATTTTCTTAAAAAATTAATTTTGGAAAATCTTAGTGAGTTTTAGGAAAATTAAATTTGATCAAGTAAAATTAAATTAATCAAATTAATTAAAATCAATATGATATTTTTGAAATTAATTTTCAAGTCAGACAATTGACCCAATGGGTAAATGAAATTGAAAATTTTTCTTCAGATAAAAAATTGGACTTGTGAACCCAAAACCAAGACCGAGACCCAAAAATTGGTCGAATCAAGCCTGCTATGTGAAATTGAGCTGACGGTCCAACCGGTGGCTATATCGGACCGGTCGGACCATCACTGGCCCGGATCGCACCAAGAACTGCCGAATCAACTTGGGGTGCCGTGAGGGTCTTGCACCTGTGATGGCACCACCGAGCACGATGGTGCTAGTAGCGACATTCCGGTGGCTGGTGGGTGGTCCTTCGGCCATTGAGCAATGGAGGAATCACACTCCTACTGGGACTCTATCGGATAATTTGATTTCAAATTAACTATTCCACTAATAATATTATCTTAATAGATTTAATATCCAATTAAATTCAATATTTATCTTATAGATAAATATTCTATTAATTTAATATATTTAATATTTAATATAATCTAATATTTATCTTGATAATTATTATATTAATATAATATTAAAGTGATTAAGTTTAATCATAGTTGAACTCTCTAAACTCTCCCTATTTAAAAAGAGCCATGAGTCATTATTTTGCACACACTTGAATTTAAAAGAAAATTGTAGAGAGAAAATTAACTGAAGAAATTATTTAGAAGATTTCTAGAGGTATTTTTCTTATTTACAACTTGACCCAAAAGTTTAGAGAAATTATGAAATTACCACATGGTAATTTTTTAGAAAATTTTCTGATTCGAAATGAGCCCATATTCGGTAGACATGAGCTTGAGGATAGTAGTGAAGACTTCTTGGTTGAAGCATTCATCCTAAATGAATCGAAAAGGTACAATTTTGATTAAGTGTTTATTACTTTAGATATCACAACCAAGTTCTTGTTTTTGGAAAATTTTTAAAACTCTGGTTTTCCCTTAAACTTATTTTCCACTGCATTTTCCAAACTTGATTTTTCAAAACTTGGTAGACGTGAGCTAGATTATGCTCTATCTATAAGTATAAACAGATAATTAAAATAGATTTTTCTTCTTCTTGAATGATTTAATTACATAGAAAGTGACATTCTTTAGATCTTGTGCATGTTTTAAGTTATATATGAGAATGGATGTGATATTATATATTTGTTATATAATTGTTATTTTTTGCCAATGTTATGGTTCTTAGGAAATAGACCATGGACTACCATCTCCATGTAGGACTGTTTTTTAAATTCATAGAATTCTTGCGAGTCGAAAACAAACATACAAGTTAAATGTAATTTTTCCAAAAGGAGTCCATGACGAGGAGATGATGGAGCGATGGCGGTTGAAGAGCCAAGGAATTCCTTGTGGTGAAAAATTATGTAATTTTTTCATTTATTTTCTAGAATTAAAATCTTGGAAACCTTGGCTGACAAAGTTATTTTAATTACCCATCTCCTTATATATTTGTTTTATATTTTTAATATTTATATTATGTTATATTATAAGTTTGATATATATGTATGAGATGATCCATAGTTGATTGACTAAAAAAATAAAAAGTGTGGTGATGAGAAAATAAATGTGTTGTATTGTTCCATTCACTACTTTAGGTTATTCGATTGCTATGAGAAGTGTGGTAATGAAAAGTTGCATGTCTAGGATTGGCATTGACAAGGAAAGACTTGGTTTTTAAGTGGTCAAATAAGACTTACCTCCCTTTCTTGGGACCTTACCTAGTGCACAGTTCACATTCACTTCGGTTTTTCCTTAAAGAAAAACTATGGAAAATCAAAATTGTTTGTTTTTAAGATTGATTGATTCTTTTAAATAAATGATTGTGAATATTATAAAATTTTCATAGCATGCCATGCATATATTGGAAACATGTCGTATAGATTAAGTAAGAATTCCACTAGGACTATTGTATGGTCATTCTTGAAATCTAGGATACAAATCTTGCATGTTTTTAAAATATTGAGTGGGTAAAGGTTCTTAAACAAGACTTACGACCTCTATTGTTGGTCCCTAAGTGATAACATGATGAAGTTTCGAGTCGGTTACTACCCTGGCCACACCCCAAGGTAAACTTTATCATGTGGCTTCATTGGATGAGATTTCCTTTTAAGGACAACTAGTTAGGCATGACTCTCAGTGAGATTGTCCCAAGATGACTCACAAATGAAAGCATGTTCATGATGGGTGTTGAGCCAATGGTTACACACTCAAGATCATCTCTTTTTAAATAGTTTCCCAAGAATTGACCAACCATTAAATGGTTGTTGGTTTTTGTGGAGTCTCGAGAATAAAGATTCACAAATTGATTGGATGTAATCAATGTTCTTACTAGTTAATCATGAGGCCCAAGGTGACATGATTGACGGGTGTGAGAATGATCATAAAAACATAAATTTTTTTAAGGTTTTAATAAAAGACACATGCATCATATTGCATTCTTGATATGTTGCTTGACTGAAAATATTTGCTTAATACAAAGATAGTAATTAGTGAAACTTTATTATTTTTCAATTCAAATATGCGTCCTACTCCTCTTATTAGCATTCTTACTGAGAATAAAATGAATGGGGATAACTTTGAGAATGGAAACAAAACTTGCTAATAGTTCTCAACTGTGAGAAACACAAAATCGTCCTTGACAAACCTTGCCCACCTAAAGCTCAGCCTAAAGCGAGAAATCGCTGGAGAGATTCTGACTTGATTTCTTGATTTTATATGTTAGCGAGCATGAGTAGTGTGCTGGAAAAACAACATGAGAATTTTCATACTACTAAGGAGATCATGAAAAATTTGGAGGATCTGCTTGAAGGCCAAGTTACATTAGCTCAACACTCCGCTATTATAAATTTGATGAACTTTTTCCAAAAACCCGACACTCGGGTCAAAGAATATATGCTTAAGCTTACGAGATTCTTTGCAGAAGCGAAGGATAACATGATTGAACTAGACATAAACACTCATATTGAAATAGTGTTCAAATCCTTGACTAAGGAGTTTGCTGGATTTAGGGCCGCTTACAACTTTGGGAACAAGGCGCTTACCTTGACTCAGCTTATGAAGGAATTACAATCCTTTGAGTTGGTGTTGAGTGGTGGTAAGCTGGTTTAGGAGAAACCTAAGGCAAACTTAGCCGTAGGCTCCTTGTCTTCTTAGGGGAAGTAGAAAGCTAAAGGAAAGAAGAAACCGACTAAGTCTTCGGTTCCACCTCGTGTGGATAGATAGAAGACTAATGCGTCGAATGATTCTAAAAAGATCAAATGTGTAGCACCCCTCACCCGTATCCAACGCCGGGATAGGGTTACGGAGCATTAACAGATTTATAAAACAATTTAACAACTACTTGGCATACATTTTCACAAATCAAGCATTCATTATTCATTCTCAATCAATTTGTCCCTAATACGAGCCTACGAGGCCCTAAACATACATTGGGAGTGGTTCGTGACTAAACTGAAAACTTTGGAAACATTTGAAACACTTATATTTTTTTCTCAAAACAGGGGACACACGCCTGCGTGGCCAAGCCGTGTGTCTCACACGGTCACCAAACATGCCAGTGTGGAAATTCAAAATATGAGCGCATGGTTGTGTCCCAGCCCGTGTCTGACCCTGTGTAACTCTCTGACTTTGGTAACATGGGCAACACACACGCTCGTGTGCCCTAAAAATGGCCATACACGCCCGTGTGCCAAGCCGTGTGCTAAGCCGTGCCCAACCTGTAGGGTTGATAAACCATAAATGTAACATATTTTAATTCCATTCTTGGCATATTTTTGGATGATTTATGATGAAAATTAGTTAATTTGATGCTCCTAATCCCTTAGATTCATATTTCTATACTTAGGAGAGCATTTGGGAGCAAAAGGAGCGAAAAAGGGGCCAAAATCAGAGTTTTTAGGATCCACACGGGCTAGGCACTCGCCCATGTGAGCCACATGGGCTGGCCACACACCCATGTGCCAGCCCGTGTCGATTTCGCACCTTACTTCCCTGTTACGTAGAAAAATCCAATTTTTAGGGTTTTTGAGCCTTCTAAAGTCTATAAATACACACTAGAAGAGGACAAAAGGGAGCACGCAGAGTAGATTGAAGAAATTACTCGAAGGAAGCCGTCAGAATCATCTCGGAAGTAGGATATCATTCAAGATTGAAGATCACCATCAAGTGCATTAGAAGTTTTTGGGTTCTTTATGTCTTGTTGTTTTGTTAATTCTAATATGTTTTCCTTTTACGTTATGAACTAAACTCCCTAAATACCTAGGGAGGATGAAACCTAGATGAATCTTATTATTTAATTATCTGAATTACATGATAAATACTTGTTCTTGTTCTTAACTATGTTTCTTAACCCTTGCTTTAATATTTTCAGGATATTAATTCAAGTTTAATGTGCTTATTCGGTGGAGCAAAAGTCCCTGTTTAAGAGAAGATCTAGCATAATTAAGCGGAGTTGATTGCAACCCTAGAAATAGGATGACATAAATCTACCGGATTAGAGTCAAATCTAATAAGGGAATCCATAGATCGAGTTAATGCGACGATAGGGGTTTTAATTAGAAAGAGATTTCAGTTAATCAACCTAGAGTTAGTTGTTTTTAGTCTCAAAAGAGATATTAACATAATTTAGGGATTTCTACGGATCAAGGCAAGTGAATAGATCGTTTAATTCAAAGTCAGAATAATAAGTGAAATCTAGATGGATTCTTCCTTGGGTATTGTTTTTATTCATTGGTTTAATCGATTACTCTCTTCACTCTCTGTCGCATTCATAGTAAATTAGTTAGTTAAATTTTAGATTAAAAAAAATTCCCTTAATTATTAGGCTAAATAATAGAAAGATAGTTATTACTAGTACTTTTAGTCCTTCTGGATACGATATTCTGGACTCACCATAGCTATACTACTGTTTGATAGGTGCGCTTGCCTTTGTTGAAATATTAGTTAGTTTCAATCCCATCAAGGGTATACTGACTTATGCCACATGGACAAGTCACACACCCGAGTGTGAGGCCGTGTGGAGCATACTGACTTGATTTCTAAAACTACACCAGTGGACACACGACCGTGCAACATAACCTTGTGTCACACACGGATGAGACACATGCCCGTATCTTTGTCCGTGTGGACAAAAATGGACTATTTACCAAGCCAATTTGCCACCCAAAATACATGTACCTACACCACAATTCAAAGGCACCAACACAAGGCATAATAGGCATTAATTCAATCTCATATCTAGCATATTCCATATAATTTCATTACCCATCAATCCAAACCACAAACTACCACAATATGCCACCTAATTTTATACCTAATTCACATATACAATTCAATTAACTACACACTCCCAAATATGCATCTTTTAGCCTAGTTTCACAAACAAACAAATGTCCATAAATCCTCCACAACCATCAACTAACTTATCACACAAGACATAAACATATATATTCAAACATACCAAAATAGACAAAAACATAAACATACCAATGCCAGTTCATATGGCCAAAATCTTTATTAAGTCATAACCATAATGATCAAAGTCCCTATACATGCCATATACTTAAAATACCAAAGTCCATAGGTGCCAAAAGATAGGTGAATAGTGTGAAGTGATCTCCGACGATCACCGAATCCGAGCTAGCTTGATAACACTATAAAACACGGGAAAAATAAACAAAGTAAGCTATAAAGCTTAGTAAGTTCGTATACAATAAATTAAATTCAATCTTAAGATTATAATCCAACAATTTGAATATATCAACATTTAGCATATATTAGCTAACAAACCTTTCATATACACAAATACGGTATCAATCACATTCTTCACAAGTTTCTCCGAACCAAAACTTCTACATGTCACGTACGTACCTGTACAGTCTCATGTCATTCTCATACTTAGTCACATCTTTCATTTACCCATTGAACCATTCGGAATAGAAATCGGGTACTTAAGGGTCTCACACAATAAGTACCTATACCATGGCCAGAAGCCAAATCAAGGTAGCTTATCCAAAATACTGATATCATGGCCTGAAGCCAAATTGATATAACTCGCACCCGAAGTGCCAATATCGTGGCCCGAAGCCAACTCTATGTATCCCTTAATGACATGTCACTAGTATCCTAAACTATTCCTAAGGTTCAGCCGGGATTTCAAATGTTGAATCGTCGTTGAATCACTATCGATCATAACCATAGTCTCGTATTCACAATGTATACAATATCAAAGCGTATGAAATATATTTTTATTAAAACTTATAATATACGAACTTACCTCGAATGTGAAAACAACGAAATAGGTCAATTAGTCGATAACTTTTGTTTTTCCCCAATCTAGATCCGAATTCCGCTTTTCTTGATCTAAATATATTAAAAATTAACTTATTTAATAATCTCTCTATTCAATTTAATCTAAAACACACATTTAAGCATATTTACACTTTTACCCCTAAAATTTCACAACTTTTACAATTTAGTCCTTATTACACAAAATCTCAAATTCATGAGATTTCTTTAATACCCATGATAGCTGAATTACTATAATGCCCCTAGTAGCCCACATTTATTAATTTTTCACACATTTAACCACTCATTTTCACATTTTCACAAATAAATCTCTATTTTGCATTTGTACTCAAAATCACTTTACAAAATATGGAAATATAGCAACAAGATTTCATATTTCATCATCAAACATCAAAGAACACATATTTTCATCAATGGAAACTTTCAAAATCTTTAACAGTTTTGCAAAATAGTTCCTGGGCTAGCTAGAACTAGTTTAATGATCACAAAACATAGAAATCATTAAAAACGAGATAAAAAATGGACTTACATGCTCAATATACCATAGCCGAAAGTTCCAAGCTTTGAAATGGTGTTTTCAATCCCTAATTTTGGTGGTTTCTCAAATTAAGGAAGATGACACCTTAATTTCTTTTTTTTTTTGTTTTATTATACTTACTAACTTAATTACTAATTTAACCTTTATAATTTCATTTATAATGTCCATAAATGTCCACTTAAACAAAAAATGGTATATTTACTGTATAAGGACCTCTATTATTTAATTTCATAGCTATTAGGTACCTTTAACTAATAGAACACAACTTTTACACTTTACACGGTTTAGTCCTTTTTATCAAATTGACCATTCAAACAATAATATTTCTTAGTGAAATTTTCACACAATCACTCAATCATGTTGTAAACATTAGAATAATAATAAAAGAAATATTTTGACCTCAGATTTGTGGTCTCAAAACCACTATTTCGATTTGACTAAAAACGGGTTGTTACAAAATGTTTCTTTTGCAATAGGAAATGACACTTTAGATCAAACTACAAGGAGTATAAGGATTACCTAGCTGAAAGGGGAAAATGTATGGAACTTTTTGTGGTTGAAGCTTGCTTAGTGGAAGAATCAATTGACAACTGGGTTATTAATTTTGGAGCCACTAACCATGTGTGTGTTTCTTTATAGGGGTTTAGCAAAACGAGAAGTCTACGTGATAGAAGTCTCTTGTTGCAGACTAGAGATGGGAGTTGTGTTTCAGATGAAGCAGTGGGAGAAGTTATTTTACATTTTGATAATTTTAGGAATATTTTTTAAGGACGGATTTTATGTACCTCATTTTAAAATGCACTTAATTTCTGTAGCATGTTTATTTTATGACAGTTATTCTATGACATTCAATAAAGGAATTGTTATTCACAGAATTCATTCTTTGATTTGAAATAGATTGATGGAAAACAATTTCTACTTTATCAAATCAAATAACTACCCGATGCTTCAAACTGAAATGGTGAATAAGAATATTAAAACTTCTCACTCTAATAAAGGGTACCTATGGCACTTAAGGCTTGTTCATATTAACCAAGAAAGAATCATTAGACTCGTAAAAGATAGGCCCTTAAGTATGCTTAAGGAAGTCATTCTTCCACAATGTGAATCTTTCTTAGAAGGTAAAATGACTAAAATGTCTTTTAGTGCGAAAGGTACAAAGGCCAACCTACCCTTAGAACTTGTGCACACTGGTGTATGTGATCCCATAAGCATCAGTACCTGAGGAGGTTATGAATATTATGTGACTTTTATCAATGATTATTCTCGATATGAATATGTGTATCTAATGTATTGAAAAAGTGAAACCTTTGATAAATTTCTAGAGTTTCATGCGGAAGTGGAAAAACAATTAGATTTATCTATAATGAATCTTTAGTCTGACCGAGGTGGGGAATATTTGTTGAATGAGTTCTTAGGATACCTTATAGAGAATGAGATTTTATCTCAATTGGCTGTGCTAGACACTCCACAGCAGAATGGCATAGCTGAGAGAAGGAATAGAACCTTGCTTGACATGGTTCATTCAATGTTAAGTTGTTCATAACTCCCTACTTTCTTCTAGGGATATGTGATACAAACAAATTGCTATATTCTGAATGATGTGTCAGCCAAGTATGCTTGTAAGACACCTTATGAATTGTTGCATGGAAAGAAACTTGCTCTAAATCCCTTTAGAATATGGGGTTTTCCAGCACTTGTTCTGGATAAGGATGAAAATAATTATGCATGTCTGTAGGATATCCAAAAGGAAAAAAAGGGTGGATTGTTCTATAATTTGAAAGATAACACAATTAAATTTTCTACTCGTTCTACTTTCCATGAGGAAAGCTACATAGATAACTTTAAGCCTCGAAGTAAAATGATAATCAAGAAATTGGGGGCGAGTAGGGAACAATATCGTGTGCTTCACTATTTCAAGTGCTTGAAACAATTTTGAGCTACCTTTTATTTGAAATCCAAATTGTCTTAAGCCTCGAAATGGTACATGCCTAGAAGACCTAAGTAACCCGAACGTTTCACGTGCATGATTATCTTGACTTTCTTATGTTTATTTTGATGAAGCCCTTCAATTCGCTTTATGTGTCTATAAGGTATTGCCTCTAGATTTGTTAACCCTTTAATTTGTTGAACTGAGTTTGTTTACTTTAAGAATAACCGAGCTAACAATATATCATTCTTAGTTAGCATACGACATGTCGCCTTTCTGCTCGATTTAGTCTAGGGGTTGTCTTTTGCATGTTTTGTGTGTTTACTTGAGGACAAGAAAAGACTTAAGTGTGGGAGAGTTTGATCAACCATAATTTGACATGTCAAATTAAGCTTCCCATTACACTGTACAAGCTTGTTTTCGAGGAATTTATATGTTTTTTTCATTTTTTATTTAGTTTTGTTTTTGGCTTTAATAAATAAAATATTGTGTTTTTACTACTTTTGAGACCTAAAATGGTCAAATGCGCCATCAAGGACATAATGAGTTGATTGAGTGCTGCAGGGACTCAAACATGGAGATAAGTGGTAGTGGTAAATGACACTGTTAAGTGGTACCGCTGTGTGACATCGCTAAGTGATACTGCGAGGTGGTATTGTGAGGTGAGATCACGAGGTGATAGCGAGAGGTGTGTTGCGAGGTGGTACTAGGAGGTGTGTTAAATGGTGGTACAGTGAGGTGAGATTGCAAGGTGATGTCGTGAGGTGATTTTGTGATACCCATAAGAATTTCAAAATGAAGAGAATGGAGACCACCAACTGTGGTATCGCGATATCCAAGCATGAATATTGTGGTACCTAAGCTCCTAAGGACCCCATTTCAAGACTGCCGTAGGTATCGAGATACCGTTGCCTGAGGTGGAGAAAAATGATTGTAAGGGTAGTTTTTGTCCAATACCAACACCGATCAAAATACAACATGTAGAGGAATTTTAGTCCAAAATTATGGGTTGTAAAAGTTATTAAAAGCCAATTTTGCTGAGAAAAAGGGATAACTTTTAGTGTAGCTTTTCTTTCATCTTGTAGGTTAGGTTTAGGGTAGTTTTCTTCTCCATAGCTCAGGGTTTACTTTTCCTGCACATTTTCTTGTGTTTCTTAGTGTTAATGATAGTTAATTTAGTTAATATTATAGCTAGATTTATTTGTTGGTTTAGTGCCTTGAACTTATTGTATTTTTAGTTTAATTATTAGTATTAATATAACTTAGTATCCTTTTAGTTTCATCAATAAAAGCCTGACCTTTAAGGGTTCTTGTTCATTTCCTTTGCTGGCATCTTCTTTACTTTCAAGCTTTTTCAAGAATGTATTTTCTCAATTTTCTTACTGATAAATCGTAATTATAACATATTTTAATCCCACATTTAGCTTGTTTTTGGAAGATTTATTCCTCAATTTATGTAAAAAGGTGCTCTTAACCCTTTCTTTTCATGTCTTATACCCAGGATAGAACCAGAGGATGAAAAGAACATAAAACAGGCCCAAAACAGAGTAAATGGGCCATATCACGAAATCGACACGGCCTGGCCCAAAGTCCACACGGCCGTGCCTTGTCAAGCATCTAGAACACGGCCTCAACCCCGATCTACACGGCCGTGCCTCAACGTAGAAATCTGAACACGGCTTGAAGACGAGTCACATGGGCGTGTGACATGGCCGTGCCCCTGTCTCGGCTTTAGAAAATTTTAGTCGAAAAAGGATACTTAGGGAGAAAGAATCGCATTCCAAGAGCCTATAAATAACCCCTAAGTACCACCTTTGAAGAGGCGTCGAGCTAGGCCAAGGAGCCAAGCCGGAAAGGTCAGAGTTGAGGGAATCACTCAAAGTTAGCCAGTTGATCCATCCCAAGAAGCCAGAATTCTACTCAAGACGGCGGATCTCTCCTTCAATCCCTTCAGGGAGTTTTAGGGATTTCTTATGTTTTGTTTTATCTTTTCTCTTGATATGTTTTCTTTAATTGTTATGAACTAAACCCCTCAGATACCTGAAGGGGATGAAACCTAGATGAATCTTGTTATCATTTTCTGAATTATATAATGAATACTTAGTTTGTTCTTAATTATGTGTGCTTAATTCTTGAGTTAATATTTCACGGATGTTGATTCAAGTTTGATGTGCATAGGTGGAGGAGGAATAGACCCTGCTTAAGAGTAGAACTAGCATAATTAAACGGAGTTGATCGCACGCCTAGAGATAGGGTGACGAGATTTTGCCAGATTAGGGTGAAACCTAATATGGGAATCCATAGATCGATTTACTGCTATTCTAGGGGGTTATTATAAGAGAACGAGAGTTCCACTAATTAACCTAGGGTTAGACGTTATTCGCCTCAAGAGAGGGTTTAATATACGTTAGGGAGTCCTACGGAACAAACTAAGTGAATAAATCATATGGTTCAGTGTTAGATAACAAGTGAAGCTTAGGTGGATTCTTCCTAAATGTATCATCGTGATCAACTGATTTTTTCTTTGAGTTATTTCCCAATTCATTCTTTTTGTCTTTGTGTTTTTAGTTTAGTAGTCGTTAATTTAGATTTAAAGCAACTTCACTTTATTTTAGGCTAAATAATAAAAAGAAAGTTAGTATTAGTACTTTTAGTTCCTTTGGGTTTGACAATCCGGTCTTGCCTAAGCTATACTACTGTTCGATAGGTACACTTGCCTTTAATCGTTGTCAGAGTTAGTTTCAAGGTTTGATCATTCGTTTTATAAATTTTAAATCTCTGATTTCAGCGATCAAGTTTTTGGCGCCGTTGCCGGGGAACTAAAATATTAAGAACACTCTATTTTTATTACTTTAGCAATTATTTTCTCTTTTCTTCGCAATTTACTTTTATTTTTATTTTTTTAGGTTAAATTTTAATTTTTGCTAAATTTTCCTTCTTTTTCTTTTCTCAGCTAGGTACCTCTAGTTTATGACTAGAAGGAACCCGAGAGGACCTTTGGTATACGATAGTGAAATTGAAGCTACCGTTCGTAGGACTCGCAGAGAAATCAGGCGAGCCCTAAATTGCACAGAGGAAGATCAAGAAGGCAGATCCAATCCTACTGAAGGGATGGACGAGAATAACCCACAACCACATGATGTGGGGGAGAACAATGCTCCACGTACAATGTTTGATTATGCTAAACCGCATTTAACAGGAGTGGAATCAAGTATTGTTAGGCCTGCTATAGCTGCTAACAATTTTGAATTAAAGCCTAAAACAATACAAATGATTCAACAGTTTGTTCAATTTGATGGTTTGCAGGACGAAGATCCAAACACTCATATAGCTAACTTTTTAGAGTTCTGCGATACCTTCAAAATAAATGGCGTTTCTGATGATGCCATACGTCTTCGGTTATTCCCTTTTTCATTAAGGAATAAAGCCAAACAGTGGTTACCACAAGGGTCAATCACTACATGGGAACAGATGACCGAAAAATTTTTATTGAAATATTTCCCATTGGCCAAAACGGCCAAATTACGGAATGATATATCTTCTTTTGTGCAGACGGATCTAGAGACATTATACGATGCGTGGGAGAGATACAAGGATCTCTTGAGAAAGTGTCCACACCATGGTCTACCCTTGTGGCTACAAGTCCAAACATTCTATAACGGGGTAAACCCCTCAACGAGACAACTAATTGATTTAGCCGCCGGTGGAACCCTGAACAATAGAACTCCTGAAGCAGCCTATGAATTCATTGAAGAGATGTCACTAAATAATTATCAGTGGCAAGTGACAAGGACGAAACCGATAAAATCAGCCGGAGTTTACAACCTCGATGCGATAAACATACTATCAACACAGGTAGAGATGATGAATAAAAAGATTGATAGTTTGTGCTCTTCGCAGGCACATCTAGTCATGCAGTGTGACGCAAGTGGAACTGTGGCGAATCCTGAGTACCCACCCTACCAACCGGAAACAAAAAGCGAACAGATAAATTACATAGGTAATAATTTCAGATCCAATAATAATCCTTATAGTAATACTTACAATCTAGTTTGGAGGAACCACCCAAATTTTTCATGGGGAGGTCAACGAAATCAAGAAAATCAAAGGCAACAACCTCCTCAAAACTTCCAAAATCAACCCTATCTGCAAGAGAAGAAGCCAAACCTCAAAGAGATGATGACAAAATTTATGACAAACACGGAAAACCGTTTCCATGAGTCTGAGAGAACAATTAAAGACAACGAGAAACGAGTTGGGGAACTTACTAAGTCAGTCAAGGAAGTCACTAATGCAATCGAGCAACTCACAAAACTAATGTCTAAACGACCGCAAGGACGTCTACCAAGTAATACCGAGATTAACCCTAAGGAGAAAATTCAAGCCATCACAGATCATGATAGTAAAAGGTTAGACAAACCAAACCAAGAGGTAGATGAAGGTAAAATAGAGGTAACGCAAGAAAAGCTGAAACCGGTAATCAAAGAGTACCAACCTTGTATACCTTATCCCGAAGCGATGAAAAGAGACAATTCAGAAGAACAGTTCGGTAAGTTTCTTAAACTTTTAAAGAAATTACATATTAACTTACCTCTTCTTGAAGCTCTTTTTCAGATGCCAGATTCGAGGAAATTTCTAAGACAGTCCTTGACAAGCAAACGCAAAATAGATGAAGAGCACTATGTGGAATTAAACGCAACATGCTCAGCAATGTTACAGAATAAACTACCGCGAAAGCTAAAAGATCCAGGGAATTTTACTATTCCATGTTTAATTGGTAGTTTAACTATTGATAATGCGTTAGCTGATTTAGAGGCAAGCATAAATGTCATGCCTTATACATTGTTTAAACGACTAGGTCTAGGGAAGCCCAAACAAACTAGGATGAGCATTCGATTAGCTAATAAAACGGTTAGAATTCCTAGGGGCATTATCGAAGATGTTCTTGTCAAAATTGATAAATTTGTTTTCCCAGTAGATTTTGTTGTCTTAGACATGGATGAGGATAGTTCAATCCCCTTAATTTTAGGAAGACCTTTTCTAGCAACTGCCAAATCTAAAATTGATGTTGGTACAGGAGAACTCATTCTTCGTGTAGGTGACAAATCAATCAGTCTTCAAGCTCTTGATTCGGCCAGGACAACAATCGATGAAGGTAAGAAAGTCACTTCAACTGATAATCAAATTGTTCAACTTTCATCACAGGAAACACCAAAAGAACAGAACCCTGAGCTGAATCATAAACCCCAAGCTAACAAAGAAGGATTACATAAGGAACGAAGCCTAGGGGTTGGCAAACTAGAAAAGTAGAAGACACAAACCAAAGAAAAACAGGAACCACACAAAGTAACACCAGAAGAACCACCAGAAGAACTCATAGGGACATCAAATCACTTCAAAATAGGAGACCAGGTGCTGTTAGACAAAGCTAATCCTCGCATCACTACATCAAACTTGAAAGTAACGAGGAAATTCCTCTAAAGGTACACGATATCTTCCCCCACAGAACAGTCGAGGTAAGCAATCTAACATTCGGCACTTTTAAGGTAAACGCTTCTCGACTTAAACTTTATCAAGAAAATAGAACTATAAGCATGAGGGAAGATATTCACACCTTTAAACCTCCCTGATTTTTTTTAATTTCAAGGAAAGTCTAGCTTAAGACTATAAACGAGCGCTTCTCGGGAGGCAACCCGAACAACTAACACTATTTACTTTTAAATTTATCGGTTTCTTTTCTTTCCTTCTTTCTTCTAACCAAAAGTGAAGAATTTCAAGGCCACACGGTCTTACACACGGCCGTGTCCGTGACCGTGTGGACCACCAGAATCTTTATATTGACTTATCAGAGGCCGTGTGAATCAGTTCCAACCACTTTTCAACGTCACAGATCCAACCACTACCCCACGGGCTCTGTAAAAGTGGCACGTCCTTGTCTCTCGATCGTGTGAAGCTACTGACTTACACAACATGAGCAGAACACGCCCGTGTCTTACAACCGTGAGAGGTTATTGACTAGTCGACCATGGGCAGAACACGCCCGTGCCTCCCAACCGTGCTAACATACTAACTTCACATACACGGGCGTGGTTAGCAGAAGAATGGCCAGGGAGATACAGTACGCACAGACACACGACCGTGCAAGACGGTCGTGTAAATCGACACGCCCCTGGTCCACGGGTGTGGGAACATGCCAGATTTGAAATCCTATTTAAACCCTACAGCCCTTCCCCCTTCTCCCCATCTGATTTCTTCATTATTTTCTTTTCTCCCTTCTCCCTCTCAGACTTTTTCCTCTTTATAATAAATCTCTAGATCCTTGAGCCATCAAACATCATGTCGAAGAAGCAAAAAAGGCCAACCATAGTCTTCTCAAAGAAGAACGATCAACATGAGTTCATGCCAGCAGCTTCGTCTACTCACCAAGCCAAGGGTCTTTGAGACCAATTAGTTTTTATTTTTCTTTTCTCTTTTGCTTCAATTTCCTTCTAATTGACAATCTTATGCTTAGTTTAGTTTAACTTATTTTAGTTTCTTAGTGTTAGGTTTGCCAGGCTGCTAGGGAATCACGCCACTTTCGCCACCGCCAGCACCTCCGCAGCCCTAGAAGTCACACCCACCTCACGAACCATCCATCAATAAGGACTCTCCGGTCCATCCACCTTTCGTTTTATTTTTATTTTCCTTCTTAGTCTCCTTCCTTTTTTCTTTCTTGTCTTAAATTATATATTTAGGTTATTTTAAATGTGTCTTAATAATCCCTGGCTAATCCTCTACGAGCTCCCCAATTTCTTCATCTAGCACAGGTTCGTCATCCAGACTGACCTCTTCAAACATACACACCACGACCTCTACCATCCTCCAAGGACACCATCCAAAATTCAGGGAGTATTCTTTCCCCTTCTTTTTTGATTTATCCCATAAATGTTATACCTATCTTTGTACATTGAGGGCAATGTACATCTTAAGTGTGGGGGGTGAATATTTATCTAAAGAAGGGCCTAACTTTCTACATTATTCTCAAATCCAGCCAAACTTTTTTCATTATTCTCAAATCCCTGAATTTAGTCTTGTTTTTAAGTAAATTTTTCATATTACTAATTAGGATGAAATTTCTGATGATTTATGATTTTTATTGACATGTTTTAGATTAAGTCATTAATAATTGTTTATTGATAATTGAATTTTAAAGATACTAGAGAATCAAGCATGATAAGTCTATTTTTTTTCAGAATAAAATTTTTGCTTGGTTGTTAACCTAAATTTGAATATTGCTTTGAAATTTGAAATTTATGAGATTGATGTCAAAACACCCATAATTTTTGTGAGATTTTGAGCCCTTTAGAGCATATATTCTTTTTCGTGCTAACTTTTTGATTATGAGTGTGTCAACTTTAAACTATTATTCTAGAACTTGCCTCATTTATACATGTTAAGACCACATCTATGATTTGATATACAGAGATGATAAAGGCACTTAGGATTTAACCCACTTACACCACTAAAAGGCCTACCTTCATAAATTAACCCCTTGTGAACCCCGTTTAACCCTAACAACCCTTTCTATTGACTCACCCACTAATTTTAACCCAAAACCGTAATTATAACATATTTTAATCCCACATTTAGCTTGTTTTTGGAAGATTTATTCCTCAATTTATGTAAAAAGGTGCTCTTAATCCTTTCTTTTCATGTCTTATACCCAAGATAGCACCCGAGAATGAAAAGAACATAAAACTGGCCCAAAACAGAGTAAATGGGCCATATCACGAAATCGACACGGCCTGGCCCAAAGTCCACATGGCCGTGCCTTGTCAAGCATCTAGAACACGGCCTCAACCCCGATCTACACGGCCATGCCTCAACTTAGAAATTCGAACACGGCTCCGAAAGGCTCTCGCACATCCGAGGCACCAAGGTGCATGTGCTGCCCGATGACCCCGCACCACGGGATGGCCTAGGTTGCCGATGGTGCCCGAGGCTCCCGCACATGTCTGAAACGGGGACAGTTTTTTTAGGCCACTTACACTTAGTATTTTTAACTGAAAATTTTTCCTGTTGGCCCAAAGCAAGTACAAGAAGCCGAATGAAATATGGCATGATGGCATGGGATGCCATGGCACGGTAGAAAATTGATAAGTGCCTGGAGCCACCAAATGTTGGGAGCTCGCACCCGCACCACCACGGCCCCCGTTGTGCCATGTTCCCCGAGGGGGCGGCACGGCCAAGTGTTTAACTAACTCCTTACACCAAGTCCCCTACCTACGGGGTCGGGACCCCAGGGTCGGGACGTGCAAAAAGACGAGGGGGATGAGAGGAGGGACGAATCGAAGCGATAAAGGGCTGAATCTCATTGGATCGTGGCAACAAGGCCACTCTGCCACTTACAATACCCCGTCGCGTATTTAAGTCGTCTGCAAAGGATTCTACTCGCCGCTCGGTGGGAATTACGCTCCAAGGAGGCACCCGCGACTTGTCCGCCGCGGTCGCTACACCTACGACACGTGCCTAGTCAGAAAATGATACTTAGGGAGAAAGAATCGCATTCCAAGAGCCTATAAATAACCCCTAAGTACCAACTTTGAAGAGGCGTTGAGCTAGGCCAAGGAGCCATGCCGGAAAGGTCAGAGTTGAGGGAATCAATCAAAGTTAGCCAGTTGATCCATCCCAAGAAGCCAGAATTCTACTCAAGACGACGGATCTCTCCTTCAATCCCTTCAAGGAGTTTTAGGGATTTCTTATATTTTGTTTTATCTTTTCTCTTGAGATGTTTTCTTTATTTGTTATGAACTAAACCCCTCAGATACCTGAAGGGGATGAAACCTATATGAATCTTGTTATCATTTTCTGAATTATATGATGAATACTTAGTTTGTTCTTAATTATGTGTGCTTAATTCTTAAGTTAATATTTCGCGGATGTTGATTCAAGTTTGATGTGCTTAGGTGGAGGAGGAATAGACCCTGCTTAAGAGTAGATCTAGCATAAATAAGCGGAGTTGATCGCACGCCTAGAGATAGGGTGACGAGACTTTGCTGGATTAGGGTGAAACATAATATGGGAATCCATAGATCGATTTACTGCTATTCTAGGGGGTTATTATAAGCAAACGAGAGCCACTAATTAACCTAGGGTTAGACGTTATTCACCTCGAGAGAGGGTTTAATATACGTTAGGGAGTCCTACGGATCAAACTAAGTGAATAAATCTATGGTTCAGTGTTAGATAACAAGTGAAGTCTAGGTGGATTCTTCCTGAAGGTATCGTCGTGATCAACTGAGTTTTTTTTCGAGTTATTTCCCAATTCGTTCTTTTCGTCTTTGTGTCTTTAGCTTAGTAGTCGTTAATTTAGATTTAAAGCAAATTCACTTTATTTTATGCTAAATAATAAAAAGAAAGTTAGTATTAGTACTTTTAGTTCCTTTAGGTTCGACAATCCGGTCTTGCCTAAGCTATACTACTGTTCGATAGGTAAACTTGCCTTTAATTTTTGTCAGAGTTAGTTTCCAGGTTTGATCATTCGTTTTATAAATTTTAAAGCTCCGATTTCAGTGATCACTTACATTTACCATTTATGCATATTTTACGTTATTATTGTGTTCTTGTTTGCTTAAGTATGAGTATGGGTAGCTAAATCTAAAGTGGTTGGTTGATGAAATTATTGTCTAGTTAATTATTGGTATAGGGACTAAATCGTAAAAGCTAGACTAAATTGAATAGACTTCAAAATTTAGGATTGATGACCCTAAGGGAAAATTTAGGTAAGTGTGTAATAGCCCAAAATAGGGCCGAAGAGTTTAGGGGCATTTTAGGAATTTTAGCTTAGTCGAGCTCGAATATTCTTAAGGTTGGTACTTCATAATGCTTTTGACTATTGAATCTTAACTATCAAATCAATTTATGAAAAAGTATTCTAGAAACCCTTAATTTTAGAGAAAGGACTAATTTGTAACAAAGTAAAAACAGTGAGCGTTTATGGGGTAATTAAACCAGTTTTTTAAATTGAACCTAAAAGCCCCTACTTTCAGCCTAAACTCACAATAATTGTTCTTCAAACTTGTAGTTGTCATCCCTTGCTATTCCCCTTGTCTTCTCAATCGATTTTGAAGAACATAAATTACCATAAATTACCCCATAAAACTTGGTTTGAGTCAAAACTTGGTTCCAAAGTGTTTTTCGCCTTTTTAGCATGATTAGAAGGTTTTTAAACTCCTCTTGAAGTTTCGTTAATGATTTCTCATATTTTAATCAATTTTGTAAAATTTCCTAAAAGATGTCCAAAAATGTCGATACCATGAATTAAGTAGATTTGTCTAGTTTGAAGGTTGCGAATCAGGCGTAGATGATTAAGTAGATGAACGAAACTAATTTTAAGCAAAAAGGTTGAGTATAGATGGAGATATTGGTATATAAAGTTTGTTATGTTAATAGTTTAAGTTACATGGGAACCTAGCTTGAGCTTGTGTTTTAGTTAGTTTGAGTGGATTCTTGGTTGATATTTGACAATGGTTATTGTATGATTTATATGTACAAAGCTTCAAATATGTTAGAGCTAGCAATGAGCTAAGGTAGCGTTAGTTTAGCTTTCAATTTTTCAGCAAAAACATAAAGTGGTGAGTGTATGGGATTGTTGCTCGTAAACACGAGTCATGTGTTGCTTGGGAATTTAGATGTAGCTTAAACTCCTACTCTAAATTCCAAGTGTAAGTTTTCTTGAACTTTACTTGTCTTATGGTTATGTGGTTATATAATATGAATGGTACGTGATATGTGGATATGGTGCCTATTGTGTAAAGCGCAATTGTATACATGCAATAAATATGTAATATATAAGTTATATGACTATGCTAGTGTTTTGCAAAAGATGCTTATATGCAGTGTTGGTGCAGGGTTAATCGATAAGTAATATGTGATGCTTTTCGAATATTTTGGCCTTGTGATTTTGGAACCATCGATATAGTTGGCATGCCATAGGATTGTGAGTACTCACTTATATGTATAGTAGTTTTGGGCGTTGAGGCCTTGGGATATGTTTGGAGGGATAAGAGAATGAAAGTTAAGCTTCATTCAATGGGACATATGAGGGGAAATAAGGAGAGTGTTAGTTATACGCTTCACTTTTGGGACATGTTTAACTTTACGAGTCTATGTGGTGTAAGGAGATCCGTGTATCCGATTTGTGATGATAGAGCTCATTACATGTTTCACAATCCAAGTTCCATCTTATCGTATTTTATATAATTGTGTGGAATATGTTCTATGCTTGAATGAATATGTATATGTATTATTAGAATGACATTGTAGACGATGCATGATTTCATACTACATGACACTAGACTTAAGAATGTGGCACTAGTGAGTAAATGTCTAGTTGTGTTGCATGATGATATGTTTATGTTGTGGGAATTCTAGCATTAACTAAGCTTGTAAAAGCTCATCCCCTTATTTCAACATTTGTAGATTAGTGACGTTACGGTGTGAGCGGTGTGGTTTCTAAGGAAGTGATCCAAGGAAGTCTGGTTATTCTTCGTAGGTGCTTTACTATTTTTATTTGTTTTGGGGAAATAGGCAATGTGGTAGAACCTTTTGAATTGTTGATCTTTGGACATTTTGAATTGGCTTATTAAAATTTCATGTTATTTTGATGTTAGAATACTTAAGCATTAACAATGGCATAATGATATTGGCTCGTATTTGTTTTGGTATTTAGTACTATTGATTAAGCCGTATGAATGATTATTTAACTTTGTACTTGATGCATGTTATTTAGGAGCCATTTGAGATGAAATATTTGCTTTTCTATGCTGTATTTTTAGCTCCAGTAGTAGAGGTATCAATATTGGGCTTGAAAAATTGATACCTCTGTGAATTAAAATGTACAGGAAACATAATAGAGATTTGGAATCGATTCCATTGCTTAAGTATCGATACTCGGGGAAGAAATATCGATACCTTGTTTGATGTACCGATAATTTTCGACAGAGGGGATTTTAATTAAGAAACAAAATGCTTATTTGGTATCATTTTTCCAAGTGGTATCAATACCACTTCAGGAAATTATCGATACCTAGAAGTGAGTATAGATACCTACTGACATTTTTATGGAATTTTGCTAAATAGCCTTTATACATAATTTTGCTTTAATGTATGATCGTATAACAAATGATTTGCATGTAACATTGTTAAAGTAACTATTGGGACGTATTAAAACTTGTTCGACTTAACCAAAGATGATCGATTTGCTTGAATCTTGCTTCCAGTTTTATGAAAATGAGATGAGATGGTGGTGTGGCATCCCGTATTTGGGCTTGGCGACTAGGCTGGGTATAGGGTATTATAAAGTGAGACTGAGAGGAGATCTTATCAGGCACCAA
The DNA here is from genome assembly GCA_005393395.2 of Gossypium australe. Lineage (NCBI taxonomy): Eukaryota > Viridiplantae > Streptophyta > Magnoliopsida > Malvales > Malvaceae > Gossypium > Gossypium australe. The sequence continues at coordinate 62,384,366 of CM016624.1, read as the reverse complement.
TTTGATAGTCCTGAATTAGTTGGTTAGTTCGAGAGATAAAACGAACTAATTTGTCTAAGTTGGTAAAATTAAAGTCGAGCAGTAAAATTGAGCCAATTTAGGAGTAATAGCGATTTACATCCCTAAATCAAAAGTTAACTAAGAAAATGGAAATCAACCAACCGATTTCTATTATCGTATTTGTTAGTTTTACACTTTGCATTATTTACAATTCAGTCTTTCTGTTTTATGTAATTAATTAGTTTTAATCAACTTCATTTGTAGATTGTCTTAATATAGAAATTAGTGAATAGTAAGCTAGTTTTTCTGTTGTCGTATGTGAATTGATATACGAATTGTGGAAGTATACACATTGAATCATGTACAAATATGTAACTGAAAAACAAAAATATAGATATGTACAGAAAATGTCATGGAAAAAGAAAGAAAATGCACGAGGTAGGAAAAGAAAGTCCCTGGCTTGGACTGGAGTGTAGTTACTTTATTCAGCCCTCCAAGTGGAGTTACAGGCACTGGCTTTATGCCATACATTCCTCTTCATGGAAATTATTTCGTCCCCCTCTTTAACAGTTTCCATGAGCTCATCAATAAGATGATCGATGTCACGGTTTTGTGTAGTCGTAGAAGCTGTTGGGGTGGTTGGAACAAGATCTTTACCTTTCATGGTGGCAATAGTGGTAGTTTCACCTTTCGCTTCTTTTTCTTCACTCTCAAGATTTAATGATGTCATCTTTTCAGGCTCCTTAGCAACAGTTTCCCCTTCATTAGCAATGGTTCTCGAATTCGCAAATTCAGTTCTGGCAGCAAGAGTTTGAGTTGCTTCGTTATAGCTTCAGGAATCAAGAGCAAAGTGGTGGGGAAGGTAGGGAATTCTGGCATCAGCTTTGTAAGGTTCTTCTGCTGTGATCTTTTAAGAGTCAAATCTATGCTCCTCACATAAGTCCAATATTAAGCCTGCCGCTCCTAGTCCTTGACCATCTCTTCAGGTAGTTAAAGTTGCCAAATCTCAAAGAGGGAAATCCTTTGCTCCAATTGCTTTAAGAAATGTAACACTTGCTATTCGAAGGAGCTGCGAGATGCTGAGGGTGCTGCTGTGGGAAAATGTGCAGTAGTAGAAGTGGCAGCCTGACTATGCTAAGTTGATTTTGCAACATCAATGCCTTGGACTTTGGCAAAAATGGCTCGAGACAGTCCACCCTTGTTAGGGGTGACATCCTCATAAGCATTGTGAGGGACTCTAGCAGTGCGACACAAAGCAGTAATGAGGGGAAGTTTAGGCTGCTATCGTTTTCTCAGCATACCGGTACACCTCTTAAAAAATGATTCGACAAATTTTGATTCTTCTCCCCATGATGATGGAGTGTAATAAGAGTGTAACAGCCCGTTTTTAGTCAAATCAGAACAGTGGTTTCAGGACCATAAGTTTGAGGTTAAAATAATTATTTTATTATTATTTTAATGTTTACAGCATGATAGTATGATTGTGTGAAAATTTCATTAAGAAATTTTATTGTTTGAGTGCTTAATTTGATAAAAAGGACTAAATCGCGTAAAGTGTAAAACTTGAGATCTATTAGCTAAAGGCATCTAATAGCTATATAACCTTAAAGTGGAAGTCCTTATGTTGTAATTAGACCATTGTTAATATGAGTGGACAAAGATGGACATCTTTTTAATGGTTTTAAAGGTTAATGTATAAGGTTAATTAAGTAATTAGATAATTAAATGATAAATTAATAAAAAAATGGCCATTTATTTCATTCATCATCTTCCTAGCCAATATTTGGGTTGAAAAAGCCATTGAATTAGCTTGAAGCATTCGACACCTTCCCTAGCTTGCATGTAAGTGATTTTGACTCGGTTTTTAATGATTTCTATGTTTTCGAAGTCGTTGTAACTTAATCTAGCTAGCCAAGGACTAATTTGCAAAACTGTTACAGGTTTAGGGTTTTTCCATTGATGAATATGTGTGTGTTTTGATGATTGATGATTGAAATTGTATGGTTGTTGTTAGTTAAACAACATTTGTAAAGTGATTTTTGATAAAATTGTCAATTAGGGATTATGTAACACCCCAAACCCGGCCTAAACGTTACGACCGGATCTGGCATGTCACATGAAAGGAATGTCTAAAAACTGTGCGTTCGTTAAAAAGCTCGTATTCTTTATAGTTGTTGTGAAAAATCGAGTTTAAGTAATTTTGAATAAGAAACGGTTTATTATCATCTTAGGAAAATCCCATATTGATCATTTAATAATAAGCAGTAAACAAATCAAAAGCTAAACCAAATAAAATACCAAAAATACAGTTAAAGTGGCCCGATTACATAACAAAAATCCCAGTTACAAATAAGTTTAACTAAGAGAACGAGTTTACGAGAAAAACATTGTATGGCCACCACAAGTCTGCCTCGGCTCCCAAATACGCGATCTAACGATTACCTGCAAAATTAACTAAGGGGTGAGTCACCGAGACTCAGTGTGTAAATCCCCATCCAAAAGATGTTAAGCTCGTACACAAATTCATATGCAAATATGCATGTCATGCAACCCATCCAACCTATCCATCCGAAACTCCCAGATCTACCCCGTGTGGTACCAAACCACTGGTGGTGCCAAACCACTGGTGACCCAAAGTCACTGATATCAATATAATTGTGGTGCCAAACCACTGGTGACCCAAAGTCACGAATAATCCATATGTGGGGCCAACCCACGTTGTGATACCAAATCACTGGCGACAATCCCGTTATATCAAATGTGGGGCCAACCCACTGTGGTGCTAAGCCACTGGGACGAGTCGCTATGAGGTGCCAAACCTCTGGTGACCCAAAGTCACGAACATCAATAATCCAAGTGTGGGGCCAACCCACATTGTGATACCAAATCACTGGCGACAATCCCGATATCAACTGTAGGGCCAACCCACTGTGGTGTTAAACCACTGGGACGAGTCGCTATGAGGTGCCAAACCTCTAGTGACCCAAAGTCACGAAATTAACTGTGGTACCAAACCACTGGTGGTGCCAAACCACTGGTGACCCAAAGTCACGGATATCAATCTTCCCCCTCCTCTCATCATACCCATGTCCATGCCATGTTCATCAGTCATAATAATTCGTGTATGCAGTATGCCAAGTATGCAAATCATATATCAAAGATAACGCATGAAATGTATGACCATCATAATCAGAACAACAAATACGATATAACCAAGCTAATCAACCTCTAAAGGGTATAACAGTAATTTTTACCTACCAAGGGCATTTTCGTAATTTACCTTTCAGGGGTATTTTGGTAATTTACCCACTAAGGGTATTTCAGTAATTTCGTACCTGAAATGGCCTTTCCGAAGGCCCAATGTCGCCACTAGCGACTCAGCTACCATTTCTGGTCCTTACCGGACTATTGGGCCTAAAACCCGATTTCGGCCCATTCGGGCCCACATACTTGTGTGGCCCACCTAGCACAAATCTAGCCACCTATATAAGTTCCACCTAGTCTAGTTCACTATATACTATATCATCATACAATTTACTCATATGGGCCCACGGGCCCATTGGGCCCACTTCGGCCCATCGTGGCCCAAGCAGCCCAACCCACAAGAATACTACTGATGGCCTCAACTATCGCATCGAAGCCCCACACGTGCGCTCGCACGCTCGTGTGGCTACTATTGCCGTGACCGGCACTTCGGCATTTGCCGCTCTACAACTAGAGTAGAGAGAGTTACACACCTGATAGGACTCTGGTGTTAAACCGCGCTGCGCCCACTGCTGTGCCCAAACGTCCACCAAGGTATGTTAACTCTCCTCCTGGAATGCTCTTTATATAGCTAGCTCTTCACCCTTCTTCTTTGTATCTTTCCGATGTGGGATCCCTTCGTCAGTAGAGTTTAAATTCAACTGAAACTCTTGCCGTCCAATCCGCAAAATAAATACTCCTTTGCTTCTCACGAGATTCGAACCCAGGCTCCTTGTAGCATAATCCACGTCGCTAACCACTTGGCCACAAGCTCCTCTTGTGTCTTAAACCATGCGCAACTAAATATAAATCTATAGCCAAATTCTAAGATCCAAGTAAAAAGAAACCAAAATGCAAAAGCCAAGACTTGAACCTTGGACCTCCTTCCTTCCTTGTGGCGTCACCCCCTTGTCTCTTATGTGGCGTCACTTTTCCACTACACCACACACTCCACTTGTGTCATTTTCCTCCACTTTTTATTCTTAAGGCCTACCTGCCAACTTCCAGGGGCTTTTCCGCCTAAAACCAAAATTTCCCTAAAGCCTAAATTTGATCCCGGGACTTCCTAGAAGCCCTCTAACCTTCCAAAATCACTTACCTAATAAGTCTAACTTGCATTAATACCGTTTTCTAAAATTTTAAACGCTACTATGCCTAAGGCCCATTGGGCTCAATCCTACTAGGCCCAATTTCAGGATGTTACAGATTAAATTGAGAAATGTTAAAATTTTGTGGTTAAATTGTGAAATAAATGAAAAATATGGGCTGCTATGGGTTTATATGAAATTTCGCTAGCATGGGTAGGAGCTAATTGCATGAATTTGTATTTTTATGAGATAAGGACTAAATTGTAAAGAAATTGAAATATTAGGGGCAAAGTGTAAAGTTACTATAATGTGATTTTTGGGCTAAATTGAATATATTGATGATTAAATGAGTTAAATTTGATAATATATAGATCAAGAAAAATGAAGTTCAGATTTAGATCGGGGGAAAAACAAAGTGTTGGATTAATTGATCAATTTCGTCGTTTTGGCATTCGAGGTAAGTTCGTATGTTAATAAGCATTAGTATAATTGTGTTTTAAATGCTTTAATATTGAATAAATTGTGAATACGACCTTGCAGATATATTCGACGATGATTCGACAAATGTGAAATCCTGGTTGAACCTTAGGAATAGATTAGGATACGAATGACATGTCATTAGGGGTTATGTGATTTGGGTGTTGGTCCGTACGTCCTACCGGTGGATGAGTTATCCGACATGTGTTGCAGATTCTCTTCAGCTTGTGTGAGCAGCACCATGTAGCTTCGTCATGACCGTCAGCTTGTGTGAGCAGACCCGTTGATAGCTCGAGAGTGAGCATTTTATGTGATATGAGATTGAGATAGCTTCGGCTATGTATGTGGCACTTAGGGTGCGAGATTCCTGAGTATCCGATATTATTCCAAATGGTTCAAAGGGTATATCGAAGATATGAAATGGTGAGAAATAGATACGTGTTAGTATAGGTATGTACGGAAACTATATGAGCATTGAATCTATGGAAGTTGTGAGTTTATGATTAATTATGTGATTGAATTTATGTTAAGCTCATGATTAAATGTTTTGTAGTATATTATGTTCATATTATTTGAATGGTGAATAAATGGTGAGTTTTGCTTATTAATTCATACGAGCTTACTAAGCTTTATAACTTACTTTATTTATTTTCTGTGTTTTATAGTGATACCGAAGTTAGCTCGGATTAGGGAATCGTTGGAGATCTCATCACACTATCAAGCTATCATTTTGGTACTTTTGAATCTATGTTTTTGGTTATATGGCATGTATAGGAGTTATGGTCATTTTGATGCATATGTTAGTAATGAATTTAGCCATTTGGGTTGGCTTGTAAATGATGAATGTTTAACTATGTGTATAGCCATGTGAGTTGGCTTATTTTGGAATATTTAGTGATGTATATATATGTGCTAATGGTTTTTTTGTGTGATTGGTAATTACTATATAAATGCTTGTGGTGAATGTAACACCCCAAACCCGGCCCATACGTTTCGACCAGATCTGGTATGCTACGGGTTGAACATTAAAATCTTTTGCTAAGTTGGTTTTAGAAATCATAAGTTATTAGGCAATATTTGAATAAATAAGTGACATTTGAAAAGAAACCTTGTATTATTATTATTTGGTATAAATAAACCCCTGACATAAATTCATAAGTTGCAAATATTAAAAAAACCTATTTAGGCGAATATAAACTATGGGGCCTTATTACCTAAATATTCCCAAAACAAAACTTAAAGGAAAACCTAAAATAATCTATAGAAATAAAAACTTGATGGCCCCTCGAGTCCGTCTCGGCTGCCATGTCCACGATCTACTGCTCATCTGGAAGAGTAGAGAAAAAGGAAAGCGTGAGTTACCAAGACTCAGTGTATAAATCTCAAAGCACACAACGACCTGAGCCCACAAACACATTATGGGCCCTGGCCCATACATAAAGGTATCAATCATAATCACATGATAAACAATAATTAATGAATAATAACCCAACCCATCCTAGGTTTCCATCCTCTACACACCAACCCGTACCAACCATCACACCTTGGGGATTTCTACAATCAACCCTCCATCCGCTACACACCATAACGACAGCCGTACTGCCTATTCCTGTTATTCAGGAATCATTAAACGTGGCATAGCCACCGATCACCATGTGACCTATCATTTATATTTGTGGGTTTTCTACCACCGATCACCAAGTGACCTATCATGCACTTCCCCTTCAATATCATAATCCCCACCCCATGCATACACACATAAAGAAAACAGCATGCAAACTTATATATTTTTCGATACACATAGAGAGTTCTATGTTTACGTACCTTACATCCTTGCCTAACCCTTTTAGGGTTCCATTCGACTGTCTATACAGCCTCTTTCCGGCTTTTTAGCCCATAACATACATATATATAGACATACATACAGGTTTAATAGTGTGTTAGAGATCTACACACCTGATTACCGATAAAACGATGCTTTCTATGTCAACGCTATCCTTAGTCGACACAACTGTTATTTTCCTAAGGTGTTGTTCAGAAGCCGGTCCACAACCAAGTGGCCAATCTCAAATGGTAGATACCGCTCGTTTCTTAAACTTAGGGATTCTCTCCTTTGCCTCATCCATATTTAATTCCATCACAAATCCTTATTAGAACTACTATCACAATATTTAATCGTTAATCCTCATCATAAGGTTAAGATCTTGTATACAATGAACGAATCTAGTAAAAATCTAGGGAAAATCTTCTTACCTTAAAATCCTGAAATTGGAGACTAGCGATTTTTGGCTTTTAGATCTAGACAACCAAGTTTCCTTCAAATCCTGGAATGCCGCCCAACATAGAACCATTAAACTATTAGCTTTTCGGCTTTTGCCTTTCAAGAACCGAAATAGAACATGAGATCTAGCAGGAGTCGACACTTACCTTAGCACAGGGAATTCAGCTAGCACTTGGAGAGAAGATTCGGCAATGTCAAAGAAAAGATTTAAATGCCAGAAGATTAGAACTAATTTTCAAATAGGATGAATAAAGAGAAACTATGGAGATTTCGGTTTTTTAGAGAAATCGACACAAGAGGAAAAGAATGGAAAAGAGAGAAAAGAGAGTGAAGGGAGAGGTTTCGGCTTTTGAAGAATTTAAAGAAAGAAATTATAGAAGAAGAGGCTAGGGATTTTCGGCACAAGGAATAAGGAGAGAATTAGGGTTTTAAATGCCAGAATCGAGGAGCTATCCCCCCTATTTATAGGAATTTCGGCATCTCCTGTATAAAACCGAAAACGCCCTTCCTAATTAATTAAAATTCAAGCTAAATGAAAGGGAAAATTTGGCACCCCTTTGCCATGCAGTAGCCGATTTCTTTACTCCTCTAAGTGGTGGATTTTTGGCCATCACCTTCCTTGTATATAGGCTCCTATCTTTTCTCCTTTTTATCTTCTAAATTATCAATTATAAACTCCATATAAATCCTCCTATTTTTGAGCCTTGTAGCCGTCCACTTCATTAGACCCTAATGCCGAAATTTAACTCACTTAAATTAAAAGATTTGGGCTCCATAAAACTTAAGTTTTGGGCCCCTAACTCTTTGTGTGTGGCATCACTCCTTGCTCCATTTTAAGTGCTGAAAAGGGCCCAAAAACATGGGCTCCTTGCGGCCAAAACTTGGGCCTCTTTAATTGTTAATGGCGCCACCTTCTAATTCTCTTACATTGCCACCTATTGTTGGGCCACAAGCCCATGTTTGTATTTTAAACATAATTACCACCTTTTAACTCTATAATGCCCAATCTAATAATTTAACCAAGGCATTTGCCTAGTTCTGAGCCTAATTTGGACCTCTATCACTTAAATTAACATATTAAACATATCCTTACACTAAATGTATAGGCCCATAAATTTAGGATGTTACAGTGAATGATTGTTGTGAATTGGTATTAGGAGTATCAAATGGTCTATAATTGAGAATTGGTATGCTTGTGATGTTAGGTAAAATGATGCTTAATTGAAAGTGACCATTTAGATGATTTGAGAATGTGAGTTTTGGTATGAAATTGAATGGCATATTGTGGTATTTGTGTACCTTGTATTGTTGGTGTTGTTATAGCATGAATTGGACTTGGTTTAGATGAGTTTTAATGCCATTTGAAGTTGTGGTCATATGCATATTTGGTTGGTGAATGTGAATGAAATTGGGTGAGCAAAATGGCTTGGTAAATAGCCTATTTTTGTCCATACGGAAGAGACACGGGCATGTGTCTCAGCCGTGTGTGACACACAGTTTGGTGACATGGCCGTGTGTCCCCTGGTGTTAAATTAGAAACCAAGTCAGTATGCTCTACACGGCCCAACACACGGGCGTGTGACTTGGCTGTGTGGCATAAGTCAGTATACCTTATAGGTTTGGCACAACTTAGCACACGACCTGGCACACGGGCGTGTGTGGCCATTTCAAAGGGCACACGAGCTAGACACACGGGTGTGTGGTTGGCCGTGTGACCCAAGTCAGGAAGTTACATGGGGTCGGACACGGTCTGGGACACGGCCATATGATCCCAATTCGAATGTCCACACGGTCTGTGACACGGGCGTGTCTTTAGCTGTGTGAGACACGCGGCCGGGCCACACGGGCGTGTGTCCCCTGTACTTTGCAAAATTTTCTAAGTATTCCAAAAATTTCTAGAGTTATTGGTTTAGTCCTGAACCACTTCTAATGCATGATTTGGGCCTCGTCGGCTCGTATTAGGGACAATATGAATGATTTATATGTGGAATGGAAAGAAATTATGATAAATGTATGTTTAGTTGTGTAATAAGTCTGGTAATGCTCTGTAACCCTATTCCGACAATGAATACGGGTGAGGGGTGTTACAAAGAGCATCCTTTCCTTTGAAATAGTCGTGTTGTGAGTTGATGGCATAAGAGGACTATTTAGAAAATGGTACCATATTTTCCCAATAGGTTTTAAGGAAGCCTTGTCAACGGTATATCAATCATGACTGAAAATAGTCCAACGTGTACCTTCGACACATAAATGATTTAAGACTTGAGTCAATCCATCAGCAGTGACATTGTCAGTGAATGGTGTGTGTTCAACTTACACATCAGAGATCCCAAATTGGGCATTAATATGATCTTCATCGAATGAAACTGAAGTGCCACAAACATAGATAAAAGGAGAATCAGGTGAATTAACATATGCATAAAATTTACGAACAACCTTTTCAAAAATGTCCTTAGGGTGCAAATAGAAAATACTCCACCCGTGCTTCTCTAAGATGGAGGACACAGACTTGTCATAGCCCATGTGTGGTTTGTCCTTGAACAAGAACCCTTGTTCAAAACAAAAAAGGCGTTTTGAGAGGTTAGTGTTGTATTTTGTGACCGTGGCACTGTTAAAGAAGGTTTTAGGGTGGGTAGCACTGGCCTATGACGATTCAGCAGCCTTCAAAGCAATCTTTACTCGTACCATGGGAGGAGGATAGAAAGAAATCTTAGAAAATGTGGTCAAAGTAGGAGAAGTTGAAGAGAAAGAAATGGTAAAGATGGAACTTTGTGGGAGATGTAAGAGACGTGAGCAGTTGAAAAGAAGTGAGTAGAGGAGATAGTGTTGACAGTTCAGAAAAATGAAACATGTAAAATAATATTTGTGGCGTGGAAGGGGGAAAATAAGGGGAATTTTGGAGGGAAAATGTGAGGTGACCTAGCTCTAAAATAAAAGTTTTGGCTTTTTGTACTTGGGCTACCCAAGTAACGAAATGGGCCCAGCTATCCAAAAATGTCTATGTTAGACTTTTATGTCTGTTCAACCCGTGTTACCTCGTACCTCGACATTCATTCACCCATGTTGTCATAGCATAATTTCCTTTTGAGATCCTGTGGCAAAGTCCTTTTAGTATCACAATTGATAATTCCACACTTTTATTCTGTCTCCAAAAATCTAGAAAAACTGCTCATTAACAGAAATGAATAAAATATTAGTGATACAGATAATAAAAATGAAATAATAGTAAAGAAATTAAAGAAAGGAAAAATAAAAACAACATTGCTAACTCAAACATCTTGGAGGTCAATGGATTGCTTGTCACGATCCACATGAGCACCCCAGTAGTGCTTCAAGCATTGTCAATTAACTTTGAATGTGACCCCCATTTTCGGGCCTTTGATACTAACAGATTCATGCGGGTATACTTGAGCTACTTTAAAAGGACTTGACTAGCGAGATTTTAATTTACCTGGGAACAATTTGGGCCTAGAGTTGAACAACAACACTTGTTTCCCTTATTCAAATTGCCTTGGTGTAATTCTGTTATCATGTCAGTGCTTGGTTTTCTCCTTGTACAGTTTAGAATTTTCATATGCTTGTGCCCTAAACCCTTCCATTTCATTCAGCTCTAACAACCCTTTATGGCCAGTAGCGACCCAATCCATGTTCAGCTTTTTAATAGCCCAAAATGCTTCATGCTCGAGCTCAACAGGTAGATGACATGACTGCCCATAAAAAAGCTTAAAGGTGATATCCTTAATGGTGTTTTAAATGCAATACGATAGGCCAACAAAGCTTCATCTAGTCTAGAGGACCAATCCTTACGAGTTGGGTTCACCATATTTTTTAGAATCTTTTTAATTTCCCTGTTAGAAATCTCAGCTTGTCCATTTGTTTAGGGATGATATACTGTGACAGTCTTATGTTTCACTCTATACCGATGCAAGGCATTGGCCAGTAGCTTGTAATCAAAATGAGATCTTTCATCACTAAAAATGGCTCTAGGCGTACCGAATCTTGTGAAATGTTCTTGTGCAAGAACATCATTACTGACTTTACATCATTAGTAGGAAGCACAACAGCTTCAACCCACTTAGAGACATAGTCCATTGCCAATTGTATGTACAGGTTGCCCAATGACGGTGGAAATGGACAATTCCCAATAAATCAAATAACTCAATCTCCAGAATATTTTGCAGCGGCATTTCCTGTCTCCTAAATAGATTTCCTGTCCTCTGGCAACGGCCACATGACTGATAAAATTAATGAGCATCCTTGAACAGACTCGGCCAATAAAATCTCGACTAAAGTACTTTGGCAGCAGTTCTCGTTCCTCCAAAGTGTCCTCCGTAAGGACCTGAATGACAATGTTGCAGAATGCTATGTATTTCATCATCAGGGACACACTTCCTAATTAACTTATTAGCACAATGCTTAAATAGGAAGGGTTCATCCCAATAATAATGCTTGGCATCCTGAAGGAATTTTCATCTTCTTTGACTGTTGAGATCAGGTGGCATCACACCACTTACTAAAAAGTTCACTATATCAGCATACCAAGGTAATGTCATGGCAACTAGCAGCTACTCATTTGGAAAGTCTTCTTTAATAAGTTTGTCATTATCGTATTCATTTCTAGGTTCTAACCTCAACAAGTGATCAGCCATGTGATTTTCAGTCCCCTTCCGATATCTAATTTCCAAGTCGAACTCCTGCAACAAGAGTATCCACCTAATCAATCTTGGCTTGGCATCTTTCTTGCTCACCAAATACTTAATAGCAGAGTGATCCATGTAGACTGTGACCTTCATACCAACTAGATAAGAATGGAATTTATCGAATGCGAACACCACGACCAATAACTCATTTTCTGTGGTGGTATAGTTAAGTTGTGCATCCGTTAGGGTTCTGCTCACATAATATATTGCACATAGTACTTTGTCTTTCCTTTGCCCCAGCACTGCTCCCACAACATAATCGCTAGCGTTACACATGAGTTTGAAAGTCAATGTCAACTTCAGAGCTATTACAATTGATGCTGCTACCAATCGTTTCTTCAATTCTTCGAAAGCTACCAATCAATGTTCATCACAATTGAAAGGTTTATTTTGCTCCAGCAAAGGGCACAAGGGTTTAGATATCTTCAAGAAATCCTTAATGAATCTTCTATAAAATCCCTCATGACCTAAAATGTAACGACCCATTTTTAGTGGAATCAGAATAGTGGTTTCAGAACCACAAATCTGATGTCGTAAAATTTATTTTAATATTATTTTTCGGTCTACAACATGTTAGAATTATGGTATAAAAATTTTGTTAAGAAATTTCATCGTTTGTATGCTCAAATTGTGAAAAAGGACTAAATCGCATAAAGTGCGAAAGTTGTGTTCTATTAGCTAAAGGAGTTAAATAGCTATAGAACTTTAAAGTGGAGGTTCTTATGTGGTAACTAGACCACTAATTGAGTTAGTGGATGTGCATGGCTTGGTATTTGGGAAAATTTTAAAGTTAGGTAAGGGTAAAACGGTAAAAAGGCAATTAAATGTTAAAATAAATAAAACAAAACAAATGGTCACCTTTCTCATGCAATTCTCAACCCAAAAAAAAATTACAGCAAAGAGGAGAGCTTGGAGAGTTTGAAACTTTTGGCTAAGAAACCTCTTGCATGTAAGTGTATTTGGTGTTCGTTTTTGTTGATTTTTATGTTTTTGGAATTGTTGTTACTTAAGCTAGCTAAATAGGGGACTAAATTGGAAAATGGTTGAAAAGATAAGGTTTTTCCATGAAAGCATGTTGGTTTTTTTTGGTGTTTAATGGAAGAATATGAGTCCTTGTTGTTAATTAAACAGCTTTTGTTAAGGGACTTTTGATGAAATTGTCAAATAGGGGCTAAATTGAGAAATGTGAAAATGTTGTGTTAAATGTGTGAAATATTGAATTGTATGGGCTGTTATAGGCTTATATAGAATTTTTCTAGGCTTGTATAGGGAAGAAATGGCATGAATTTCATTTTACGAGCCTAGGGACTAAATTGTAAAAAGGTCAAAAGTATAGGGCAAAATGGTAATTTTGTCATAACATGAAATTTAGATTGAATTGAATAGAAAGTGAATTAAATTAGGAAAATTTGATTATATAGATCAAGACAAGTGGAAACACGAAAATTTACGTGTTTTTACATGCCCTTTTTAACTTAAAATCATGCTATTTTGGTTAAATTCTTGTCGAAAATAATTAAATATTATAAAATAATTAAATTTTTTTTAAAAATATGAACATGATGAATTTTAATTAATTTTGATTAATTTTGTCTATTTTCGACAAATTCGCACAAAGAGCGAAAATTGGCTCGGCAAACACTGCTCGAAGAATAAACCCGAAAAGCAATTTGAAGTATCGAGGAAAACTTATTTCCAGTCCAAGACGGTCCAATTATGAATATTAAGTCATAATATAAATAATTTTAATTTATTCCCAATTTAATTTGGGCTAAATAAATTAATCTTAATTAATTATGGAAAAAGGGCCAGTTGAACCAAACAGATTGAACCGAACCGATCAAAGAATTGGGCAGCCCAAACCGTCCATATGCTGGCCCAAATCAGCTTATTAGCTGATTAATTAAGCTTGCAAAGTGGCCCTTGAAGACTTGTCAAAGTTGCATTCAACCCCCTCCACAATTAGTGGCTTTGTAGATTTGCCCCAAGCCATATTTAGCAAAGTTGAAGCCATCAACTTTGCCACATAGGTGGCCGACCAAGGTGTGGCTCTTTGGCTGCTATTTTTAGCAAATTTCAGCTGCCACATTCAGCTATAAAAACCCCCCTTGGCTGATCATTCAAAGCATCCCTCATCCCTCATCTAACATTCACATCTCTTCTCTCACAACTCTTCTCTCCTCTCTCACTTTCTCTCAACTTTTCATTTTCCTATTTCCTTGCTCTTGTGCCGATTTCTCCCCTTGGGAAAGGGGTCTTCTTCAGCCATCATTAGCAGCAATTAGAGTGTTCATAAGCCACCTTGATAGCCGAGGACAATGGAGGACGAAGAACGGAGCAATTAGCCAAGCCACGGAGAAATACCAAATTTGCTTCTTGTTCCCTATCTCTTTAAATTTTGTTGTTGTTTTGACAAACATGTTTATGAATATTTATGCTATTGGAATGGTTAATTTAATCAGCTTAGCTTGAATTTAATTTGTGTTGGGTTGATTGCATATCGTCCTTTTAAATTATTAAAATTGTGTTTATACTGTTATAGGTCTCGGTAAAATGCTTGATTTAGTAAAATCATGCTTAAGTTATTCTGGCATTTTAATTGTTTAGTTAACTAAAGAATTAATTATTTAAACACATTGAAATTGTAATTAATGGATACAGTACTTAGTCAGTGCATGTTTTGTAACACCCCCAAACCCGGCCCACAAGCCCTGACCGGATCTGGTATGTTACTGCGGAAGAACGGTTGAAAATCTTTTTGACTTTAGAATAAAACATGTAAATTTGTTAACTTTTGAAAACCATGTCCATTTAAAATTATACTTAAACTTTGTTATTATAAAATGTCCAAATTAAAACTTTAATGTATATGCTTTGAGTAAATAGGTGGCTAAAAATAAAATCATCTTCACATAGTAATTTAATTAAATCAAGCCCATAATAAAATAATACCAAAAATAACAACAAGGCCCTTATTACAACCCAATATTTAAACAAAATACTTAATTTCAAAAATGCATAAAATAATCAAAATCTCTTCTTTTGCATGGCCACCTTGTATCCACTCCAACTCGGTCCAAGCTCATGAATGACCTGAAATGGTTGAGAAAATTTGGGTGAGTCCACAGACTCAGTGCATAATCATTACACATGTTTCCACACGTATGGGCTTAACCCATACCCACACAGTCCATACCAATAGATATGCAAAATGTATCCCAGCCCAATCCTAAGTCCATCCGTTACACCAACCTTAGCAGACTCCCTGCCTAAGGCCGTGGCTAATCCACCGATCACAACCGAGTGATCCCACATATCCTACCTCGGCAGACCTGCTGCACAAGGCCGTGGCTGAGCCACCGATCACATCGTGATCCTCAAATCCTACCTTGGCAGACTTGCTGCTCAAAGCCGTGGCAGAGCCACCGATCACGTAAGTGATCCCAACAGTAATCCGTCCACGGTGATGCACTCAGCTATCAACCGCCGAGATGGGCACCTAGCCAACATCTCCCTTGATGAAGCACACAGCTAATCATCAAGCGCTAATGTAGCACGAGGCTAACATTAGACCACGTACATAATATGTACACCCCGTCCTTCCTTGATCAAAACCAATCCCCATGCACATATGTTAATGTATCATGTCAAATCAACATATAGAGTGAGTATAATCACATGCTCATTACCATATCAAACAGGCACCATAAATAATTTAATATCACAATTTACTAACCTGTTAACCGATTACCCCAAACATGGGTATCCACCACTTTAGCCTTTATTGTCGGCTACCACACATCATACACAAGTATATACATCAATACACAAATAACAGGAGAAACAGTGCGATAATTACGCACCTGATTAGCACAGTTGACTAAACCTCGAAATCACACGTGGCTCCTAAAAGTCTCAAGTCTCCAAATCTCGGTAGATCACTACTACAAATGCTGACTATACGCCTCCTAAAAAGGTTCTGCCTTCCCTACAATCGGCCAAAACTAAACAACATAATCATTCTAATCAACCTCTAAGGGTATAACCGTAATTTTACCTACCAAGGGCATTTTCGTAATTTACCCACCAAGGGTATTTTCGTAATTTACAACTGTAATGGCCTTTCCGAAGGCCTAATGTCGCCACTAGCGACTCAGCTACTATTTCCGGTCGTACCGGATGATTGGGCCTAAAACTCGATTTCGGCCCATCCGGGCCCACATGCTCGTGTGGCCCACCTAGCACAAATCTAGCCACGTATATAAGTTCCACCTAGTCTAATACTAACCAATCATACAATTTACTCATATGGGCCCACGGGCCCATTGGGCCCACTTCGGCCCATCGAGGCCCAAGCAGCCCCAACCCACGAGAATACTACTGATGGCCTCAACTATCGCGTCGAAGCCCCACACGTGCGCTCGCACGCTCGTGTGGCTACTAATGCCGTGTAACCGGCATTTCGGCATTTTGCCGCTCTACAACTAGAGTAGAGAGAGTTACACACCTGATAGGACTCTGGGGCTAATCCGCGCTCCGATCACTCTTGTGCCCAAACGCCGTCCAAGATGTGTTTACTCTCCTCCTAGGATGCTCCTTATATAGCTAGCTCTTCACCTTCATTCTTTGTGTCTTTCCGATGTGGGATCCCTTCGTCAGTAGAGTTTAAATTCAACTGAAACTCTTGTCGTCCAATCCGCAAAATAAATACTCCCTTGCTTCTCATGAGATTCGAACCTAGGCTCCCCTGGAACATAATCCATGCCGCTAACCACTTGTCCACAAGCTCCTCTTGTGTCTTAAACCATGCGCAACTAAATATAAACTATGGGCCAAATTCTAAGGTCCAAGCAAAAAGAAACCAAAATGCAAAAGCCAAGACTTGAACCTTGGACTTCCTTCCTTCCTTGTGGCGTCACCCCTTATCTCTTATGTGGCGTCACTTTGCCACTACACCACACACTCCACTTGTGTCATTTTCCTCCATATTTTATTCTTAAGGCCTATCTGCCAACTTCCAGGGTTTTTTTCACCTAAAACCAAAATTTCCCCAAAGCCAATATTTGATCCCGGGACTTCATAGAAGCCCTCTAACCTTCCAAAATCACTTATCCAATAGGTCTAACTTGCATTTAAGCCGATCTCTTATTCTCCAAAAATTTAAACGCTACTACGCCTAAGGCCCATTGGGCTCAATTCTCCTAGGCCCAATTTTGGGATGTTACATGTTTAATTCTTCTAAGGTAGCTGAAGGTTAAATTAGCATTGTATTTGGCGATACATGTGCCTTGCATAACTTGCAAATTATTGTGATTAAACTGTTTCAAGGTAAGGAGACTTTGTTACCTCACATAGTCTTTTATATGCTTATTATGTTGAATTAATCGTTTGAATCGACATAGAAATATGCGAGAGATTGTTTAATTTAATAAGTATGTACGTGCAATAACATGTTTACCTTTATAAATCTGTTTAATCGGTCGAATTGACATAGGAATATGTACAAGAGATGAATGGATTTTTTATTTGTAAATATGTTCATAAGTTAGCAAATTACCGAGTTGCCGTGAATTTATTCGTAACAAGTATAAGCATGAGTTTAATAATTCTAAGTTAAGAAATGTAATTAATCCAACAATTATATCATCTTGATTAAAATCAGCTTTTGAAATTGTGCATTAGAACTTTATTTTATTTTATTTAGTTTACTTTGTTTTCTAGTTTTTAATCATTTCTCAAAACCAAATATTTTTCCTTCACCAAAGTGTTTAAAATCATTTTCATAAATAATTCTTTTACAGTCCCTATGGGTACGATAACTCGACATTTACTTGTCACTTTATTACTTGTTGTGATTGTGTACACTTGCACATTTCCACCGTTCCAAGTTTTTGGCGCCGTTGCCAGGGACTATTTTTCAAAAGCCATTATTTGTAAATTTCTCAGCCTTACATTTGGTTTAATTTTTCGTTTAATTTTTAACTTAGTTAATTTTTCTGTGAACATTTCAGGTGTTTATGAGTATTGACCAAATTATCGATTTACTCCCTGTAGACCCTAAGATAGAACGAACCTTTCGACAGCGAAGAAGACAAGCGAACCAGAGAAGGACCGAAGAGATGAACTTCGAGAATATGAATCAAGGAAACAGAGCAAACCCTGCTCAGAGTCCTATCCTTATTGCTGATGATAGGGATAGAGCTTTACAACAGTATGCTGTACCAGTATTTAACGATCTTAGTCCGGGTATTAGGAGACCCGAAATTGAGGCACAACAATTCAAGCTGAAGCCAATCATGTTCCAGATGCTTCAGACTGTG
The DNA here is from genome assembly GCA_005393395.2 of Gossypium australe. Taxonomy (NCBI): domain Eukaryota; kingdom Viridiplantae; phylum Streptophyta; class Magnoliopsida; order Malvales; family Malvaceae; genus Gossypium; species Gossypium australe. The sequence goes on along the minus strand of CM016624.1, from coordinate 62,366,257 downwards.
GGCCAATTCAGTGGAATGCCTACTGAAGATCCTCATCTTCACTTAAGACTATTTATGGAAGTGAGTGATTCTTTCAAGTTAGCCGGAGTTCCCGAAGATGCCTTACGATTGAAGTTGTTCCCATATTCATTAAAGGACAGAGCTCGTGCCTGGTTGAACTCATTGCCACTGAATTTGTAACATCCCGAAGTTGGGCCTAGTAGGATTGGGCCCAATGGGCCTTAGGAGTAGTAGCTTTTAAAATTTTTGGGAGAACAGGAGATCGGCTTTAGTACAAGTTGGACTTATTAGATAAGTGATTTTGGAAGGTTAGAGGGCTTCTATGAAGTCCCGGGATCGAACATTAGCTTTGGGGAAATTTTGGTTTTAGGCGAAAAAAACCCTGGAAGTTGGCAGGTAGGCCTTAAGAATAAAAAGTGGAGGAAAATGACACAAGTGGAGTGTGTGGTGTAGTGGCAAAGTGACGCCACATAAGAGACAAGGGGGTGACGCCACAAGGAAGGAAGCAGGTCCAAGGTTCAAGTCTTGGCTTTTGCATTTTAGTTTCTTTTACTTGGATCTTAGAATTTGGGCCATAGTTTATATTTAGTTGCGCATGGTTTAAAGCACAAGAGGAGCTTGTGGCCAAGTGGTTAGCGGCGTGGATTATGTTGCAAGGAAGCCTGGGTTCGAATCTCATGAGAAGCAAGGGAGTATTTATTTTACGGATTGGACGGCAAGAGTTTCAGTTGAATTTAAACTCTACTGAGGAAAGGATCCCACATCGGAAAGATACAAAGAAGGAAGGTGAAGAGCTAGCTATATAAAGAACATTCCAGGAGGAGAGTTATCATACCTGGTTGGCGTTGGGCAAAGGAGTGCTCGGAGCGCGGTTTAGCAGCTTCAGATTCCTATCAGGTGTGTAACTCTCCCTACTCTAGTTGTAGAGCGGCAAATGCCGAAGTGTCGGTCACGGCAATAGTATCCACACGAGCGTGCGAGCGCACGTGTGGGGCTTCGACGCGATAGTTGAGGCCATCAGTAGTATTCTTGTGGGTTGAGGCTGCTTGGGCCGCGATGGGCCGAAGTGGGCCCAATGGGCCCGTGGGCCCAATTGAATAAATTGTATGATGATGTAGTATATAGTGAACTAGACTAGGTGGAACTTATATATGTGGCTAGATTTATGTTAGGTGGGCCACACGAGCGTGTAGGCTCGAATGGGCCGGAATCAGGTTTTAGGCCCAATAGTCCGGTAAAGACAGAATTGGTAGTCGAGTCGCTCGGGGCGACATTGGGCCTTCGGAAAGGCCATTCTAGGTACGAAATTACTGAAATACCCTTAGTGGGTAAATTACCAAAATACCCCTAGAAGGTAAATTACTGTTAGACCCTTAGAGGTTGATTGGCTTGATTATGTCGTATTTGTTATTCTGATTATGATGGTAATTCATTTCATACGTTATCTATGATATATGATTTTCATACATGTCATACTACATACGAATTATTATGCCATATTGCATGGGTATGATGAGAGGAGGGGGAAGATATGATTCTAGACTGTCACCAGTGGTTTTGACCACACAGTGGGTTGGCCCCGCTTTCTATATTATTTTTGTGACTAAGTCTCAGTGGTTTTGACCACACCGATATTATTTGTGACTACGGTCACCAGTGGTTTTGACCACATATTCTTTGTGACTCGTCCCAATGGTTTGGTACCACAGTGGGTTGGCCCCACATATCGATATACGGGATTGTCATCAGTGGTTTTGACCACATTATGGGTTGGCCCCACACATATTATTTGTGACTACGGTCACCAGTGGTTTTGACCATACCGATATTATTTGTGACTACGGTCACCAGTGGTTTTGACCACACGGGGTAGATACAGGAGTTCAGATGGTTAGGTTTGGGGTTGCATGGCATACTTACTTACTTATGAAACTGTGTAAGGGCTTATATCTTCGGGATGTGGATTTACACACTGAGTCTCGATGACTCACCCCTTTAGTTAATTTTGCAGGTAATCGTTAGATCGTGGATATGGAGTCGGGGTGGACTCGAGGTGGCCATGCTCAAGATTGCATTTCTTTCATTTTAAATGGTTACTTGGACTTATTTCATTTTATTTTAAATTTGGGATTCTGTTATGTAATAAGGCCTATGGTTTTATTTGATTTTAGCTTTTAACTTGGTTATTGCGTATTATTGTTAAATGTTTAATTCGGGATTTTCCTAAAATGTTAATAAACCGTTTCTTATTCAAAATTACTTAAACTCGATTTTTTGCAATAAACATTTAAACTCGAAATCTTTAACAAACGCGCAGTTTTTAAACAACCCTTTTATGTGACATGCCAGATCTGGTCGTAATGTTTAGGCCGGGTTTGGGGTGTTACAGAATTCCATTTCTACATGGCAAGAGTTAGCCGAGAGATTCCTCATGAAGTATTTCCCGCCAAGCAAGAATGCTAAGCTGAGGAACGAGATCACTGCCTTCCACCATGGTGAGTCCTTGTATGAGGCATGAGAAAGATTTAAAGAGTTATTACGAAAGTGCCCTCATCATGGAATCCCACATTGCATTCAACTTGAGACATTATACAATGGTCTCAATGCTCACACAAGGATGGTAGTGGACACCTCTGCTAATGGTGCTCTCCTTTCTAAGTCTTATAACGAGGCTTATGAAATTATTGAGAGGATTGCTAGCAACAATTATCAATGGCCAACCAGTCGAGCAGCGTCAGGAAGACGAGTCGCTGGAATACATTAAGTAGACGCTCTTGCTTCACTCGCATCTCAAGTATCATCAATATCCTCAATGCTTAAAAATCTTACTACTAATGGGTCTAATAGTTTTGCAGCACAACCACTTAATCAATTTGAGAATATAGCCTGTGTTTATTGTGGTGAGGGACATTTGTTTGAAGAATGTCCGTCAAACCCAGAATCTGTATAAAACATGGGTAATCAGAACCAAAATCGAGGAAGGCAAGGGTTGCAATCAAATTTTTATAACCCATCATGGAGAAACCACCCGAATTTCTCTTGGAGTAACCAAGGGGCTGGAACCAGTGCCACTTACACCCAACCCAGTCGCCTAATTTCCCACAACAAGTTCATAAACCAGTTCAAGCTGAAGCATCCAATAGCTTGGAGAGTTTGCTGAAGGCATACATGGCAAAGAAAGACGCCTTAATCTAGAGCCAAGTAGCTACATTGAAGAATTTGGAGAATCAAGTGGGCCAGCTTGCAACTGAACTTAGGAACCGACCACAGGGTACCTTACCCAGTGATACGGAAAATCAAAGAAATCCGGGAAAGGAGCACTGCAAAGCGCTAACACTGAGGAGTGGAAAAGTGATAGAGCCCAATACCATTGAAGCTGGAAAGGAGCAAGCTGAGGCTCAAGACTCAGAAGAAGTTCAACCAAGTGTTGAAATCCCAGTTTCATTAGGACCAGAATCTACAAAAACTGACAAAGTAACATCAGGATCAGCTAATTCTGATCAACTAACAACTTTGTTAGATGCAGAATTACCGCCAAAGGCAAATCAACCAGAAGTAGTTCCAGTAATGAAACCACCACCACCCTACCCTCAAAGACTTTAGAAGCAGAAGCAAGAGATTCAGTTCAAGAAGTTCTTTGACATACTCAAGCAACTTCATATCAACATCCCATTGGTTGAAGCACTTGAGCAAATGCCGAACTATGTCAAGTTCATGAAAGATATCTTGTCTAAGAAACGAAGACTTGGAGAATTTGAGACGGTAGCTCTGACGAAGGAATGCAGTGCATATCTTCAAGACAAACTACCCCCAAAATTGAAGGATCCTAGATGTTTTACCATACCGTGCAACATTGGAGCAACATATTGTGGTAAGGTATTATGTGACTTAGGTACAAGTATCAACTTGATGCCTATGTCAATATTTAGGAAGTTGGGGATAGGAGAAGTTAGACCAACTATGGTTATGCTTCAACTAGCAGATCGATCCTTAGCACATCTAGAAGGAAAAATCGAGGACGTATTGGTACGTGTAGATAAGTTTATCTTCCCTGTTGACTTTGTAATTCTAGATTTTGAAGTAGACAAGGAAGTACAAATCATCCTAGGAAGGCCGTTCCTAGCAACTGGAAGGACCCTTATTGATGTGCAAAAGGGCGAGCTGACTATAAGTGTTCAGGATGATCAGGTAACATTTAATGTTTTTAAGTCAATGTGATTTCCTAACACAATTGATGATTGTTCTGCAGTATCCGATTTAGAGGATTTAATAGTGGAGAAGGAACTCAACTTTGTTGAGGATCCGTTGGAACAAGTTTTGACATCGGACCCTCCAAATGATGAAGAGGAGGATGAATACTTAGCTCTGCTAGGAGCTAATCAAAAGGGATTTAACCCGCAATCCCATTTTTGAATCTTTGGAATTAGAGAAAAGGGATTACCCAACCAAAAGCATCAATCGAGGAGCCACCTGAGTTAGAACTCAAGGTATTACCTACACACTTAAAATATGTTTATTTAGATAACGTCTCTACTCTGCCTGTGATTGTTTCAGCAAAATTAACTACTGAACAAGAAGAGAAACTTATCATAGTTTTGAAACAATTCAAGAAGGCTATCGGATGGACCATAGCTGATATTCACGGTATTAGCCCATCTGTATGCATGCACAAGATCATATTAGAAGATGGCGAGAGAGGAACGGTTGATGGACAACGGAGACTGAACCCTATTATGAAGGATGTAGTAAAAAAGGGAATTATCAAGTGGTTGGATGCGGGTATAATTTACCCCATCTCAGACAGTTCATGGGTGAGTCTGGTCCAGTGCATGCTGAAGAAAGGAGGTATCACGGTCGTAGAGAATGAGAACAACAAGTTGATACTAACTAGAATAGTTACGGGATGGAGAATCTGTATCGATTACCGGAAGCTGAACAAGGCGACTAGGAAAGATCACTTTCCTTTGCCGTTCTTGGATCAGATGCTGATAGACTCGCAAGATGAGATTACTACTACTTTCTCGATGGATATTCAGGGTATAATTAGATTACAGTAGCACTGGAAGATCAACACAAAACGACATTCACCTACTCGTACGGTACGTTTTCATTTAGACACATGCCATTTGGTTTATGTAATGCACCAGCTACATTTCAAAGATGTATGATGTCTATTTTTACTGACATGGTTGAGAAGTACTTGGAAGTTTTTATGGACGATTTTTCAGTATTCGGAGATACTTACGATGATTGCTTAGCCAATCTAGCTAAGGTACTAAGGCGATGCAAAGAAACGAATCTCGTACTCAACTGGCAAAAGTGCCGTTTTATGGTACGAGAAGGAATTTTTCTAGAGCATCGGATAACGAGACACGGGATCGAGGTAGACAAAGCAAAGGTAGGTGTTATTGAGAAACTCCCACCTCCAACATCTGTAAAAGGTGTTGGGAGCTTTTTGGGTCATGCCGATTTTTATCGAAGATTTAACAAGGACTTCTCCAAAGTTGCTAAACTCTTTGCAAATTATTGGAGAAGGACTCGATATTCAAGTTTGATGAGGAATGCTTAAAAGCCTTCAACGATTTGAAGAGTCGATTAGTCATGGCACCCATAATCGTCACACCAAGCTGGGATTTGCCATTCGTATTGATGTATGACACAAGTGACTTCGCAATTTGAGCAGTCTTGGGCCAGCGATGGAAAAAAGTTTTTCATCCCATCTACTACACAAGTCGAACACTAACTGGAGCTCAACTGAATTATACAATAACAGAAAAAGACTTACTTACTATTGTGTTTGCTTTCGACAAGTTTCGATCTTATCTTGTAGGTACCAAAGTGATTGTCTATACGGACCACTCGGCAATTAAATATTTACTGGCCAAGAAAGACGCTAAGCCGAGATTGATCCGGTGGGTACTACTACTTCAAGAGTTCGATCTAGAAATTCAAGATCGAAAGGAAGTAGAGAACCAAGTAGCAGATCTCTTGTCTAGATTGGAGCAGCAAGAGGGAAATTCTCCACTTGTACCGATCCAGGAGACATTTCCAGATAAACATGTAACAACCCGATTTAGGGCCTAGTCGAAAAAGTGGTGCAAGACCACAAATCTGAAGTAGTAATATGAGTTTTTAAGGTATTTGAGATGTTTGCATGATATTATGAAAGTTTCGTGTAGAAATTTTATGAAAATTTCTATTAAAGGGTCCATTAGGACTAAATTGCAAAAGTTGCAAAATATGAGTTTCTAGAAGCTTTTTGTACGAAATAGCTTTAGAATAGTAATTAGAAGTCCTTAAATAGCAATTTTCCCAAATTATAATTTTTGGACAAAATTGGACATGAGAGTAATTTGTAAAAATTTAGAGAGAAGGGCATTTTGGTCATTTAATTTATTAAATGATTAAAATTGGAAAAAGATGATAAAAATCTTATTCATCTTCTTCCTTGGTGCCGAAAATTTGAAGAACCTCGTAGCTAGGGTTTGTTCATTTTTCAAGCTTGCTAGTAAGTTCATCTTAGCCCCGTTTTTAATATTCTTCATATTTTTGAAGTTCTCGTATTATGAATTAGCTATTTTTAGCTATAAAATGAGCTAAGATGCATGTTCAAAAACATACCCATAAATGACATGCTTGCTAAATGATATTTTGTGGAAGTTTATGAGAGTTTGATGTTAGATAAACATCTTTTTCTTAGTGAATTTCATGAAAAATGATAGTATGGACTAATTTGTATTAGTTATGAAATTAGTCATACATATTAGAAATAGTGAAAATTGATGATTGTTATAGTAGAGGAAATGAATCAGCTAAGCATGATGTTTAAGAAAGTTGAATGAGAATCATTTTACGAGCCTAGGGGAGAAAGTGCAATTATGAGAAAATTTAGGGGCAAAATAGTAATTTTGGTAAAGTATGAGTTAAGAGTCAATTTAGTCAATGTGAGTATTAAATGATCAAAATTATTATTATAGATCAAGAAAAACGAAGCCCGGATCGAAACCGAGGCAACAACAAAGTCGAGGACTAAATTGCATATCTACATACATTTTGTATATTGAGGTAAGTTTGTATAATTTCTAGGCCTTATGATTATTATCATTGATTTGCTTAGTATAATGTGCATTATTACCCTAAAAATGCTTAATGCTATGTTAAATAAAGAAATCAATGAGATTAAGCATGAGAAAGTCTCGATTGAAGTTGAATTACTTAAGATACTCGATTTACCGCATGAGATAAGAAAGTCCGTATAAGACCAAGCCAAGGCATGGCATCGGCAATCAAGCAAGTTATCATGTAAGTCCAAGACAAGTCTTGGCACTTAAGAGTTATTATGAGATGAAGACCCATGTAAGCCCAAGCCAAGGCATGGCATTGATAAGTCTCCAAGCAAAGATGTCATGTAAGTCCAAGACAAGTCTTGGCATTGAAAAGTTATCAAGAGATAGAGATCCCATGTAAGCCCAAGCCAAGGCATGGCATTGGTGAGTAACGAGGAAGATTTCATGTAAGTCCAAGCTAAGGCTCGGCATTGACCAGTTCATGAGTGAAGATACCAAGTAAGACCATGTCAAGACATGGCAATGGTAAGTTCTCGAGGGAACTCACGAGAAAGACTTCGTATAAGTCCATGTCAAGACATGGCCTCGAAACCATGATGAGATATTCCATGTAAGACCATATCTAGGATATGGGTTTGGCCTCAAGTTAAATGTGGAATGAGATTCAGTATCCTCGGTTATTCATAGAAATTCATCGGGCAAACGAGTAAAGCTTAAATGAGATAACAAGAAAGTTAAGTAAGAAAAGATGTTATCAAGTTGGAAATGAGTATTATTCATATTATGAATGATGAGTTAGAGGTTATTATTTTTACAGTAAAGTATGCTGATCTATGTGATCAAGTGATACAGATACCTTGTTTACCTTACGAGTATGAGACTAGTAAGTATCATGAGATATGTAGGCATCAGTATGAGTAAGTAAGCTTTATAGCTAAAATTTATGATACCATTGTTTATGTCAAATGGTTTATATTAAGCAAGTATGTTGCTATGTACATTATATGCAAACTTACTAAGCTAAACGCTTACGTTTTTAATTTCTTCTTTCTATGTAGTTTCGCCAAGCTAGCTTGTGGATCGTTGAAGTTGGGGCTCAAAGCACACTATCAATCGCTATTTTGGTATAGCCAAGTTGTTTTTATTAAGTATGGCATGTATAGGAAGCATTCATTTTGAGAATATGTTTTTAAGAAAAGCCAAAGTATTGGCTATTAAGTTCATTATTTTTTTGTATATGGCTAAGTGATTGGCCAAAATTAACTAAGTATGTATGTTTATTGAGATCAATGAAGCATTTAGTATTGTTCATGAAAGATGTATTAAATTGAGCATGAGTTTAATCTTGATTTTAGGGTGGCAATTAGCTTGATAAATAGCCTCTAAGTGCCCACACGGTTGGACACACAGGCGTGTGCCCAGGCCGTGTGTATCCTACACCTTTGTACCTTAAGTCAGGATAGACCACGGGCTAATCCCACGGCCGTTTGTTTAGGCCATGCATAGAACACGGTCTAAGTCTACGGGTGTGTCAGGGCCGTGTGAATATAGTCAGTCTCGACCACGGTTGGAAGACATGGGCGTGCCCAAGAGGTACACGGGCGTGTCCCAAGTCACATGGGCGTGTGACCCCTGTTTCGAGTAAAAGTTTTCGATTGAGTTCCGAAATTTTTCAGATATGTGTTTAAGGCTTCGTAGGCCTATGAGATGCATGAGTTGTTTAAGAAAGAGAAGTTCTTAAATTCGGAACGAAATTTTACAGCCCGTAGGTACATGTTAAAGCAAGTTCAAGCATAGTGATGTCTCGTACCTGGTCTTAGCCCCAGACTTGGGTATGGGGTGTTACATTTAGTGGTATCAAAGCTACGGTGTAGTTAGTTCTAGGACTAACCTAGCACGAGCACGAGTCTAGCTATACATGCCATACGTGAGAATGTTTTTATAATGATAGTGTGACGACTCCTGATAACTTAGATTATGTTTATACATATAGTAAATGGATCCAGAAAGAGCTGTGGCGGATGATGTAGCAAGTAACACGCCGGCTCCCGCAGAAGGGATGGTGCCGAATGAGAATGAGAATAGACCCACAACGGTGAGTCAAGGAGGAGGAGAAGAGGCTAGAGAATCCTTCCTCCATATGATGAATACTTGGTATACGGAGTTCGTTCGTACGAACCTGAATGTACACCCTCCTCCACCTCCGCCTATTCCTCAACCTATCCCAGTAGCCCCTCAAGGAGTAGAGGTGGTAGGAGGAGTTAAGCCTCCAGTTGATAGAATCAGGAAACATGGGGCAGAAGAATTCCGGGCTAGAAAAGATGATGATCTGGAAAGAGCTGAGTTCTAGTTAGAAAATACCATCAGGGTATTTAATGAGTTGTCATGAACATCTGAAGAATGCATGAAGTGTGTAGTTTCTCTTTTAAGAGATTCTGCTTACCAATGGTGGAACACCCTAGTGTCGGTGGTGCCGAGGGAAAAGGTCACATGGGAATTCTTCCAAGAAGAGTTCAAGAAAAAGTATATCAGTCAAAGGTTTGTGGACTAGAAGAGAAAGGAATTTCTGGAGTTAAAGCAAGACAAGATGTCTATAACTGACTATGAGCGTGAGTTTGTACGACTCAGCAAGTACGCTCGAGAATGCGTGTCCAATGAGGCCATCATGAATAAAAGATTCGAAGATAGACTAAATGATGACATCAAACTGTTTGTTGCTATATTAGAATTAAAGGAATTCAGTAGAGAGGGCTTGTGAAGACGAAGAGCTAGTAAAGGAGAAGAGAAAATCTGAAATGGAGTCTCGTGACTCTAGAAAGAGACAGTGGAATAACTCATTACAATCCTCATCCAAGAAGTCAAGAGATTTCTCCACCTGATCGGCTACTTCCACTGGGTTTTCAAGGAAGGACAAGAGTAATTAGTATTCGGGAAATAAAGCACAGACAACTTCAGTTGCTAGTGTGGGGAACATCCGATCGGATAGACCCAAATGTCCACTGTGTGGCAGACGTCGTTTTGGAGAATGCCGAGCGCATGAAAACGCATGTTTTAGATGTGGTTCCCAAGACCACTATATAAAAGATTGTCCAGAGACGATGAAAGAAGAGAGAACTCAGAACCCGAGATCCAGGAGTGTGGTCAGAGGAAAACCGCAGAAGAACCCAGGAAGTGGGGCAAGTGGGAGAGGTAACCTGCGAGAGCAGGCCGCGAGACCCGAGGGTAGGGCTCCTGCAAGGACTTATGCCATTCGCGCTCGCGAAGAGGCATCTTCTCCTGATGTTATTACGGGTACCTTTTCTCTTTATAATATCAAAGGTATTGCTTTAATAGATCTCAGATCCACACACTCTTACATTTCTATGAAACTAGTATCCAGTATGAATATGCCTTTAGATTCTACAAAATTTATGATTAAGGTGTCTAATCCTTTAGGTAAGAGTGTGTTAGTTGGTGAAGTATGTAAAGATTGTCCATTAATGATTAAAAGTCATTGTTTTAAAGCAAATCTTATGTTGCTACCATTTGATGAGTTTGACATCATTCTTGGTATGGACTGGTTGACCACCCATGATGTAATAGTTAACTGTGGGAAGAAGTACATTGAAATGAGATGTGAGAATGGGGACACTCTCCATATAGAATCAGATGAGAAAAGTAGATTATCGGTAATGATTTCTCACATGACGGCACAGAGATACATAAGAAAAGGGTATGAGGCATATCTGGCCTTTGTGATGAATGATAAAGAAACAGAGTTAAAGATTGAGACAGTACCGATAGTATGTAAGTATGTGGATGATTTTCCTGAGGAATTACCAAGACTACCACCAGTTAGAGAGGTTGAGTTCAGTATTGAGCTAGCTCCCGGTACTGTACCAATATCTATTACTCCTTACAGAATGGCTCCAACGGAGTTGAAGGAGCTGAAGTCGCAGTTGCAAGAGTTGACAGATTGTAACACCCCTTACCCGTATTCGACGCCGGAATAGGGTACGAGGCATTACCGGAATTACAAATTTATTTATCAGACATTTTATTTCATTTAGCATTTATATTTGAAACCAATCAAAATCAAACATATTGTCCCTTAAACATATTTATTTTTTTTCTCGTCATGTCTTACATAAATTTATTACTCGTCTCAACGTACTTAATTATCTTGTATTAACATATTAAAGATAATCATATATTTACATATCATGAAAAATATCATTCAATTATCTCTTCTTCATAAACATAAATCAGTTAATTTATCATTTCAATATTTCACGTACCATCAACTCATATTTTCTTATATCATATAATTAAGTTACACGAACTTACCTGGCTAAATTTGTAGAAATATCAAGATTCAGGGTCATTTTGGAAATTTTCTGTTTTCATCGATTTTTCAATCGATTTTAATCTAAATTAACAATTTCATTCTATTTCAATTTGGACATTTCCACATTTTTACAAAATTAATCGTAAAGTTTTACTTTTATTCAATTTAGCCCCTGAGTCTAAAACATTACAAATTAGCCATGCTAGCTGAATATTCATACATATTTTCCTCCTCCTCCTCTCCATTCCACATCCTTAATGTATATAACATGCTATAAGTAACATTATCAATAATTTCATTAATTACTCATAAGTATATTCAAAACTGTCCATTTGAGTTATAGTCACTAAATTATTTATTTCCAGAGCTACAGAACTCCAAATGAAGAACCGTTAATACTTCCTGAAACTAGACTCACATATCTTCTGGCCATAAAATTTTTAGAATTTTTGGTTTAGCCAATTAGTACAGTTTATTCTTTAAAGTCACCCCTATTCTGCTGTCTGGCAGTTCCGACCCTTCTTCACTAAAAATTAATTATCTTTCTATATAGAATTCATATGATGTTATGGTTTATTTATTCTAAAACTAGACTCATTAAGGAATCTAACCATATAAATTATGTTCCCAAATTATTTTTATACAACGTTTAGTGAATTTCTAAAGTAAGAACAGGGGATCACGAAGTTATTCTAAACCAGTCTTACCAAAATCCAAATATCTCAAAATGTAGACTTCCTTTGCTTTCTCTGTTTATTTTATATGAAAATAGACTCAATAAGATTTAATTCCATATCTCACTTGACTTCTAATTCGATTTATACAATTTTTGGTGATTTTTCAAAGTTAGACAACTGCTGCTGTCCAAAACTGCTTTAGTGTAACATGTTGATTTCTATTTTGTCCCTAATTCCACAATTCATACAATTCAGTCCTTGCTGGATTAACCCCTCAATTGAGTTAATTTTCTCATTTAATACTTTTATCTATCATTTTAAACTACTTCATAACCTTTGAAATCAGAATTTTAACACTAGGCCTTAATTTTAGCTATTTCACAATTAGGTCCTAAAACCAATTTCCATCAATTTCACTTGATTAAATCATCATATAACAAAATTAAAGCTTCAATTCAATATTTATTCATCATATTCTTCCAGCACTAATCCACATAAACTTTAAAAATTAGCCATAGAATCAAAAACTAATGAATTAATAAATTGGACCCAATTGTAAAGTCCAAAAACATAGAAATTTCAAGGAGAAAGCAAGAATTAAACTTACATGAAGCTTGAGTATGAAAACCAGCTTGAACTCTCTCCCATGGCTATTTTTCAGCTGAAGAAAATGAAGAGAAATGAAGAGAATTCTCCATATATTTCAATTTGATCCCCTTTTTATTTAGCTAATTTTGAAAATTTTCCAATTTTCCCCCCTTTTTTCTTCTTTCTCTTCTCTTCTTCTTTCTTTCCTGCTCTCTGCTTCTTCGTTTGGGTTTTTCTGTTCTCTATTCTCTTTTTGTTTGTTTTTATATAATAATATAATAATATAATAATATAATAGTAAACATAAAATAAAATCTCAAATTTTCTTCACAATAACCGCCTCAATTAAACAAAATGGCTTAATTGCCATTTTGGTCCTTTATACTTTCTTTAATCTATAATGAAACTTTTACACCTTTTTCAATTTAGTCTTTTTCATTTAATTACATATCCAAACGTTAAAATTTCTCAACTAAACTTTAATAATAACTTAATGACACTCCATAAATATTTCTAAAAATATTTATGGCTCATTTTATGAATTCGAGATCTCAATACCTCGTTTTTGGCCCAATTTTTCTAATTAATTCTTTTAGTTCACAAAATTCACTAATTTTAAAATATTTCTAAAATCACACTTAACTTATAATTATCGATTAACAAAGTTTCCTAACTTTTTCGTCAGATTTAGTGATCTCAAATCACTTGTTCCAACACTATTGAAATTGGGCTGTTACAACTCTTTCCCCTTAAAAAATTTCGTCCTCGAAATTTCCTTGTTATTTTGATCATGAACTTCATTATTTCTATAATTCTATAGCTCCTTTGTGCACATATTTATCTAGTTTATCATTTATATCCATTCCATATCCTTTCAGTTTGCAATTTATTTTTAATTCAGTATTGCGAACATACCTTATAACGAAAATTACTTACTTTTTTTTTTTAATAAGAGGCCCAATAGATTAAACAGAACACTTAAGATATATGAAACAAATATAGAAGTGTATTATTATGTACTATTAATCAGATAGCACTTGATGAGTACCAAAGTGTTATTATCAGAGAATGCGCTAGAGTTCATTAATGGTATACCACTAATATCTTAGTAGATCTAATCTCATTTACTTGGGAAAATTACATTATACACGCATGTCACTTTTATAATTTTAACATAATGCTTTTACATACTTTACAATTTAACCATTGTACTAAAAACGTGTATGTTTATATCTTTTCTTTCTTTAATATATGTAACATATTTCAAAATTTACTAGTCATCCTTAATTTACTAATAATTCTTATTATGTGCTTCACATATCATTTTTTTTTTCAATTCCAATTTCACTTCAATTTATTCACAACTAAATTTAATTTCACTTTCTCATTAATATACAATTCAATACTAATATTTATCCATTACTTAATTCAATTTCCATTTAATTCAACAATAACACTTACCTCATACTTCACTTATTATACGCATAATTTAAATTTAACATTTAATAGTAAATAATAGAAATCAAACATGTAACAATATAAATCATATGTGTTAATTTATATTTTAATTTCATACCTCAACAATAGTCTTTCATCAAATAGCATCATATATAATCTATATTATCTAATCAACTTATGAACCTTTGGTTCAAGTTTTCAATTTTATATATCAATTTTAATTCATAATTCCACTTTTTCGTACTGTCAATAATTCAGTCGATCAAATTCATTCAATTTTCTCATTTCATTTATTCAACTGATTTCAATATCAATAATTCGATATTTTAGCAAATTTATGAACCTTAAGTTCATACTTCAATTCTCACATTTCAATTCGATTCACAATTCAACTCATAATTTCTTACTCATATTTTCAATAGTTCAATCGATCAAATTTATTTAGTTTTTCTCATTTTAGTTATTCCCCCTATTAACAATCCAGACTTTGACGGATACACGGATTCCAACCCAAACACACCAGTACGGCACATTGTACCTAAAACGGTACATAGTACCTGATCAGTATACGACACACGAGGTGCCTGAGATACGACACACGAGGTGCCTGATACGACACACGAGGTGCCTGATACGACACACGAGGTGCCTGAAATACGACACATAGAGTGCCTGATTTACGACACATAAAGTGCCTGATCGGCAAAGCCGATAAATCCCGTACTCTTCCAAATCCTATGGCATGCCAATTATATCCGACTAGTCCGACAAGTTAATAGGGAAATCAATTCTTATTTTAATTTCACTTAATATTCATATCTACCCCTATTAACAAGACTCGGACTTTGACGGATACGCGGATTCCAACCAATCACACCAAAATAATGAAATCCTCCATTACACACCAGTATATCATATCCTCCCAAACACACCAATATATCATATCCTCCCAAACACACCAGTATATCATATCCTCCCAAACACACCAGTATATCATATCCTCCCAAACACACCAATAAGGCATTAAATGTCTCTTCGGATAAACCGAAGAATATAATACAGAAATATCTCCTCATCATATCACAAATCCTATGGCATGCCATTTGTATCCAATCTAGTCTGATAAGTTAATAGGGTATTCAAATCATTTTTTTTTATTTCAAATTCACTTTTTCATTTTCTAATCAGTATACAATTCAATACCAATACATATTTCACATATTCACATATAATCATACTTCAATTCAGTTCCAACCACTTTTCAATCAATACACGATTCATATATTTACACATATTCATAATTTAATGCATTTTTATTCAATTCGTATTTTTAATTTATTGTCCAATCAAATTTAAAATCACTAATTACTTTTCAATCAATATACATTTCAATTACTCGCATATTTTCTTTATTTAATTCAATTTGATTCAATTCAAATCACTTTTAGTTTCCTATTAATATATCTTCAAATATTCACATAATTCATAATTTAGTTATGTAATTTAAATAACTTTCTAATTTCCAGTTCATTCTATTTTCACTTCTTATTTCGATCAGTTTCACAGTATTGTAATAATTCATTACATCAGTAATTTCATAGCTTAATGCAATGCACAAAACAATATTCAGTAACTTCACAATTTAGTTCAGTACTCAAAATAATATCAGTATTCCATAATTCAATTCAGTATCAGTTTCAATTTTCAGTACCCAATCTTAAATTTATCATTTCACTAAACACTTACCTTAAAATACTTACCACACATAATTAATAAATTACACATAATAATGATAAAGTTTGAATTATAGTGATACAAATATCATCAAAATTAGAAGATATCACATTATCTCAAGTTATATATTAATAATGGCATATATTTCTAGACTTCACATATACTACGTTTGGTCCAAGAACCGACTAAACCTGAGCTCTGATACCACTAAATGTAACACCCCTTACCCGTATTCGACGCCGGAATAGGGTACGAGGCATTACCGGAATTACAAATTTATTTATCAGACATTTTATTTCATTTAGCATTTATATTTGAAACCAATCAAAATCAAACATATTGTCCCTTAAACATATTTATTTTTTTTCTCGTCATGTCTTACATAAATTTATTACTCGTCTCAACGTACTTAATTATCTTGTATTAACATATTAAAGATAATCACATATTTACATATCATTAAAAATATCATTCAATTATCTCTTCTTCATAAACATAAATCAGTTAATTTATCATTTTAATATTTCACGTACCATCAACTCATATTTTCTTATATCATATAATTAAGTTACACGAACTTACCTGGCTAAATTTGTAGAAATATCAAGATTCAGGGTCATTTTGTAAATTTTCTGTTTTCATCGATTTTTCAATCGATTTTAATCTAAATTAACAATTTCATTCTATTTCAATTTGGACATTTCCACATTTTACAAAATTAATCGTAAAGTTTTACTTTTATTCAATTTAGTCCCTGAGTCTAAAATATTACAAATTAGCCATGCTAGCTGAATATTCATACATATTTTCCTCCTCCTCCTCTCCATTCCACATCCTTAATGTATATAACATGCTATAAGTAACATTATCAATAATTTCATTAATTACTCATAAGTATATTCAAAACTGTCCATTTGAGTTATAGTCACTAAATTATTTATTTCCAGAGCTACAGAACTCCAAATGAAGAACCGTTAATTTTTCCTGAAACTAGACTCACATATCTTCTTGCCATAAAATTTTCAGAATTTTTGGTTTAGCCAATTAGTACATTTTATTCTTTAAAGTCACCCCTGTTCTGCTGTCTGGCAGTTCCGACCCTTCTTTACTAAAAATTAATTATCTTTTTATATAGAATTCATATGATGTTATGGTTTATTTCTTCTAAAACTAGACTTATTAAGGAATCTAACCATATAAATTATGTTCCCAAATTATTTTTATACAAGTTTTAGTGAATTTCTAAAGTAAGAACAGGGGATCACGAAGTTATTCTAAACCAGTCTTACAAAAATCCAAATATCTCAAAATGTAGACTTCCTTTGCTTTCTCTGTTTCTTTTATATGAAGATATTAATTCCATATCTCACTAGACTTCTAATTCGATTTATACAATTTTTGGTGATTTTTCAAAGTTAGACAACTGCTGCTGTCCAAAACTGCTTTAGTGTAACATGTTGATTTCTATTTTGTCCCTAATTCCACAATTCATACAATTCAGTTCTTGCTGGATTAACCCCTCAATTGAGTTAATTTTCTCATTTAATACTTTTATCTATCATTTTAAACTACTTCATAACCTTTGAAATCAGAATTTTAACACTAGGCCTTAATTTTAGCTATTTCATAATTAGGTCCTAAAACTAATTTCCATCAATTTCACTTGATTAAATCATCATATAACAAAATTAAAGCTTCAATTCAATATTTATTCATCATATTCTTCCAGCACTAATCCACATAAACTTTAAAAATTAGCCATAGAATCAAAAACTAATGAATTAATAAATTGGACCCAATTGTAAAGTCCAAAAACATAGAAATTTCAAGGAGAAAGCAAGAATTAAACTTACATGAAGCTTGAGTATGAAAACCAGCTTGAACTCTCTCCCATGGCTATTTTTCAGCTGAAGAAAATGAAGAGAAATGAAGAGAATTCTCCATATATTTCAATTTGATCCCTTTTTATTTAGCTAATTTTGAAAATTTTCCAATTTCCCCCCCTTTTTTCTTCTTCTCTTCTCTTCTTTCTTTCCTGCTCTCTGCTTCTTCGTTTGGGTTTTTCTGTTCTCTATTCTCTTTTTGTTTGTTTTTATATATAATAATATAATAATATAATAATAATATTAAACATAAAAAAAAATCTCAGATTTTCTTCACAATAACCGCCTCAATTAAACAAAATGGCTTAATTGCCATTTTGGTCCTTTATACTTTCTTTAATCTATAATGAAACTTTTACACCTTTTTCAATTTAGTCTTTTTCATTTAATTACATATCCAAACGTTAAAATTTCTCAACTAAACTTTAATAATAACTTAATGACACTCCATAAATATTTCTAAAAATATTTATGGCTCATTTTATGAATTCGAGATCTCAATACCTCGTTTTTGGCCCAATTTTTCTAATTAATTCTTTTAGTTCACAAAATTCACTAATTTTAAAATATTTCTAAAATCACACTTAACTTGTAATTATCGATTAACAAAGTTTCCTAACTTTTTCGTCAGATTTAGTGATCTCAAATCACTTGTTCCAACACTATTGAAATTGGGCTGTTACACAGATAAAGGCTTTGCAAGATCAAGTTGTTCACTATGGGGTGCTCCGGTGTTATTTGTGAAAAAGAAAGATGGCACTATGAGATTGTGCATAGATTACCGTCAGCTTAATAAGGTGACAGTAAAGAACAAGTACCCATTGCCTAGGATCGATGATTTGTTCGACCAATTGAAAGGAGCCACTATGTTCTCCAAAATAGACTTGAGATCAGGGTACTACCAACTTAGAGTGAAGGATTCAGATGTATCCAAGACTGCTTTTCGAACAAGGTATGGGCATTATGAAATTTTAGTCATGCCCTTTGGTTTGACCAATGCTCCTGCGGTATTTATGGACTTAATGAACCACATATTTAGACCATACCTCGACAAGTTTGTAGTTGTTTTCATTGGCGACATACTGATTTATTCCCGAGATGAGAATGAGCATGCTGAGCACCTACGAATCATTTTACAGATTCTATGAGAAAATCAGTTGTATGCCAAGTTTAGTAATAGTGAATTTTGGCTTAAAGAGGTAGGATTTCTAGGACATATTGTCTCGGGAGAAGGAGTTCGAGTAGACCCAAGCAAGATTTCAGCTATAATGGACTGGAAGCCACCGAAGAATATCTCTGAGATTAGAAGTTTTCTAGGCCTAGCCGTCTATTACAGACGATTCGTCAAAGGTTTTTCTATGATTGCAACCCCGATGACTAAAATGTTACAGAAAAATGTAAAGTTTGAGTGGACAGAAAGATGTCAACAAAGTTTCGAGAAACTGAAGGTATTATTGACAGAAGCTCCAGTTTTAGTACAACCCGAGACGGGGAAAGAATTTATAATTTACAGCGATGCATCCTTAAATGGATTAGGCTGTGTACTTATGCAAGAAGGCAAGGTGATTGCTTATGCCTCCAGATAGTTGAAGCCTCATGAGAAAAATTATCCGACACATGATTTAGAGTTGGCTGCCATAGTCTTCGCTTTGAAGATTTGGAGACACCATTTATATGGTGAAAGATGTCGGATTTTTACAGATCACAAAAGTCTGAAGTACTTGATGACGCAGAAAGAGTTGAACTTAAGGCAACGAAGATGGTTAGAGTTAATAAAAGACTATGAGTTAGTCATTGACTACCATCCAGGAAAGGCGAATGTGGTCGCCGATGCTTTAAGCAGAAAGTCCCTATTTGTAACGACCCAAAATCTGTGGGCACCGGAAAAGTGTGTTATCGAGCCTCCGTCTTAGTAAACCGAGTTAGTAAATAATTATTAGGAGTAATTATGAGTCTAATAGTGTGTTTAATTAGATTTTTATTTAGTGAATTTAGCTTAATTTAAAGTAATTAGGAAAAAGGATCAAATTGAATAAAGAGTGAAAGTCTAATTATAGATTAAAAGAAAGTAAAAAAGGGGCTAAAATGGCAATTAAGCCATTTAGCATAGTTGAGGCGGCATAAAGGAATAAAATCTAAGATTTTATTTGTTTTAATTATATAATTAATGATATTTTAATATAATTTATATTATATGAATTTATGATAATTAAATTATAATGATATAATATTATTAAATAAAACAAAATATGCCAATTGTATGGATATGATAAAATACATGTGTAATATATGTATTTGTACATTTGTAATATAATTGTATATTTTCTTAAATTTTAAGTAAAGATATTTATTAATTAAATTATTGTATTAAAAGATTTTTATTTGATAAATTAGTTAGATTAAGACAAATGTAAGGTTATGATATGGTACAAATGTATTAATTATATTTTTATTAAAATAGATATTCTATATTATTAATTAACTTAAATAAAATAAAGTAAATGAAATAATAAAAGAAACAGAAAAGAACAGAGAAGTTTTCGAAACAGGGGAAAGGAAAGAAAGAAAGAAGAAAAAGAAAAAATTAAGGTTTTAAAGCTTGGAGTTTAATTAGGTAAGTCAATCAAGTTCTATTCTCTTAATTTTGATGTTTTAGAAGCTTTAAAGCAAGATTTTGATGAAACTAAGTTGATATTTTGAGAGCTTATAGGTTTTCAAGTATAGTTGATGTTGAAGAAAAAGATGAATTAGAGATTAAATTGAATGAAATTTAAGTTAGAATTAGTAAAAGGATTAAATTGTAAAGTAAGCTATAAGTTTTGTATTATAGGGATTAATTTGGAAGATATTATAAATTAGGATTTTATTATGAACATTAGATAGTCAACTTGAATATAGAAGGAATTTAAGTAGAAACAAAGCATGAATTAAGTTAAGAAAATAAGTAAACTTAATTAGGATTTAATTGCAAAATAAGCTATAAGAAAACAGTTTTGGGACAGCAGTAGAAGAGTAACTTTGAAAAATCACCAAAAATGGTAGAAATGGAAGTAGAAGTTGAGTAAGATATGAAATTAAAGCTTATTGAGTATATTTTCATATGAAAGAAACAGAGAAAGCAAAGTAATTCTGTATTTTAAGATATTTAGATTTTTGTGAGACTGGTTCAGAGTGATTTCGAGATCCCCTGTTCTGACTTGGAAAAATAATTAAAAACTGTAAAAACTAATTTGGGGACATAATTTATATGGTTAGATTCCTTAATGAGTCTATTTAGAAGAAACAAACTAGAACATCATTTTAATTCTGTACAAAAGGATAATTAAATTTTAGTAAAGAGTAGTTGGAACTGTCAGACAACAAAACAAGGGTGATTTTAAAGAATAAACTGTACTTATTGGATGAATCAAAAATTCTGAAAATTTTATGGCAAGAAGATATGTGAGTCTAGTTTCATAGAAAATTTACGGATCTTAATTTGAAATTCTGTAACTCAAGATATAGATAATTTAGTGACAATGACTCAGGTAGACAGCCTTGAAAGAACTTATAAGTAAATAATAGAATTGTGTACAAAGAATGTGGAATGAAGAGCAAGGGTAGGAATTGAATAAAATTCAATTATTTGTTGTAATTTAATGCTGTAATTAATAATGTAAATTGTTATTATTATTTTCGTAGCTAACAAGGAAAACGAGGCATCGGCATCCAAGGGAAAAGAAAAGATCGCTGAGGAGTAAACGTGTATTTCGGGTTTGTATTACTATAACTCAAACTATTTATTTAATGTATATTGAATTTATAGTATATGTTATGGAGTAATTTAGATAAGGTAAGTATTATATTTGAAATTAAATATGAGTATGTGTAAAAAAAAATTAATTAATTTGTATATGAATTAAAATAATAGATGTTTGAATCGATTGAGTATTGAAAATTTTTGTGGAAAAGAAATTTAAATTGGAAAAGTAAAATAATACCCTATTAACTTGTCGAACTAGATTTGATACAAATGGCATGCCATTGGATTTGTGATGTGATGAGGAGATTTGTAGCTCTGCTGAGAAGATGATTCTGTTATTATATGCTTCGGTTTATCCGAAGAGGCATTTAATGCCTTATTGGTGTGTTTGGGAGGATATGATATACTAGTGTGTTTGGGAGGCTATATTATACTGGTGCGTTTGGGAGGTTATATTATACTGGTGTGTTTGGGAGGATTTCATTATTCTGGTATGTTTGAGAGGTTATATTATACTGGTGTGTTTGGGAGGATTTCATTATTCTGGTGTGTTTCGGTTGGATATTCTGGTGTGTTTGGGTGGAATCTACGTATCTGTTAGAGTCCGAGCATTGTTAATAGGGTAAATAATTGAAATGGAACTTTGAAAATGAGATTGATTGATTTGGCTCTATTGAAAGATATGTGAAAGAATGTATGAGTTAAATTATGAATTGAATTAGTATATGATAAATGAAATGTGAATTTAAGATTTATGAAGTGATTTATAATTATGTGTAATTAGTTTAAATGATTTATAAAGTTTATGGTGGATGTTTGTAATTTATTAATGTTAAGTAGTTTTGATTTATAGTAATACCACTGAGTATGAAATACTTAGCGTACGGTTGTTTCCGTGCGCAGGTCAATAGAGTTTCTGATCCGGTCCAGCATCCAAAACAAACCCGACTCCAACAAGAAGATTTTGGTGATGAATTTCTTCCTTTTGTTAAGTGGCATGTACTAGATAGTTATATGAATTATAAATATATAAACTTAAGTTAAATGGTTTTGGTTGTATATAAATGATTATAATGTTTTGGATAAGGAAAATGATATAAAGTTATAAAATGATAAATTTGGTATTGGTTGTTTTGGTTTGAATTTGCAGGGGGATTTAGGTAAAAATAAGCAGAAATGCTGCCGAAATTTTTATAGAAAAAAAATAAAAAAATTTACGAAAAATTTTCTAGAATGTTTGAACAAGTTCCATTCTACTTTTAATATATGCTTTGGGCTTCGAAAGTCCAATATAGGGATTTACTTATTAAATTATACTATGAATGTTATTTTATTTATGAGTAATTAGTAAATTGTCTGATATGTTCGGTAATGCCTTGTAACCCTATTTCGGTGACGGTTTAGGGTTAGGGGGTGTTACACTATTTGCATTAAGGGCAATGAATTCATGGATGACTTTATTCGATGATGGTTCTATTCTAGCTGAATTGAAAGCCAGACCAGCATTCCTTCAAGAGATTTTTGAGGCTCAGAAAGAAGATAGCGAATTGCAAGTTAAGAGAGCTCAGTGCGAGTCAAAGGTTGAATCCAATTTTCAGATTAATTCTAATGGATACTTGATGTTTAAAGACAGAGTTTGTGTACCTAGAAAAGAGGAGCTTATTCAGAGAATTTTACATGAGGCGCATAACGGATGTTTATCTGTACATTCGGGTAGTATTAAGATGTATAATGACTTGAAGCAACAGTATTGGTGGCCGAAAATGAAGAAAGATATTTCAGAGTTCGTTTCAAGATGCTTGATTCGTCAGCAGGTAAAGGCTGAACGTCAAGTACCTTCGGGTTTGCTTTAACCAATTATGGTACCTGAGTGGAAATGGGACCGTATCACTATGGATTTTGTAACAGGTTTACCATTATCACCGAGTAAGAAAGATGCTGTATGGGTTGTAGTTGATAGACTCACGAAGTCAGCCCATTTTATACATGTACGAGTGGATTACTCACTCGACAAGTTGGCAAACTTGTATGTTTCAAAAATAGTAAGGCTTCACGGAGTTCCCTTATCGATTATATCGGATAGAGATCCGAGATTCACATCCAGATTTTGGAAGAAGTTACAAGAGGCCCTGGGTACGAAGTTGAACTTTAGTACGGCTTTTCATCCTCAAACTGACGATCAGTCGGAAAGGTTAATTCAAGTACTCGAGGATATGCTTAGATGTTCTGTTCTCGAATTCCAAGGCAGTTAGGAAAAGTTTCTCCCATTGATAGAATTTGCCTACAATAATAGTTTTCAGTCGAGCTTAAAGATGGCGCCTTATGAGGCTCTATATGGGCGTAAGTGCAGAACACCTTTATTTTGGACTTGACTCAAAGAAAACCAAATTCACGGGGTTGATTTGGTTAGAGAAGCTGAAGAGAAAGTGAAAGTGATACTAGAATGTTTAAAAGCTGCATCAGATAGACAGAAATCCTACTCAGATTTAAAAAGAAAAGAGATAGAGTATCAAGTTAGAGATAAAGTCTTCTTGAAAGTGTCACCATGGAGAAGAGTTATCAGATTAGGCTGGAAAGGCAAGTTAAGTCCATGTTTCATTGGACCTTATGAGATTACTGAGAAAGTTGGGCCGGTAACTTACCGTTTGGCTTTGCCATCAGAGTTAGAAACGATACATGATGTGTTTCACGTGTCAATGTTGAGACGCTACCGATCATGTAACGACCTGAATTTGGGCCTAGTAGAATTGGGCCCAATGGGCCTTGGGAGTAAGAGCGTTTAAATTTTTTTAGAATAAGAGAACGACATTAATACAAGTTGGATTTCTAGGAGGGTGGTTTTGGAAGGTTATTGTAACATCCTGAAATTCGGAATTTTATGTTTTGCATTATACCATGCGATAGGCTAGTTAGGAATGTTAATTGTGTATGTTTAGGGGTCCTAAGAAGGCTCGAAGTTGAGTTGGGCCTTAGCAAAATTTTTGTGTCTAAACACTTTAAGGAGAGAAGTAAGTGACATCAAGACTTAAGGTAATAAGTGTGTATTTTGCTAGCATAAGTGAGCTTATAGCAAGGAGGTTGTGGCGTCAAGTGGAGAGCATGGAGGAGGGAAGGGGGTTCAAATCCCATCTTTTGCAAATTTTTAGATTATTTTGTGCTTCTTTTCCAAAGTGTCGGCCAAGGCTTTAATAAGGAAAGAAAGACTTTTTAATTAGGGAAAGAAGACTAAGGATATGGTAAGGAGGAAAGCAACGGAAAAACAAGGAAAGAAAGGAAGGAAAAAGGTAAGGGAGGGGAACATGTTGGCCTATTTTGTGGAAGATGTTTTGGAAAGAATTTTTGGTCAACCATGACCTTTTGGGTGTTATGGGCACACGGTTTTGTTTGGAGAAAGGAGGAGCTGAATTTTCCTAGTCATTTTGCTAGTTATGGTGCAAGATAGGCTTATTTTCTTTTTAGCATTTTTAGTGTTTTCTTTTCCCAATTCTTTTCCTTTGTTTTTCGAAACTCTAAAGCCAAAATTGTGCACTTCTTTTTCCTTTGTTTTGGTCGAAACCCTCAATGCATTTTTGGTTCATCTTCTTTTGTTGTTAGCCGAAACTATCTAGCACTCTTCTCTCCATCCATTCTTTTCTTTTTTGACATTTCTTCAACCATTCTCACTTTATTTAAATCCACATATCCTTGTGACCAAATTTTCTTGTTCAAATTCTCTTCATAACCGAACCTATTATCACCCTATCTCTTCATTTTTTTCTTTTCTTTCGTGTTGGGCACTCTCTTCTTGACCGAATCGGTAAGTGACCTTATACCCCTCTTTTCATTTTTCATTTTCTTTTTCTCCCTAGCCGAATGTATGTTTATTATCATTCCGTTATTTCACTTTGATTCTAAACCAAAATATCACTCATAATTCCTCATATCTTGATCATCTTCTTGTTGTAGTATAATAGTGGAAAGCCGAATTACATATCCTTGTCTCATCCGTAGCCATAAGTCAATCGGTAGAATTCGGATGCATCAACGTTAAGGTAAGGAGTTTCGTCACGGTTCTTTTGGATCTATTTCATTACTCAATTATGTTGTTTTTCGGATCAAAAGATTGACTAATTGGTTATTATAGGGACTAAATCGCTCGTTCTCATTCACTCGTTGAGCCTTCGAAAATAGTGGTAAGTCGAATCCTATCCCTAAACAACTTTTTGCACTCATCATAGTATCTTTCTAATTGATACTTTTTCAATGGAGGCAAGTGGTAATGATTTGGAAGGAAAAGTGATAGGAGGAGACAAAAGGAGTGGATTTGCAATTCCTATTCCTAAATTCAAACGAAGGGCGGTATCGGTAGTTCGGGATTTTCCACCGGGTTGTGGACCATCATCCGGTGAAAATAGACAAATCGTGGTCGTTCACGATTCTAAGAGTGCCGACGATCAAGAAGGTTTAGTCCTTACCGTAATTAGGTGTATAATCTCACACCGAAATCTCGTAGAATCATGATTCGATATCATGTTGGAAAATAGATCGTTATTATTTATATGGCTAAAAATCGTAATATGGCATAAATCGAGAAATTTGCTTAAATTACATTATTTTTATAGATTGTCAAAATCGGTATTAGAATTGTTAAAATTACGAAAATGTCCCTATGGGCCGAATTACAAAAAAGCCTTAGTGGGCCGAATTACAAATTTCTATAATGGGTCGATTCACCGTAATAAATTATTAGATTAATGATTGTTGTACATATATGTGGATATTATGCTTTATTATGTATGTTGCATGCTACATATCGCTTGGGTTGGGAAAAATGTATGAAGAGCAGTGTAGCCTGGTGGCTTTGCCACAAAATATTCATTATAATGTTTACTTATGATTTCGGTGGCTTGGCCACAATAAAAATATATGGTAAGCAGCTTGACTGCAAATTTTGGTGTGAGCGGCGGGGTAGGTTGACTTGATCCCCACAGGTGTGATTGGCTGGTCGGGGGTGTGATGGATGGATGGGTTGGGTTGCATACATTTACTTCATTTATATATTGTTATGTAAATGGGCTTCAGCCCAAGATTATGCTATATGGGCTCAGGCCCAAGATATTGATTTACGGGTTCAGGCCTAGTGGATGACGGTAAGGGGATTATACACTGAGTTCTTGTAACTCACCCCTTTTCTTAACCCTTGTAGGTAATGCTCAGTGATGAAGACTTGGGCCATGGATGACTCGGTGGAGGCCATACCTCAGAAATGGTGTTTTTGAACTTTAAATTTCTATTTCCGTTTACTTTATTACTTTTACTATTTTGGGTTTTTAAGTTGTAATAAGGCCTCTGGAATATTTTATTTTTTCTTTATGTTTGACGTACTTATTATCTTGCTTGATTTATTTTAAATGGAATTTTCTAAAATCATAAATAACGGTTTCCAAAAATTGATTAACAAATGGTTTTATTTTTTAATAAATACGTATAAATAATTTAACTCGAATTCTCTTTCAAATTATCGACAATATTTTCAAAAGTTACGGTTTTAACGATTCACTACCTCGATTTTTGACTCATCAATCAACCTCTTAAAAATAGTTGTATTTTCTCAAAAATTTATATTCAAACTTGTTTTCTTAACCATAACCAAATAACACTTATTTTGGTATGAAGCACAAGGACTTTATATGTTTTTCTCATGTGACATGTCAGATTCGGTCGTAAAGCATGGGCCGGGTTTGGGGTGTTACAGATCAGACCCTTCACATGTAATTTCCCCGTCAGAGGTAGAGATTCATTCCGACATGACTTATGGTGAAGAACTAGTCAAGATTTTAGCTCGGGAAGTCAAACAGCTAAGAAATAAAAGTATTGCCATAGTAAAAGTAATGTGGCAAAGACATGGGATAGAAGAAGCTACATGAGAACCAGAAGAGAGTATGAGAAACCAGTACCCAAACCTTTTTGCTGGTAAGATTTCCGAGGACGAAAATCCCTAAGGGGGAGAATTGTAATACCCCGATTTAGGGCCTAGTCGGAAAAGTGGTGCGAGACCACAAATTCGAAGTAGTAATATGAGTTTTTAAGGTATTTGAGATGTTTGCATGATATTATGAAAGTTTCGTGTAGAAATTTTGTAACACCCCAAACCCGGCCTAGACGTTACGACCGGATCTGGCATGTCACATGAAAGGAATGTCTAAAAAAACTGTGCGTTCGTTAAAAAGTTCGTATTCTTTTTGAAACTCCGCGTTTTGTGGTTTGTTTATAAAAGTCGATTCATTCAATGCCCATTTTACAAAGTTGTTATTAATTTGAATAAAATTGTATTTGTTGTGAAAATCGAGTTTAAGTAATTTTGAATAAAAACGGTTTATTATCTTTTAGGAAAATCCCATATTGAACATTTAATAATAAACAGTAACCAAATTGAAAGCTAAAACCAAATAAAATACCAAAGGCCTTATTACATAACAAAATCCCAAAATTAAAAGTAGGTTTAAATAAAAGAACCGAGTTTACGAGAAAACATTGCAGGGCCACTACAAGTCTGCCTCGGCTCCCAAATCCGCGATCTAATGATTACCTGAAACATTTAAAAAGAGGGGGTGAGTCATCGAGACTCAGTGTGTAATTCCCCTTACCACGATAACTGGGCCTAAGCCCACAGTAATATATTAGCCCAATGTCATGGCATATCAAGAATGAGTGCAATGCAATTAATCCACATGATTCCACAAATGGGCTTGGCCCCAAATCCACATCAAACCACATACCACGCATTATGATGAAAAATGTTAACCCAACCCAACCTAGTGTCCATCCGCTACACACCCCCGTATCCTGTCGCACACACCAGGGGATTACTAAATCGAGCCTCCAACCGCTACACACCTCTTTGGCAGTCATGCTACTCAAAGTCAATATAATGTGGCATAGACACCGATCACCATGTGACCAAATATAACGTGGCCTAGCCACCGATCACTTATGTGACCAAATATAATGTGGCCTAGCCACCGATCACTATGTCCACGAT
This sequence comes from Gossypium australe, assembly GCA_005393395.2. Taxonomy (NCBI): domain Eukaryota; kingdom Viridiplantae; phylum Streptophyta; class Magnoliopsida; order Malvales; family Malvaceae; genus Gossypium; species Gossypium australe. The sequence goes on along the minus strand of CM016624.1, from coordinate 62,337,760 downwards.
GTGACTCAAGGTCATCATCAATCCACGATGAGGCACGAAGCCAACATCAATACACGATGAGGCACATAGCCAACATCAATCCACGATGAGGCACATAGCCAACATCAATCCACGATGAGGCATGAAGCCAACATCAATCCACGATGTAGCTCGAGGCTGACATCAATCCACGTACATAAATGTACACCCTTTCCTTCATTAAATATAACCCGATCCCCATGCACATACAATATATTATGATGAAATGACAATGTAATCATTATGAACATATCAGACAACGTATGAAATGAATTACCATCATAATCAGAATAATAATATACAACATAATCAAGCTAACCAACCTCTAAGGGTATAACATTAATTTTACCTACCAAGGGTATTTTCGTAAATCCGCACCTGTAATGGCCTTTCCATAGGCCCAATATCGCCACGAGCGACTCAACTGCCATTTCCGGTCGTTACCGGACTATTGGGCCTAAGACCCGATTTCGACCCATTCAGGCCCACACGCTCGTGTGGCCCACCTAGCACAAGTCTAGCCACATATATAAGTTCCACCTAGTCTAGTTCACTATATACTATATCATCATACAATTTACTCATATGGGCCCACTTCGGCCCATCGTGGCCCAAGCAGCCTCAACTCAGCAGAATACTACTGATGGCCTCAACTATCGCGTCGAAGCCCCACACGTGTGCTCGCACGCTCGTGTGGCTACTATTGCCGTGACCGGCACTTCGGCATTTGCCGCTCTACAACTAGAGTAGAGAAGTACACACCTGATAGGACTCTGGTGCTAAACCGCGCTGCGACCACTCTTGTGCCCAAACGCCCACCAAGGTATCTTAACTCTCCTCATGGAATGCTCTTTATATAGCTAGCTCTTCACTTTCCTTCTTTGTATCTTTCTGATGTGGGATCCCTTCGTCAGTAGAGTTTAAATTCAACTGAAACTCTTGTCGTCCAATCCGCAAAATAAATACTCCTTTGCTTCTCACGAGATTCGAACCCAGGCTCCTTGTAGCATAATCCACGCCGCTAACCACTTAGCCACAAACTCCTCTTGTTTCTTAAACCATGCGCAACTAAATATAAATCTATAGCCAAATTCTAAGGTCCAAGTAAAAAGAAAACCAAAATGCAAAAGCCAAGACTTCAACCTTGGACCTCCTTCCTTCCTTGTGGCGTCATCCCCCTTGTTCCTTAAGTGGCGTCATTTTGCCACTACACCACACACTCCACTTGTGTCATTTTCCTCCACTTTTTATTCTTAAGGCCTACCTGCCAACTTCCAGGGTTTTTTTCCGCCTAAAACCAAAATTTCCCTAAAGCCTAAATTTGATCCCGGGACTTCCTGGAAGCCCTCTTACCTTCCAAAATCACTTGCCTAATAAGTCTAACTTGCATTAATACCGTTCTCTAAAATTTTAAACGCCACCACGCCTAAGGCCCATTGGGCTCAATCCTACTAGGCCAATTTCAAGATGTTACAAATTTTATGAAAATTTCCATTAAAGGGCCCATTAGGACTAAATTGCAAAAGTTGCAAAATATGAGTTTCTAGAAGCTTTTTGTACGGAATAGCTTTAGAATAGTATTAGAAGTCCTTAAATAGTAATTTTCCCAAATTATAATTTTTGGACAAAATTGGACATGAGTTAGTAATTTGTAAAAATTTAGAGAGAAGGCCATTTTGGTCATTTAATTTATTAAATGATTAAAATAGGAAAAAGATGATAAAAATCTTATTCATCTTCTTCCTTGGTGCCGAAAATTTGAAGAACCCCATAGCTAGGGTTTGTTCATCTTTCAAGCTTGCTAGTGAGTTCATCTTAGCCCCGTTTTTAATATTCTTAATATTTTTGAAGTTCTCGTATTATGAATTAGCTATTTTTAGCTATAAAATGAGCTAAGATGCATGTTCAAAAACATACCCATGAATGACATGCTTGTTAAATGATATTTTATGGAAGTTTATGAGAGTTTGATGTTAGATAAACATCTTTTTCTTAGTGAATTTCATGAAAAATGATAGTATGGACTAATTTGTATTAGTTATGAAATTAGTCATACATATTAGAAATAGTGAGAATTGATGATTGTTATAGTAGAGGAAATGAATTAGCTAAGCATGATGTTTAAGAAAGTTGAATGAGAATCATTTTACGAGCCTAGGGACGAAAGTACAATTATGAGAAAATTTAGGGGCAAAATAGTAATTTTGGAAAAGTATGAGTTAAGAGTCAATTTAGTCAATGTGAGTATTAAATGATCTAAATTATTATTATAGATTAAGAAAAACGAAGCCCGGATCGAAACCGAGGCAAGAACAAAGTCGAGGACTAAATTGCATATCTACATACATTTTGTATATTGAGGTAAGTTTGTATAATTTCTAATCCTTATGATTATTATCATTGATTTGCTTAGTATAATGTGCATTATTACCCTAGAAATGCTTAATGCTATGTTAAATAAAGAAATCAATGAGATTAAGCATGAGAAAGTCCCGATTGAAGTTGAATTACTTAGGATACTCGATCTACCACATGAGATAAGAAAGTCCGTATAAGACAAAGCCAAGGCATGGCATCGGCAATCAAGCAAGTTATCATGTAAGTCCAAGACAAGTCTTGGCACTTAAGAGCTATTATGAGATGAAGACCCATGTAAGCCTAAGCCAAGGCATGGCATTGGTGAGTCTCCAAGCAAAGATGTCATGTAAGTCCAAGACAAGTCTTGGCATTGAAAAGTTATCAAGAGATAGAGATCCCATGTAAGCCCAAGCCAAGGCCTGGAATTGGTGAGTAACGAGGAAGATTTCATGTAAGTCAAAGCCAAGGCTCGGCATTGACCAGTTCATGAGTAAAGATACCAAGTAAGACCATGTCAAGACATGGCAATGGTAAGTTCCCGAGGGAACTCACGAGAAAGACTTCGTATAAGTCCATGTCAAGACATGGCCTCGAAACCATGATGCGATATTCCATGTAAGACCATATCTAGGATATGGCTTTGGCCTCAAGTTATATGTGGAATGAGATTCAGTATCCTCGGTTATTCATAGAAATTCATTGGGCAAACGAGTAAAGCTTAAATGAGATAATAAGAAAGTTAAGTAAGCAAAGCTGTTATCAAGTTGGAAATGAGTATTATTCATATTATGAATGATGAGTTAGAGGTTATGATTTTTATAGTAAAGTATACTGATCTATGTGATCAAGTGATACAGGTACCTTGTTTACCTTACGAGTTTGAGACTAGTAAGTATCATGAGATATGTAGGCATCGGTATGAGTAAGTAAGCTTTATAGCTAAAATTTATGATACCATTGTTTATGTCAAATGGTTTATATTAAGCAAGTATGTTGCTATGTGCATTATATGCAAACTTACTAAGCTAAATGCTTACGTCTTTAATTTCTTCTTTCTATATAGTCTCGCCAAGCTAACTTGTGGATCGTTAAAGTCGGAGCTCGAAGCACACTATCAATCGCTATTTTGGTATAGCCAAGTTGTTTTTATTAAGTATGGCATGTATAGGAAGCATTCATTTTGAGAATATGTTTTTAAGAAAAGCCAAAGTATTGGCTATTAAGTTCATTATTTTTTGTATATGGCTAAGTGATTGGCCAAAATTGACTAAGTATGTATGTTTATTGAGATCAATGAAGCATTTAGTATTGTTCATGAAAGATGTATTAAATTTAGCATGAGTTTAATCTTGATTTTAGGGTGGCAATTGGCTTGGTAAATAGCCTCTAAGTGCCCATAGGGTTGGACACACGATCCTGCACCTTTGTACCTTAAGTCAGGATAGACCACGGGCTAATCCCACGGCCGTTTGTTTAGGCCGTGCATAGAACACGGTCTAAGTCCACGGGTGTGTCAGGGCCGTGTGAATATAGTCAGTGTCGACCACGGTTGGGAGACATGGGCGTGCCCAAGAGATACACGGGCGTGTCCCAAGTCACATGGGCGTGTGACCCCTATTTTGAGTAAAAGTTTTCAATTGAGTTTCGAAAGTTTTCAAATATGTGTTTAAGGCTTCGTAGGCCTATGAGATGCATGAGTTTTTTAAGAAAGAGAAGTTTTTAAATTCAAAATGAAATTTTACAGCCCGTAGGTACATGTTAAAGCAAGTTCAAGCATAGTGATGTCTCGTACCTGGTCTTAGCCCCAGACTCGGGTATGGGGTGTTACAGAACACATATTGAAGGTAAATCATGTCCATAATGTTCCTTGGTTTGCTGATATTGCTAACTATTTAGCTTGTGGTTTGATGCCGATGGATAAAACGTATCAACAAAGGAAAAAGTTTTTTCACGATGCGAAGTACTATTTCTGGGAAGAGCCATACTTGTTTATAAAGTGTGCAGATCAGATGATCAGGAGATGTGTGGCAGAAGATGAATTACCGAAGATTTTATACCACTGCCACTTAGCTCCGAGTGGGGGACACTTCAGAGGAACACGTACAGCGGCCAAAGTATTGCAAGTCGGATTCTTTTGGCCAACACTATTCAAGGATGCATACGCTTACGTAAAGAGTTGTGATCGATGTCAGAGGGTTGAAAATGTTACCAACAGAAATGAGATGCCTCTAACAAATATCATTGAGGTAGAATTGTTTGATGTTTGGGGTATTGACTTCCTTGGTCCTTTCTCTTCGTATTTTGGTCACAAGTACATATTGGTAGCAGTAGATTATGTGTCCAAATGGGTCGAGGCTAAAGCTTATCCGACGAACGATGCTAAAGTTGTGATGAAGTTCTTGTAGAAACATGTGTTCACAAGGTTTGGAACCCCAAGAGCTATTATCAGCGATGAAGGGACCCATTTCATGAACAAGTGGTTAAAATGGTTATTAGATAAACATGAAGTGAAACACAAGGTTGCTACATTTTACCATCCGCAGACAAATAGGCAAGCTGAGCTAGCAAATAAGGAGATCAAAGGCATACTTGAGAATGTAGTTTGCCCGAACCGACGAGATTGGTCCAAGAGACTAGATGATGCTTTATGGGCTTACCGAACAGCATACAAGACACCTTTAGGAATGTCACCATACAGGTTGGTCTTTGGGAAAGCCTGTCATCTACCTCTAGAGTTAGAGCACAAAGCTTACTGGGCTCTGCGACGACTCAACTTGGATCTTAAGCTTGCTAGAGAGAAACAGATGCTTCAACTCAATGAGCTAGGGGAATTCCAAATGTTCTCATATGAAAATGCCAAATTACTCAAAGAAAGACTCAAGAAATGGCATGACAAGCACATTGATTTAGAGAATTTGAAGCAGGTCAGCAAGTCTTGTTATTTAATTCCAGATTGAAGTTCTTCCCAAGTAAGTTAAAATCACGTTGGTCTAGTCCATTTACGATTCATCGTGTCTATCCATATGGAGTTGTTGAACTCCAAGGTAAGGGAGGTACTTTTCAAGTCAATGCTTAGCGTTTGAAACATTACTACGGAGAAAAACCTGAACAGGATCAAATCTTGTTCAGTTTAACAGATAGTTAAATTTTCTTGTTTTTAATAAATTATTTAGGGTATATTTTCAGGTTTATTATGTTTAAATAAATTCTGTCTAGGAGATTGGAACTTAAGCGGGACCGCTTGTGACCCCTCCAATCTTTCCTGGGAATTGATTTTTACATAATTTTCTGAGAAATTATTCCCTAAATGACTAAATAAATTTTTGGTTTTTCAAATAAAAAGGTCAATTTTGACCCAAGTCTTAAATTGCAACTCAATTTCAAATTTTCATTAAGTCTAGAGACTTAATTGAATTATTTTTAAAATTTGGTTTCTATTTTCGTAAATAATAAAAACTAGGTGCCTCTTTTTGTAAATATTTCCAAAAGGCATCTAAAACAAATATTTTTACTTAATATATATACTTATACAAATATGATAAACTTTAATATATAATTATATCTCTTATAACTTATGTATTAATTTTTATCAAATTAGCTTAGAATTAGGATTAATTTTATTTAATTATATTTCATGTTTATCTTAATTTAATAGCAATTGATAATTTCATATGCATATTATTAATTGTTGTTAACTTTGAGTAGGATTAGAATTAGAATTTTTTAATTATTAAATTACTCTAAGAGTTTTACTCTAATTCTTATTACTCTCACTATAAATTCCAACCATGCCTCTTCCCATTCATTTATCACTCAAAAACCCAAAACCCAAGTGCCAAAACCTCCTAGCTGAATCACCTAGCCGCACGCTCAAGCGTCTAGCAGCTCGCGCACACAGGCTGCTCCAGCACAGCTGCCTAGGCCGTTTTCTACTCTTGTGCACCGCACCTACGTAGGCCTGTGGCCTACTTGCCGCAAGGCCTTGCATGCTGCTGCTTGCGCGCAACCCCTACCACGCGTTGCAGCCTACTTCTGCACCTATCCACCCGCACACCTAGCAGCCTTCCAACACCCGAGCAGTACATCTCTTCCACCCACCCACCAAGCCCTTAATCCTCCAACCCTCTTTTTAAATTTCCATCATTTGTTTCATAAGTATATTCTATTTTAGGAGTTCTTAATTTTTACAAGAAAGGTGGTAAGAACAATTTTTTTTTCTTAAGTTTTAATTTTATTCAATTATTTAATTTTTCAATTTATTGAAATATTAGTAATTTTTATTAATTAAATTTTTGAAAAAATAATTTTCCCCATCTTATGTTCAGGTCAATCATGCCTCGCAAGAGAACTCGTGCTTCCGTTCAAATCGATGAAACGCAAAATAAGTTCCACTGTGAAGAAGCTAAAGTAAGTTATGAAAGTATCTTCAAAAATCAACAGATGCATCCAGGGAAAGGCTTTACATTGAAGGAAAGCAACTACAGAGACTTTATGGCACGTATTTGTCAAGTTGCTGAAACCCTCAATTGAGAAATGTTTTGTGAAAAGAGACCAAGTGTGGATGAGGAACTAGTTCGTGAATTTTATGCGAACTTAACCTCAAGCAAATTGACCGAAGTTCCAGTTCGCGGAATCAAGGTACCAATAAATTCAAATGCTATTAATGAGTTCTTTGAATTACCTGATTTCGAAAATGATGAATATTCTTCTCTGTTGAGCAACATTAAGCCTGAAAATTTGCAAGAAATTCTCGAGGAGCTTACAGTTCCAGGTTCTAAGTGGACTGTGTCAAAGCAAGTAATCCACACATGTCGAAGAGAGTATTTGACACCACTTGCTAAGGTATGGTTCTATTTCATCCGTTTCAGCCTTATGCCTACTTCGCATGGGACTACAATCTCATTAGAGCGAATGGTCCTATTATACTCGATTCTAACTGGAAAGACAATTGATGTGGGTAAAATCATCCTAAGAGAAATACAAAATTGTGTCGTTAGATGTTCTGGCCCAGCCTATTTTCCCTTTACGATAACAATTCTGTGCTTAAAAGCAAAAATCCTTGAGGACGTGAAGAAGATAGGGTATAGTCAAGGCACAATCACCGATTGGGACCTCTACTGAGTAGCTAGAGATTCTGTTCTACAGCAACGAGTTGAAGAGAGTGAGGATCCCGAAGAAGCAGAAGATGATCCCACAGAGATCCAGCCAAAGCAATCAACTGAAGTCCCTAGTGAGGCAGAACCAATGGAACCCAAAGCTAAACCTGATATCTAGACCTCAATGTTTGGAGCTCCACCGCCTAGCCCAGATCTTCGTGATGAGCTGTTAAAGCTGAATGGACTTAATGCAACACATGCAATGGCAACAACAAGCCTACTGAAGATACTAAAAAATAAGGGATGACTCGATGAGGAGTGCCCTTAAGAAAATTTATAATGACCCATTTATTTTTGTGCCTGAGTTTCCAGATTTCATATTTGAACCATGGATTTCATTATCGAAGAGGGAGCAAGGTGATTCATGCAAAGGCAATACTGATGGAGCAAAAGATGAGTCGAATTCGGAAGGACCGGCAAACAAATAAAAAAGGGAGGACTTCAACTTTAGTTTATTTTTATTCTTAAGTTATTTTAGGATTAGGTCAATTAGGAATTTTTATTTTTGCACAATAAAACAAGAGATAGGAATCATGAATAAAATCTGAACAAGTCACAAAGGCTAAAGTGTGGCAATAGGTATATACATGTCTAGGATTGGATTTTAGAGAGAGCTTGGTACTGAAGCAGTCAAGTTGACTCACCTCCTCTTTTCTAAAATCCTGCCTGGTGTATAGTATCTATTCACTTTAAACAATGAGAACATTGTTCATTTTAAGTAGGGGGACCGGAAATTAAAATTATTTCCACTCAGAATAAAATTTTTTCTTTTAATTATGAATATGATATATTTTTGTTCAATAAATTTGAATTTTGTTAAGTATGCTAAATTTAAGTATGAATAAAGTTTGATTATTTTAATAAATTGTTATGTTAGCTTAATAATGGCATAAAATGTATTTCTAATAAAACATGCAAATCATACCATAAAATTTTAGTTCTTTAGGAAAATTAGGCATGCATGAAAGTTTAAGTCTTTAGAATTGACTTAGTAGTTTCTTGAGGCGAAATCCTAGGAAGCATGGAACGTTGAAAATGATTTAGGCAACTGTTATTTGGACCGTCTGAGCCTTTCAAGCCAACCATGATGAATTTTTTTTTTCCTTTGAGACCTAGTTTTGAGACTTTATGGCCTAATTTTATTTGAACCCTTACAAAGTTAGCCATCACTTCTCTTAATTATCTTAAAAATGTCCCAAACACTAGACTCAGTACTATTCAGAGTATTCTTTGAAAATAAGTTTGGGGGAGTTGCAAAGAAGTATGAAATGCTCTAAAAATTGTAGTACATGCAGTAAAATACTTGAAAAAAAAAGAGAGAGAGAGAAGCATATGTACTCGAAGTAAATTGCACTAAAGAGCATGTGAAATGGAAAGAAAATTTGATGTATTGAAGGTAATTATTTTGAAAAGTCCAATACAAGCTGAGTCTAGGGTTGTTTTAACCTAAAAGTATCTATCTTTTACCTATCCCTAAGCCCAGCTACGTTACAACCATGTTAAAGACCTATTGATTCAAAGTTCCAATGTTACCTACATTAGTGGAGAGAAATTGCTCTGCTCAACATATGAAGAAATCAGTTAAGCTTAATGATTGCAGTTTAATTTTTGAATAAGGGATTGAAATCAAAATGGTAGGGATTAACATGTCTTTATTAAGAAACATTTAGTCTAATTTTGCTATTGTAGTAATTATTGAGATTAATTTGAACGACATATATACTTGAGTAGCATAATTATCAAATTTCTTGTTTTTGAGCATAAGTATATTGATTTCATGATTTTGGGAAGAATGTTGTTCTGAAGGAGTTTTTCGAAAGTGTTTCCGAGAAAATTCTTTTCAAAATTGTGCATTACTCGGGACGAGCAATGAATTAAGTTTGGGGGTGTGGAAACACGAAAATTTACGTGTTTTTACATGTCCTTTTTAACTTAAAATCATGCTATTTCGGTTAAATTCTTGTAAAAAAATAATTAAATATTATAAAATAATTAAATTGTGTTAAAAATATGAACATGGTGAATTTTAATTAATTTTATAGTTAATTTTGATTAATTTTGACTATTTTTGACAGATTCGCAGAAAGAGCAAAAATTGGCTCGGTAGATACTGCTCGAAGAATAAACCCGAGAAGCAATTTGAAGTATCGAGGAAAATCATAATATAATTAATTTTAATTTATTCCCAAATTAATTTGGGTTACATAAATTAATCTTAATTAATTATGGAAAAAGGGCCCAGTTGAACCAAACCGATTGAACCGAATCGATCAAAGAATTGGGCAGCCCAAACTGTCCATATGCTAGCCCAAATCAGCTTATTAGCTGATTAATTAAGCTTGCAAAGAGGCCCTTAAAGACTTGTCAAAGTTGCATTCAACCCCCTCCACAATTAGTGGCTTTGTAGATTTGCCCCAAGCCATATTTAGCAAAGTTGAAGCCATCAACTTTGCCACATAGGTGGCCGGCCAAGGTGTGGCTCTTTGGCTGCTATTTTTAGCAAATTTCAGCTGCCACATTCAGCTATAAAAACCCCCCTTGGCTGATCATTCAAAGCATCCTTCATCCCTCATCTAACATTCACATCTCTTCTCTCACAACTCTTCTCTCCTCTCTCACTTTCTCTCAACTTTTCATTTTCCTATTTCCTTGCTATTGTGCCGATTTCTCCCCTTGGGAAAGGGGTCTTCTTCAGCCATCATTGAGCAGAAATTAGAGTGTTCATAATCCACCTTGACAGTCGAGGACAACGGACGACGAAGAACGGAGCAATCAGTCAAGTCACGAAGAAACACCGGATTTGCTTTTTGTTCCCTATCTCTTTAAATTTCGCTGTTGTTTTGAAAAACATGTTTATGAATATTTATGCTACTGGAATGGTTAATTTAATCAGCTTAGCTTGAATTTAATTCGTGTTGGTTTGATTGCATGTCGTTCTTTTAAATTATTAAAATTGTGTTTATGCTGTTATAGGTCTCGGTAAAATGCTTGATTAAGTAAAATCATGCTTAAGTTATTCTGGCATTTTAATTGTTTAGATAACTAAAGAATTAATTATTTAAATGCATTGAAATTGTAATTGTAATTAATGGGCACAGTATTAGTCAGTGCATGTTTAATTCTTCTAAGGTAGCTGAAGGTTAAATTAGCATTGTATTTGGCGATACATGTGCCTTGCATAACTTGCAAGATTATTGTGATTAAACTGTTTCAAGGTAAGGATACTTTGTTACCTCACATAGTCTTTTATATGCTTTTTAGGTTGAATTAATCATTTGAATCGACATAGGAATATGCGAGAGATTATTTAATTTAATAAGTATGTATGTGCAATAACATTTTTACCTTTATAAATCTGTTTAATCGGTCGAATTGACATAGGAATATGTACAATAGATGAATGGATTTTTGATTTGTAAATATGTTCATAAGTTAGCAAATTACCGAGTTGCCGTGAATTTATTCGTAACAAGTATAAGAGTGAGTTTAATAATTTTAAGTTAAGAAATGTAATTAATCCAACACAATTATATCATCTTGATTAAAATCAGCTTTTGAAATCGTGCATTAGAACTTTATTTTATTTTATTTAGTTTACTTTATTTTCTAGTTTTTAATCATTTCTCAAAACCAAATATTTTTCCTTCACCAAAGTGTTTAAAAGCATTTTCATAAATAATTCTTTTACAGTCCCTATGGGTACGATAACTCGACATTTACTTGTCACTTTATTACTTGTTGCAATTGTGTACACTTGCACATTTCCACCGTTCTAACAAGCAACCTTCAGAATTAATTCGGGGAAAAGATAAAGTTGTGGACTAAACGACCGTACTCCCCGTTGAGTTTGAGGTAAGTTTGTATAGTTAAACAATTAATGTTTATTTATTTGATTGATGAATGATATCATGGAATTATTCATATTTATTTTTGAATTTTGAAATGGAACTAAATGTTCAAACAAGTACATCGCAGGATTGAGTACAATCATCTTATGCAAGTGATGAATTAACGGATAAGACCATGGTTGGCCATGGAAATATTTGTATGTAAGACCATGGCTGGGCTATGGCAATTTACGTGTAAGACCATAGTCGGACTATGGCATAAAGAAAACGATGTGCTCATATCTGCAAGCCCTTATCAAATTTGGAAAGACAAGGTAAATATATTTATTGATATTTAAAGAATTCAATGAGCTCTATGATAATACAAGGTGATCCGAGTTAATACGAATTAGTATATGTATTCGTGAGAAATACGGAAAATAATATATAGTGATTGAATTCATGCATGGGTAACCTACTCGTGTTTATGTGATAGGCTATTGGCCGAATTGGACTTTTGTCTATGTTTATTTATTCTTATTTAAATTGTGGATGAATTGGTAAGTTATATTGATTAGTATTACGAACTTACTAAGCTTAATAGCTTACTCTATTTATGTTTCCGTGTTTTATAGTATTTCAGAAGCTTGCTCAATTCGGAAGCTGTCGGAGATCGTGTCTCACTATCAAACTCTCATTTTGGTACTTTGGACTTTGTATATTTTGGGTAAATGGCATGTATAGGTATTTTGGTTAAGGTAGCCTATATGTTGGTTGTGTAATTAGCCAAATGAGTTGGCTTGTGAATGGTATGTAAATATGTATATATGGCCTTTTGTTATATGGTGTATAGTGGCCTTGTGAATGCCTTGTTGTGGATTGGTATCTTGTGTAGCAAATGGTTGGAATTGAGATGAGCATGTATGCTAAGCTAGGCACATGGTCTAAAGCATGTAATTGACCATTTAGTTATACTTTAGAAATATCTTTGGTATGTTTAAAAGTGGTCAAATGAATGTGTTTATGGATATCATGTTATTTGTATGGTTTGTGTATGGTACAAGTTTGATATTGGTTGGTTTAAGTGCTTATTTATGCCCTAGTTATATGCATGTTGTGGTTTGCAGGTTGGAACCACTTTGGGTGAGGAAAATGGCTTGGAAAATAGCCTATTTTTGTCCACACGGGCAAAGAGACAGGCGTGTGTCTCCGCCATGTGTGACACACGGCTAACTGACACGGCCGTGTGTCCCCTGATGCTATTTAGAAATCAAGTCACTAGCTCCAATGGCCTAGCGCACGGCCTGGCACACGGGCGTGTGGTTTAGCCGTGTGACCCAAGTTAGAGAGTTGCATGGGTCGGACACGACTTGTAGAACGGGCGTGTCCCATAGTCACACGGGCGTGTCCCCTGTCCACACGGGCGTGTGACCCCAGCACTTTGAAAAATTTTCCATGTTTTCATAAAAATTCCTTGAGTGCTCGATTTAGTCCTGAACCACTTCTAATGTCTATTTAGGGCCTCGAGGGCTCGTATTAGGGACTGTATAAATGATTTTGAATGCATTTTGATTGGAATGAGAATTGTGCATTAAATGTTTGAATGATTGAGCTATAAGTTCGGTAATGCTCCGTAATCCCATTCCTGCATTGAATACGGGTTAGGGGTGTTATATAAAACACTTCTAATACCCCTGACACTGGTGGGAAGTGGCAAATTTTCTATTATTTCAAATTTTGCTCTATCCACTTCAATCCCTCACCGCGATATCTTGTGCCCAAAAACAATTCCTTCATGAACCATGAAGTGCCATTTTTCCCAGTTCAAAACAAGATTTGTTTGATCACAACGACATAGAACCAATTCTAGATTTTTTAATCAATCCTCAAAATCATTTCCAAACACAGAGAAATCTTCCATGAAGACTTCAAGGAAGTTTTTCATCATTTTGAGAATATGGCCATCATACAATGCTGAAAGGTTGTCGAGGCATTACATAACTCGAATGACATCTATCTAAATGCAAAAGTTCCATAAGGACACATGAAGGTGCTCTTTTCTTGGTCATTAGGAGCTATGAAAATATTATTATACCTTGAATTACCATCCAAAAAATAGTAGAAAAATTTCCAACTAATCTATCTAACATCTGATCAATAAATGGTAGGGAAATATGGTCCTTCCCAGTTGCCTTGTTAAGCTTGCGATAGTCCATGCATACTCTCCATCCCGTGACAGTGCGAGTCGAAATGAGCTCATTGTTATCATTAGTCACTACTGTGACACCTCCTTTCTTGGGCACACATTTTACATGACTCACCCATGAGCTATCTGAAATCATCAGGTAAATAATGTCAACATCAAACCACTTGATAATTTCTTTCTTTACTTCTTTCATGATCAGATTCAGTCTTCTCTACTATTTAATAGAATTGCTATGGCAATCCTCCAACAAAATTTTATGCATGTAGGTAGCAGGGTCAATTCCCTTTATATCAGCAAGGGTCCACCCTAATGCCTTCTTAGATTGCCAAAGGACTTCTAACAACTTGACCTCTTGATCGGGCGTTAACTCCGTAGAAATTACTATTGGCAAAGTGTTGTTGTCTCCCAAATATGCATATTTTAAATACTGCGGCAAATGTTTTAACTCTAGTGTGGGAGGTTCCTCTATAGAATGTTTAGGAGAATTAAAAGAGTGATATGATAAATCCAAGGATTCAAACTTCTTCCCTATGTCACTCCGTTGAAGTGAGTCTTCATCATTATTAAAATTGCTGTGGAAAAATTTTGCAAACTTTTCCTCTAGTGTTGTTTCTATCAACCCAATGGCATGGAATACTTCATTCTCATCAACACATTTAAGGCATCAAATACATTGAAAGTAATCTACTCGTCATTTAACCTCATGGTTAGTTCACCTTTCTGCACATAAATTAAAGTCCTGCTAGTAGCAAGAAAAGGTCTTCCAAGAATAATTGACACATCCTGGTTGGCTTCGCATTCTAAAATAAAGGAATCTATAGGAAAATAAATTTATCTACTTTTACCAGCAAGTCTTCAATTTTACCTTCCAGATGTGCGTAGGATTTATCAGCCAGTTGCAACATAGCCGTAGTAGGTCTTGCTTTCCCAATTCTCAGCTTCCTTGAAATAGACATAGGTATTAGATTTACACTCGCTCCTAAATCACATAATGTCTTACTAACATAACGATTTACAATTGAACATGGAATAGTGAAAATCCCTGGGTCCTTCAACTTTGGATGTAATTTATTCATCAACATTTCTGTGCACCCTTCAGTGAGAGCAACAGTCTCAAATTTTCCCAATCTGTGCTTCTTTGACAATATATCTTTCATGAATTTCGCATAATTCGGCATTTGCTAAAAAGATTATACTAGTGGTATGTTGATATGGAGTTGCTTCAAAACATCCAAAAATCTTTTGAACTGAACATCCTGTTCCAAATTATGGAATCACTAAGGAAAAGGTAGAAGTGGTCATCTTTCAGGTTGCTGATATTGTTTTGCTGTGGCACTTGTATCCACTTAAGTCACCCTTTCCCTTACTATAGACTAATCGGCCAACTTATCCCAAAATCAAGAACACTCGAAACATATGGATAGCTTTTCGGTAAAGACTTGTAGATCCAAGCTTGATTCCGATTTTCCAAGATCCGATCCACCAAAAATCAAAGGAATGATGATAGCACGACAGAGATTTGGTCACTAGAGTATTCGGCACAAGGTTTGGGGAGATGAAGAAATCGGCTCCAAGAGCAAAGGTTTTCGGCTTTTGAAGTCACGAATATTTAGTCCCCAACAATTGAGATGAAGGTGGGACGGCACAAGCAATAGAGAAAGAAGAGAATGATATTCGATTTAAGGCTTTAGAAGAAAAGAAAACACATAAGGAAGAGGCGAGGTTTAGAACAGAAAAAGTGAAGGAGAATTCGGCAGAGCACTATAATTGCCAAAATAGCACAGAGCAAATTCCAATTGCCGAAATAGCACAGAGGGAATTTGGCACCCCCTATTTATACACAAAACCGAAACTCTGCCTACCCCCCCAAAGTCCCAATCGACTCCAACTCTTCCCCATCTCATCTCCTCGTTTTTCTCCCTGATAACTCCTCAATCCTTTTTCTAAATTTTCTCTTCTGATCACTCTCCTTAGAGTCCATCATCACACCACTTCCAACCTTCTAGAAGGCCAAAATTAAACTCCTAAAAATACTAAGCTAGGATTCAAACCTAGGATCTCCTTGCTAGCCCATAACGCCACCTTCCTATACCCTAAGTGGCGTCACTTAGACACTCCACCGCAAGGCTCTTTGATGTCATTTTTCCCTATTTTTATTTAAAAGCCCATCTACTCACCGCCTTGGTTCCTTTAATAATTAATTAAAAATTCCTTCTCCTCAAAGTTCGAACCCAGAACTTCTCCAACACCCCTAAACACTCAAAGTTTATTAAACCCTTAAAGCCAACATGTCATTTGTCATTTTCTTGCTTTAAAAAAATTTATGAGACCCGAAGCCCAATTCATCTAGGCCCAAAATTCGGGGCGTTACAGTGACTCACACGACCAAAAGACACGACCGTGTCTTAGGCCATGTGGGCATTCAAAATAGGGACACATGGCCATGTTCCAGCCCGTGTCCATGCCCATGGAACTCACTGACTTGTGCCACAAGACCAAGCCACACGCCCGTGTGCTAGGCCGTGCACCCCTCGAAGTAACCTCACACGCCCGTGTCTTAGGCCATGTGGACATTCAAAATAGGGACACATGGCCATGTTCCAGCCCGTGTCCATGCCCATGGAACTCACTGACTTGTGCCACAAGGCCAAGCCACACGCCCGTGTGCTAGGCCGTGCACCCCTCGAAGTAACCTCACATGCCCGTGTGCCAGGCCGTGTGCTAGGTCGTGTAACAGCCTGACTTGCAACCCTTTTTAAAAGCTACAAGGGACACACGACCGTGTCACCTGGCCGTGTGTCACACATGGCTGAGACACACGCCCGTGTCTCTGCCCATGTGGAATTAGGCCATTTTACAAGCCATATTTCTTACCCAATTTGACATGTACATACAACCAAGATTGTGCATATAAACCAGCCATAATAAGGTACCAAAACCATGCATTTTCTAGACTTATACAAATGGTATAATCACATACAACCAATATGCCCTTAGGCACCTCAAATGACAATTTATAAACATGTCAACCATGTATTCAAACTTACCTAATTGATTAACTAACATATATGCATAGTTGTACCAAATCTTTCCATGTAAATTTCTTACCATTATTAACCCGAAATTAAGGAAGCTAGAACTAAATTGAGAAGATTAGCAGATCGTAGGACCCCATCGACTATTTTAAAAATTTAAGTTGTAACACCCCTTACCCGTATCCGAAGTTGGAACCGGGTTTGAGGCATTACTTAACTTATCAAACTTAACGTCTCGAAACGGCCATAAAATATCGTTGTTAAACCTATCGCAAAGCTCAATCTAGGCCCACGAGGCCCTATACATACCTCAGATAGGCTTCAGAACTGTTCCTGGAACTTTTACGAAGCCGAGAAAACTTTTCATCAAAACAGGGGCCACATGCCTGTGTTGGTCTAGGAACACGCCCATGTATCATTTCAGACGCCCGTGTTCGATGCCCGTGGACGACACTAACTTGAACCACACGGCCTAGACACGCCCATGTCTTCTACCCGTGGAGCTCTCTGACTATGACATCATCAACCCTTAATTAGCACACAGCCAAAGCACACGCCTGTGAGGCTGGCCCGTGGTCACCTCTGATTAATTCACACGGCTGGTCGCACGCCCGTGTGCTTCCACTGTGTGGCGATTTAAATCCAAATCCTAGGTGCAGACTTCACACGGCCTGGGCACAGGCCCATGGACTGACCGTGTGTCACACATGGCCTAGACACACGCCTGTGTGCCTACCCATGTGGACAAGAACAAGGCTATTTGCCAAGCTCTTTGCACCCCTCTAGCTCACACCACATGAACCCATTCAACATACTAATAAACAACTCATAATTTCAATATGAACTTCCATGAATAACTTTATATTTTCATAAATATTAAGGTGAGCCATCAACCATGGCGATATACAAAATAGTTATCTTAATAAGAGGCCGACACACCTTTGGCCAAAATAACAACATAATCTAACTAGTCTAGCCCCTATACATGCCATATACAAAATTACTAAGTCTAAATATACCGAGGTGAGCTGATAGTGTGGGCGATCTTCTGATTATCGGCGTATCCCGGCTCAGCTCTTAAACTCTATAAAACAATGGAAAAGAAAGGGGAGTAAGCTTTAAGCTTAGTAAGTTTACATATAAACAAATAACATTATACTAAACAAAAGCAATCCACTATCACATTTATGCTTACTCATTCCATCCCTTACCACATTCCCACCACATCATAAGCTTAATGCTTGTATTCATTCATTTGCATACCTGCATACTTGCCATTTCCCCGGTCAAGGTTAATCCCGCGCTCTTCTTGATCTATAACAGTAAAATTCATTCATTTAGATCATTCTATGATGATAATGCATCAAAATTTACAAATAGGCAAAAATAACCATTTTGCCCTTGTACTATGACAAAATTACGATTTTTCCCCTTATGCTCGTAAATCATTTTTCAACATATATTTTTCATAAAACAAGCCTAGCTGAACATTTATTTCTCTTACAACTACTCACAATTCCAACTATTTCATGCATTTGTGACACAATCTCAATCCTTGCATTTAAGTCTTACTTAGGTGTTTTCATGCAAACAACTTTCACAAAAGTTGTTTCACAACTCCCTAACATACATTTTCTTCCACAAAAACTCAGCTAACCACACAAACACTCCCATGGAAAGCCCTAGACTTTCAACCATATTACAAATTAGTCCCCTCATTAGCTACCTTAAGCTTTGGGGACTCCAAAAACACAAAAATCATCAATTAAAACCACCAAAATCACTTACTTGTAGAGGAAATAAGTTGATGAAATTTTCAAGCTTTCAAATCCCTCCCTTGGTGATATTTTCGGTTGGAGAAGAAGACTAAATTAAAAAATGATAACTTTTGCTTATATCATCTTATTTTATTCATTTTACCAACTAATATCACCAACTATTGACTAAATTAAATGCTCTTGTTCCCTATGCATGCTATGGCTGGCCAACTCACTAAAACAAGGCCAAATTGAACAATTGGGACCTCCAATTAATAATCCATAGCTATTTGGCACCTCTAGCAATTAAAATAGAACTTTCGCACTTTATGCGATTTAGTCTTTTTTTCACAATTAAGCAAGAAATCATTAAAACTTAAAGCACCAAAAATTTCACATAGCCATATTTTAATGCCATAACACATAAAATGACATCAAAATAATTTTCCCTAACCTCAATTTAGTGGTCTCGAAACCACTATTCCGACTAGCCCCCAAAATCGAGCTATTACAACTCTCCCCCTTTAGAGATTTTTGCCCTCAAAAATCTTACCGGTAAAGAGGTTTGGATATTGCTTTCTCATGGCTTCTTCTTGTTCCAACGTAGCTTCTTCTACATCGTGTTTTTTCCATAACACTTTTACTAAGGCTACGCTCTTATTCCGTAATTGTTTCACCTCTCGAGCCAATATTTTAATCAGTTCCTCCTCATAAGTAACACCCGGTTGTATCTCAATTTCTGTTGGAGGGATCACATGCGAAGGATAGGAGCGATAACACCTTAACATCGACACGTGAAACACATTGTGTATCTTCTCTAACTCTACCGGCAAAGCCAACCGGTATGCTACTAGCCCAATTCTATCGGTAATCTCATACGGTCCTATGAATCGCGGACTCAATTTCCCTTTTCGGCCAAATCTCAATATCTTCTTCCATGGGAACACTTTCAGAAATACCTTGTCACCCACTTCAAACTCGATTTCCTTTCTTTTCAAGCCTGCATACGACTTTTGTCGGTCTGAAGCAGCTTTCAGAATGTCTCGAGTCACTTTTACTTTCTCCTCGGTCTCTTTAACTAGATCGATCCCATGAATTTGCTTTTCACTAAGCTCGGTCCAATATAAAGGAATCTGACACTTACGACCATACAAGGGTTCATACGGCGCCATTCGTATACTCGACTGATAACTGTTGTTGTAGGCAAACTCAACCAAAGGTAGGTATCTCTCCCGACTACCTTCAAATTCCAACACACAGCATCGGAGCATATCCTCTAAAACTTGAATCACTCTCTCGGACTGACCATCAGTTTGTGGATGGAATGCAGTACTAAAATTTAACCTTGTACCCAAGGCCTCCTGCAACATCTTCCAAAACCTCGAAGTAAATCTCAGATCTCTATCCGAGATAATGGATACAGGTAGTCCGTGTAATCTTACCACTTCCGCAATATACAACTCGGCTAACTTATCCAGCGAATAATCAACACGCACCGATATAAAGTGAGCCGACTTCGTTAATCTATCAACGACAACCCACACAGCATCTTTCTTTTTCAGAGCCATAGGCAATCCTGCCACAAAATCCATGGTAATCCGATCCCACTTCCACTTAGGAACCATCACTAGCTGAAGCAATCCCGAAGGTACTTGATGCTCAGCCTTCACTTGTTGACAAATTAGACATCTTGTTACAAATTCAGAGATGTCCCTTTTCATTCTCGGCCACTAGTAAACTTTCTTCAGATCATTGTACATTTTTGTACTGCCCAAATGTACTAATAAATAACTACTGTGTGCTTCATTCAATATCTTCCGAATCAACTCACCATCCTTAGGAACGCAAATCCTGTCATGGGACATTAAACAACCATCCGAACTCACCTGAAATCCTGAATCATTTCCCGGTTCGCACTTAGCTTTCTTAACTTGCAGGTCGTTATCATTCTTTTGAGCCTCACATATTTGTTGAACAAATAGTGGCCTAACTCTCAGCTCAGCCAATATAACACCACTATCAGACAATGCCAAATTCGTGCTCATAGCTCTCAAAGCATACAAGGATTTCCTACTCAGGGCATCCGCAACTACATTCACTTTCCTCAGATGGTAATCGATTACTAGCTC
The DNA here is from genome assembly GCA_005393395.2 of Gossypium australe. Classification (NCBI taxonomy): domain Eukaryota; kingdom Viridiplantae; phylum Streptophyta; class Magnoliopsida; order Malvales; family Malvaceae; genus Gossypium; species Gossypium australe. The sequence continues at coordinate 62,317,274 of CM016624.1, read as the reverse complement.
GTAGTCCTTAAATAACTCAAGCCACCACCATTGTTGCAAATTCAAATCCTTTTGATCCATCAAGTACTTCAAGCTCTTATGATCCGTGAAGATTCGGCACTTCTCACCATATAAGTAATGTTGCCAAATTTTTAATGCAAAAACAATTACGGCCAACTCCAAGTCATGAGTAGGATAATTCTTCTCGTGCGGTTTTAGCTGTCTCGAGGCGTAAGTGACTACCTTACCCTCTTGCATCAACACACAGCCGAGACCATTTAACGACGAGTCACTGTAGACCACAAACTCTTTGCCCGACTCGAGTTGCACTAAAACTGGCGCCTCAGTCAACAATGTTTTCAATCTCTCAATACCCTGTTGACATTTTTCAGTCCATTCAAACTTAACATCTTTGTGCAACAGTTTCGTCATTGGTGTAGCAATCACGAAAAATCCCTTCACAAACCGTATGTAATACTCCGCTAAACCCAAAAAGCTTCTGACTTCCGATACGTTTCTCGGTGGTTTCCACTCCACAATAGCCGAGATCTTTCCCGGATCAACTCTAACACCGTTACCCGACAGAATGTGTCCTAGGAATCCGACCTCTCTGAGCCAAATCTCACTCTTACTAAACTTAGCATATAACTGCTTATCTCTCAAAGTCTGTAAGACAATTCTTAGATGCTCCGCATGTTCACTCTCATCCCGGGAATAAATCAATATGTAATCAATGAAGACAACCACAAACTTGTCCAAATACGGTCGAAAGACGCGATTTATCAAATCCATAAAAATTGCAGGAGCATTCGTTAAACCAAATAGCATGACTAAAAACTCATAATGGCCGTACCTCATCCGAAATGTAGTTTTCGGCACATCCTACTCCTTAACCCTCAACTAGTAATAACCGAACCTCATGTCAATCTTAGAGAACACCGTAGCTCCCTTTAGTTGATCAAAGAGATCATCTATCCTTGGTAAAGGATACTTGTTCTTCACCGTCACCTTGTTGAGTTGTCTGTAGTGTATACACAATCTCATCAACCCATCTTTCTTTTTCACAAATAGTACCGGAGCACTTCACGGTGAATAGCCCAATCTCACAAAGCCCTTATCCATCAACTCTTGCAAATGAACCTTCAGTTCTTTCAACTCTAATGGTGCCATCCTATACGGAGCAATCGAAATAGGTGCAGTTCCTGAAACTGTCTCAATCCCAAACTCGACCCCTCTAATGAGATGTAATCTGGGTAACTCCTCCGAGAATACATCCGGATACTCACATACAACCGGCACTGTTTCAATTTTTGCTTCAGACTCTTGAGTATTCAGTACAAAAGTCAGATAGGTCTCACATCCTGTAACATTCCGATTTAGGGCCTAGTCGGAATAGTGGTGTGAGACCTCAAATTCGATGTATATGTATAAGCTTTGGAGGTTATGCTATGTTTGCATATTAATGTGAGAGTTTCATGAAGCAATTTTGTTAAATTATGGTTGAATTGTCCAAAAAGGACTAAATTGCAAAAGTTGCAAAATGTGATATTCTAGAAGCTGTTTGTATGAAATAGCTTTGGATTATGAATTAGAGGTCCTTAAATAGTAATTTTCCCAAATTCTAATTTTTGGACAAAATGGGCATGAGTGGATGAAATTTGAAAGTTTGGCATGAAAGGCATATTGGTTATTTGTTAATTAAATGATTAAAAAGGAAGAAAAGATGAAAAAATTCATTCATCTTCTTCTCCAAGCTGCCGAAAATTTCAAGAAGCCATTGTTAGGGCTCTTCAATTTTTCAAGCTTGCTAGTAAGTACATCCAAGCTCCGTTTTTTATATTCTTCGTATTTTTGAAGTCCTAGTAGCCTGAATAAGCTATTTTTAGCTATATGTTGTGCTAAGATGGATGTTCAAAAATGTACCCATGTATGACAAGCATGTATTTTGATGTTTTATGGAAGTTTATGAAAGCTTGATGTAGTGCAAACATCTTTTGCTAAGTGAATTCCATGAAAAACGTATGTAGGGACTAGTTTGTGAAAGCCTTGAGTTTAGTCATACATGTGTGATTTAGTGAGAATTGATGATTACTTTAGTTGAGTAAATGTTTCGGCTAAGCATGAAATGTTAGAAAGTTGAATGAAAATCACTTTATGAGCCTTGGGGCAAAAGTGTTAATATGAGAAAAATTAGGGGCAAAATGGTAATTTTGCTAAAGTATGAGATAAGGGTCAATTTATTCAATGTGTGTAGTGAATGAGTTGATTTATCATTATAGATAAAGAAAGACGAAGCCCGGATCGAAACCGAGGCAAGAGCAATGTAACAACCCAAACCCGGCCCAAACACTATGGTCGAATCTGGATCGTTACGGGGAAAATCTTTTCGAAAACCATTTTGAAACCCATTAAGCTTTGTTGAAAACTTCTCGGATTTGATTATCTTGATAAAATCATACTTAGTGTTTATTTTTAAAACAAATATTTAAGTCAAGTTATGAAACAAATTTCAACTGTGCCCTTTGGCATTTTAAAATATTTTCGTGTTTAATTGGAAAATGTGTAATCTAAGTTCAACAATGATAATATCCGAGTTTAAAATAATATCCAACATAAGGGAAAAAAATAAATAAATAAAGTATCAGGAGGCCTTATTACAACCAAATTAAATAAACCCAAAGTAAATAATTAAATAGAAATTAAAGTCATTTAAATTTAATTCCACTGCATGGCCACCTCGAGTCAACCCGGCTCCCCATCCGCGATCTAAGTGTCACCTGAAAAATATAAAGGAGAAGGTGAGTCACCAAGACTCAGTATGTAACCCTTCCCCCATTTTAAAGCATTTTCATACACATCAAATAACAATTAATACGCAGAATAATGTGTACCCAACCTAGCCAACCATACGCCATTGTCTACCCCGTTGTGGTACCAAACCACTGGTGGTGCCAAACCACTGGTGACATATAGTCACGTTGTGCTACCAAAGCACTGGTGTCCGTAGACACAAATCGGGTGATGGGGCCAACCCATCGTGTGATACCAAATCACTGGCAGACGATCCCGTATCTCAAGTGGGGCCAACCCACGGTGGTGTTAACCACAGGGATAAGTCGCTATTGAGGTACCAAACCTCTGGAGGTACCAAACCTCTGGTGACCGTAGTCACAGTGTGTTACCAAAACACTGGTGCCCGTCGGCACATTATTACTGCCCCCTCCACTCATCAACCCACATAATCAACAATCACACATATAGATTTATCATATGTATTATCACAACATGCTTCCCAAAAGCATAAAATAGCAATCATATGCACAGGTACTTACCTGGTTACCCCGTATACCGTTATGGTATTCAAGCCATTGCTACATACATCAAATTAGCAATCACATTACTTAGCATAATTTAATAAGTTAAATGGTGTGTATGTACACACCTGTTACCACGATAGCCTTAGATCCTGAAGTTAGTCAATCGGCCACACTCTAAGTCCTTGCCCCTATATTCGGCCAACTATCAAGGTTAGTATATGGGCCATTCGGCCAAACCAAAAGATTTAAAGGGATCATCCTTTGTACCCGAATCCTTACCCAAATCACTTTGAGTACTAGCCTCAGCGTTCGATTTTGCGAACCTGGTTTACCAACTTCACTTAGTCAATTAATAGCACTAATAACCATAGCCTTCGGCTTTTAAATACTAATATAAGCCTTACCTACACTTACCAAATTCGGTTGGTAGAAGATGGAGCCTAGATCGCCTGATTCCAAATATCTCAGAGTCCCTACAACATTTCGATTTAGACAAAAGATAGCCAAATATCAGTCTGTGCCGGACTCCTTTTTTTCCCATGCTTAAATCGACATAATCATAAAAGAGAACAACAAAAAAAACCATTCGGCTATGCCCTTTCTTACCTTCTTTAAATCGATTGAAGACTAACTTCCGAAGAGCCTTATATTTCCTTTAGTATTCGGTTAACAATGCTGCCAAGGAGGAGTGTGAGATTCGGTTCTTCAAGGGGGTGTATTCGGCTATTGAAGGAAAGAAAATAATGGAGATAGGAGGGAAAAGAAGTTTCGGCTTAAGGGATTTGGGAGGCTGGAATAAAAATAAAAGAAGAATGAAGAAGGAGGGCTAGGGATTTCGGCAAGTAGAAAAATAAAGAAAAGAAAGAAAGGTGCTAGGTTGCTCCTTTTATAGACATTCGGCCCCCCTCCTAGCAGCCTTGCCGTCCACACTACTCCACCAAGGAGTTCAAAATTCGGCCATTACCTAAAATTCCTCTTGGCCACACATTTGTATTAATTCAAAATAATTGAATTAATCTTCAAATAATCAATCAAATAATCCACTTAATCTAATAATATCCCTAATATACAAATAATATCCCTTTTAATAAAATCCTTAATATCCATATAATAATATCCTTTATTAATCAAATAAAACCCTTGATAATTCATTTAAAATACATCCTTATTATCTCCATTTATCTCTTCATAATCCATAGAATTTAAGAAATTAAAAATGCTCATATTATCTCTAAAAAAATATATATAAAGAGGGAAAAATCCTCCCTATGTGCCGTCCAACATAAATGAAAAAGAAGGGGGATTCATGTGACTCGAACACAAGCTCCCCTTACTCTCCTTGTGGCGTCACATGCAGCTCTTAAGTGGGCTTACTTTGCCACTTAGTCTAGGCTCATTTTATGTCCAAATTATCCCCATTTATTCTTTTAACACCCTTCTGCTAAGGCTCCTTACCTTTTAAGTTAAAAACTAAATTTTTCCATTAAACCGAGCCAACTCAAAGCCTTAAATTAAGCTCTATTATTCCATAAATAATACCACAATAGTTCTTACAGGAAAAATAACTAAATTTCAAATAACCCCATTTTTGGGATGTTACAATTCTACCCCCCTTAAAATAAATTTCGTCCCGAAATTCCTTGATCAAAACAGGTGAGGGTATTGCTGCCGTATCACACTCTCAGGTTCCCACGTAGCTTCTTCCACCCCATGGTTCCGCCACAGCACTTTCACTAAGGGCACTGACTTCCTACGTAAAACCTTCACATCTCGATCCAAGATCTGAACTGGTTCTTCTTCGAAAGATAAGTCCGCATCCACCTTGATCTCTGCCACTGGCACAACGTGCGATGGGTCTGACCGATACCGTCTCAGCATTGATACGTGAAAGACATCATGGATCTGGTTCAGTTCGGCCGGTAACTCAATCTGGTAGGCTACCGGTCCTACTCACTTAATCACCGTATATGGCCCGATAAACCTTGGGCTTAGCTTCCCTTTTCGCCCAAATCTCAACACCTTTTTCCAAGGCGACACCTTAAGAAAAACCTTGTCACCTACCTCATACTCCATCTCCTTGCGCTTCAAGTCAGCATAAGACTTCTGTCTATCCGATGCTTCCTTAAGACGATCCCGAATCGCCCTAACTTTGTCCTCAGTTTCTGCAACCAAATCTGGACCCAAGACTTGTCTTTCACCTAACTCCGTCCAACATGTAGGTGTACGGCATTTCTGTCCATACAATGCTTCGTATGGTGCCATCTGGATACTCGCTTGATAGCTATTGTTGTAGGCAAATTCCGCTAATGGTAGAAATTCTTCCCAACTACCTCGGAACTCCAAGACACAACCCCTCAGCATATCCTCCAAAATCTGTATCACTCTCTCTGATTGTCCATCGGACTGTGGATGAAAGGCTGTACTGAAATCCAACCGTGTACCCGAAGCTTGATGCAATGCTTTCCAAAACCTCGACGTGAACCTCGGATCCCTATCCGAGATAATCGATACTGGCACACCATGCAATCTGACTATCTCAGCCACATATAATCTTGCTAGCTTCTGGAGTGAATAATCCATTCTTACAGGTACGAAGTGAGCTGACTTGGTTAACCGGTCCACAATCACCCAAACTGCGTCCTTCTTGCTGGGCGTAAGGGGTAGCCCACTAACGAAATCCATAGTGATCCGTTCCCACTTCCATTGAGGGATCTTTACCGGTTGAAGTAGCCCTGATGGCAACTAATGTTCAGCCTTAACCTGTTGACATGTCAAGCATCTTCCTACAAATTCCGTTACTTCACGCTTCAACCCAGGCCACCACAACTGCTTCCGCAAATCCCCATACATCTTGTTTCCTCCCGGATGCATAGCATATGGGCTGCTATGAGCATCTTGGAGAATTTTTCGCCTCAACTCCACATCTTTTGGCATACATGCTCGCCCTTGAAAACATAGCACTCCATCACTAGATAGACTGTACCCTTCCAAACCACCATCCTGAACTTGCATTCTCTTAGCATTTAACCCTTCGTCCACTAACTGCTTGTCCTTAATCTCCTCGATCCATGTTGGCTTTACTTGAAGTTCCGCCAAGAGACTTCCATCATCATATATGCTCAACCGAGCAAACATCGCTCTTAAGTCCGTCACAACCTTCCGGCTCAACGCGTCAGCTACTACGTTAGCCTTGCCTGGATGGTATTCGATTGAACAATCGTAATCCTTTAATAGTTCAATCCACCGACGTTGTCTCAGATTCAGATCCTTCTGAGTCAAAAGATACCTCAAACTCTTATGATCCGTGTAGACTATCGACTTCTCCCCATAAAGGTAGTGTCTCCATATCTTCAGTGCGAAAACGACTGCGGCTAACTCCAAGTCGTGAGTTGGGTAGTTCAATTCTTGTGGTCTTAACTGACGGGACGCATAGGCTACAACCTTTCCTTCTTGCATTAATACACATCCCAGACCAGTATGGGATGCATCGCAATAGACAGTAAACAACCTTCCCGCTTCAGGCTGTACCAAAACTGGAGCTTCCGTCAAAATTTTCCTTAGCTTATCAAAGCTTTCTTGCTGCTTCTCCGACCATACAAATGGGACTCCTTTTCTTAGTAGCTTCGTCAACGGTGCTGCGATCAGAGAAAATCCTTCTACAAACCTTCGATAATACCCCGCTAGACCTAGGAAACTTCTGATTTCCGCCACTGACCTAGGCGGTTTCCAATCCAATACCGCTTCAATCTTGCGAGGGTCCACCCTAATTCCTTCCGCTGACACTACGTGACCTAAGAAAGCTACTTCTCTTAGCCAAAATTCGCACTTACTGAATTTGGCATATAATTGCTTCTCCCTTAGTACTTGCAACACTATTCGTAAATGCTTGTCATGCTCTTCCTCCGTCTTAGAGTACACCAGGATGTCGTCAATGAATACTACGACGAACTGGTCCAGGTACTGCTGAAATACTCTGTTCATCAAGTCCATAAATGCCGCCGGCGCGTTGGTCAACCCGAATGGCATTACCAGAAACTCGTAATGTCCATACCGAGTTCTGAACGCCGTCTTGTGAACATCAACTTCCTTCACCTTCAATTGATGGTAACCCGACCTAAGGTCTATCTTCGAGAACACCGAGGCACCCTTCAGTTGATCGAACAAGTCGTCAATCCGAGGCAACGGATACTTGTTCTTGATCGTTAACTTGTTCAACTGACGGTAGTCAATGCACATCCGCATGGACCCGTCCTTCTTCTTGACAAACAGCACAGGTGCTCCCCACGGGGATATGCTTGGTCGAATGAACCCTCTATCCAAGAGCTCCTGAATTTGAGCCTTTAGCTCCACTAATTCCTTAGGTGCCATTCGATATGGTGCTATAGACACAGGTGCCGTTCCGGGTAGCAAGTCTATACCGAATTCGACTTCCCGATCTGGAGGCAAACCTGGAAGTTCTTCCGGGAATACGTCAACAAATTCCCCAACCGTTCGAACCTCAACTACTGACTCCTTAGCTTCCAGAGCACAGATCCTAACCAAATATGCCTCGCAACCTTTCTTGACCATTCTTTCGGCCTTCAAGGCCGACACCACATTGGATAGGTAATTCCTTCTATCACCTATCATAACCACTTCATCACCCTCAGCCGTCTTAAGCACCATGTGCTTAGCCGCGCAATCCAAACTCGCCTGATACTTAACCAACCAGTCCATTCCAAGGATCAAATCGAACTCTCCGAAAGGTAGTTCCATCAGATCGGCTACAAATACGACCCCTTGGAGTTCTAGGGGTACACCGCTATAAAGTTTGTCTACTACTACAGAGTGTCCTAGGGGGCTTAGCACAGTCATCTTCCTAAGAGTAGTCTCAGAGTCTAGGTCCATAGTCCCTACCACACTACTAGCAATGTACGAGTGCGTCGAACCCACATCAATCAATGCAACATAAGGTAAACCAAATATTAGAAACGTACCGGTTATGACGTCCGGTGCGTCTCCCTCCTCGCGACGCCTCGCGGCATAGACTAAGCCAGGCTGCCTAGCCTCTGTGTTACCCGAACCTCTGCCCTGAATTCCACGACCTCGGTTGGAACCATTGTTTCCTCTGCCATTACCCCGACCCCTCTGCGGTGGTCCAACATTTCTGCCCTGAGCGCGATTCTGACCTTCTGGCTGATCCTTAGCTACCTTTTGAGGACAGTCCCTTACCCGATGCTCCAAAGACCCACACTCAAAACAACCTTTGTTACCGGTCCAACAACTCCCCCAATGGGTTTTTCCACAGCGGTTGCACTGAGTTGGCCTTTGATTAGTAGTCGTGGGCCTACCGGTCTGATTTGGCCCACTCTGTCTAGCCCGCTTCTGAGCATTAGCGCTACCCGATCCAGCTGACCCAAAACCTCTCTTTTGGTTATTCTTACTATAGTTTTGTCTCACAGTCTCCTTAATCCCTTCGGCCACCTTGGCTTTCTCCACTAGGGACGAGAACTCACGAACCTGCTGCGGGGCGATTAGCAATCTCAGATCATCTCTGAGCCCGTCCTCAAAGCGGACACAGCGCTCATGTTCGGTGGCTACAATTCCTCTGGCATACCTACTCAGCCTTAAAAACTCCGCCTCATACTCGGCCACCGACTTAGTTCCTTGCACTAGACCTAGGAAGGCTTTCCTTTGGGCATCAGTGTAACTAGTGCCCACATACTTCTTCTGAAAGGCCGTCTTAAAATAGTCCCACGTGAGATCATCAGCCGCGGCTCCATCCCGAACTGTCAGCCACCACTGGTACGCCTCATCCTTTAAAAGCGACACTGCCCCTTTCAGCTTCTCCTCCTCAGTCAGGTCGAGATCATCCATAACCCTTTCCGTAGATTCCAGCCAATATTCTGCAGCACTGGGTGCCACTCCTGAGACACCACGGAATACCTCGGCCCCGTTAGACCGTATTCGCTCGGGAACAGACTTCCGAGCTCCCAAATTCCCACCAGCCCCGGCCACCATCTCCAACACTCGCAAAACAGCTTGCGACACAGCCTCCCCACCGGTCTGGTCCTGCTCCTCAGCCCTGAAAGTAGGAGGTGGTGGTGGCGGTGGTACCTCGTTTTCCGAACCTTGACCTGACCTGACGGGTTCAGACACCGTCATTCTACCCCTACCGCGTCCACGACGTCCACGTCCTCTAGAACTCATTCTATCTACTGCGCTTTAATCTGATTAAGAAAATTTTATGTGTTAGCATTTGTTTCACTTTCTTATTCGCGAAGACATTTTATGAACAGAATTTAATTAGGGATTCTTTCGAGCAAACAAGGTTTCAGTCTTCTATCCTAGTTCACACAAAAAGCTCATGCATCCATTCCTTAATGCTTTCCATACCTATTCACTCTTTGGACATTTCTGCCCATTTCTAACCCAGGGGTATTTTCGTCATTTTCCCTACAGGGGTATTTTCGTAAAGAAATTTTAAAACTTTAGTAAAGTAGGTCATCTGAAATTCCCAAAACTGGAGGTTATTTATAAAAATTTGTAAAATCGTAATCGTTTTAAAACCAGGGGTATTTTGGTAATTTTGTCAATCAGGGGCAATTTTGTCATTTTGATAGATCAGGAATATTTTCGACAGTTGTAAAACTTCGAGGGTTCCTTTTTGAAAATGTTCCTTTTCAAATAGTAATGTTTGTAAAAATTTCTAAAACCAGGGTCATTTCGGTAATTTTGCAACTTGAGGGCGTTTTCGTAATTTTCCAAAACCAAAATATTTTGTTGATGATTTTCAAAGCTAAGTTGTTGAATATTTGTAAAATAGTTGGAATTTTTGAGCAAAACCATTGAACTAATATTTTATGAACCGAGGGTATTTTAGTAATTTTACCCCTAAGGGTATTTTTGTAATTTTCCACAAATCAAATTTTTCGAGGAAAAAGTTGTAAAAATGATGTTCTCCGATTTGAAAGAGTTATTGCAAAAGTTTTGAAAACATTAGGGTTCTTGTTGTTTCGTTCCTTTCAAAACATGGCTAATTCCCTTTTTGGGTTTTAATCATAGTGTTTAGCCTATGACCGAGCCCTTATGGTCAGGGTGAACCAAAGCTACGCACCAGGCAGGATTCGAGTGAAGAGGAGGTGGGTCACGCGGACCGCTTAAATACCAAGCTCTCACCGAACCTTTCTAGACATGCGCACAGAGGTTGCCACACCACTGAGCCCTCTGAGTTAGGGTGAACCGAAGCTACGCACCAGGTAGGATACCTGCGAAGAGGAGGTGAGTCACGAGGACTGCTTAAATACCAAGCTCTTCCGGATCCAATCCTAGACATGCGTACAGGGGTTACCACACCCTAGCTCACTTGGCTAAGTCATAGATTGGTTTAGTTCTTTAGTGTCTTATGTTCGGTTCATGTGTTTGAGTAATCTAGTCCTAGGGTCAAATCCTATAAGTCTATTCTACGTTCCATGCTTCCTACCCTTCTACAGAATATAATTCACAAAGAATGTTCAGAAGTACTTACCTGGGCGGATCGGTGCCGGAGACTCGGGCCATGCTGTTCAAAATCCAAAAATTATTTCATAAGGCCTTTTAAAACATTTTTGGGCCTTGGGCCCCACAGCCGAGCTTTGAACTGGGCTCTGATACCAACTTTGTAACAACCCAAACCCGACCCAAACACTATGGTCGAATCTGGATCGTTACGGGGAAAATCTTTTCGAAAACCATTTTGAAACCCATTAAGCTTTGTTGAAAACTTCTCGGATTTGATTATCTTGATAAAATCATACTTAGTGTTTATTTTTAAAACAAATATTTAAGTCAAGTTATGAAACAAATTTCAACTGTGCCCTTTGGCATTTTAAAATATTTTCCTGTTTAATTGGAAAATGTGTAATCTAAGTTCAACAATGATAATATCCGAGTTTAAAATAATATCCAACATAAGGGAAAAAAATAAATAAATAAAGTATCAGGAGGCCTTATTACAACCAAATTAAATAAACCCAAAGTAAATAATTAAATAGAAATTAAAGTCATTTAAATTTAATTCCACTGCATGGCCACCTCGAGTCAACCCGGCTCCCCATCCGCGATCTAAGTGTCACCTGAAAAATATAAAGGAGAAGGTGAGTCACCAAGACTCAGTATGTAACCCTTCCCCCATTTTAAAGCATTTTCATACACATCAAATAACAATTAATACGCAGAATAATGTGTACCCAACCTAGCCAACCATACGCCATTGTCTACCCCGTTGTGGTACCAAACCACTGGTGGTGCCAAACCACTGGTGACATATAGTCACGTTGTGCTACCAAAGCACTGGTGTCCGTAGACACAAATCGGGTGATGGGGCCAACCCATCGTGTGATACCAAATCACTGGCAGACGATCCCGTATCTCAAGTGGGGCCAACCCACGGTGGTGTTAACCACAGGGATAAGTCGCTATTGAGGTACCAAACCTCTGGAGGTACCAAACCTCTGGTGACCGTAGTCACAGTGTGTTACCAAAACACTGGTGCCCGTCGGCACATTATCACTGCCCCCTCCACTCATCAACCCACATAATCAACAATCACACATATAGATTTATCATATGTATTATCACAACATGCTTCCCAAAAGCATAAAATAGCAATCATATGCACAGGTACTTACCTGGTTACCCCGTATACCGTTATGGTATTCAAGCCATTGCTACATACATCAAATTAGCAATCACATTACTTAGCATAATTTAATAAGTTAAATGGTGTGTATGTACACACCTGTTACCACGATAGCCTTAGATCCTGAAGTTAGTCAATCGGCCACACTCTAAGTCCTTGCCCCTATATTCGGCCAACTATCAAGGTTAGTATATGGGCCATTCGGCCAAACCAAAAGATTTAAAGGGATCATCCTTTGTACCCGAATCCTTACCCAAATCACTTTGAGTACTAGCCTCAGCGTTCGATTTTGCGAACCTGGTTTACCAACTTCACTTAGTCAATTAATAGCACTAATAACCATAGCCTTCGGCTTTTAAATACTAATATAAGCCTTACCTACACTTACCAAATTCGGTTGGTAGAAGATGGAGCCTAGATCGCCTGATTCCAAATATCTCAGAGTCCCTACAACATTTCGATTTAGACAAAAGATAGCCAAATATCAGTCTGTGCCGGACTCCTTTTTTTCCCATGCTTAAATCGACATAATCATAAAAGAGAACAACAAAAAAAACCATTCGGCTATGCCCTTTCTTACCTTCTTTAAATCGATTGAAGACTAACTTCTGAAGATCCTTATATTTCCTTTAGTATTCGGTTAACAATGCTGCCAAGGAGGAGTGTGAGATTCGGTTCTTCAAGGGGGTGTATTCGGCTATTGAAGGAAAGAAAATAATGGAGATAGGAGGGAAAAGAAGTTTCGGCTTAAGGGATTTGGGAGGCTGGAATAAAAATAAAAGAAGAATGAAGAAGGAGGGCTAGGGATTTCAGCAAGTAGAAAAATAAAGAAAAGAAAGAAAGGTGCTAGGTTGCTCCTTTTATAGACATTCGGCCCCCCTCCTAGCAGCCTTGCCGTCCACACTACTCCACCAAGGAGTTCAAAATTCGGCCATTACCTAAAATTCCTCTTGGCCACACATTTGTATTAATTCAAAATAATTGAATTAATCTTCAAATAATCAATCAAATAATCCACTTAATCTAATAATATCCCTAATATACAAATAATATCCCTTTTAATAAAATCCTTAATATCCATATAATAATATCCTTTATTAATCAAATAAAACCCTTGATAATTCATTTAAAATACATCCTTATTATCTCCATTTATCTCTTCATAATCCATAGAATTTAAGAAATTAAAAATGCTCATATTATCTCTAAAAAAATATATATAAAGAGGGAAAAATCCTCCCTATGTGCCGTCCAACATAAATGAAAAAGAAGGGGGATTCATGTGACTCGAACACAAGCTCCCCTTACTCTCCTTGTGGCGTCACATGCAGCTCTTAAGTGGGCTTACTTTGCCACTTAGTCTAGGCTCATTTTATGTCCAAATTATCCCCATTTATTCTTTTAACACCCTTCTGCTAAGGCTCCTTACCTTTTAAGTTAAAAACTAAATTTTTCCATTAAACCGAGCCAACTCAAAGCCTTAAATTAAGCTCTATTATTCCATAAATAATACCACAATAGTTCTTACAGGAAAAATAACTAAATTTCAAATAACCCCATTTTTGGGATGTTACAAGCAAAGTAGTGGACTAAATTGCAAGTCTCCATACTTTTGAGTACCGAGGTAAGTCTACGTATAAACGATGCATTTATGCGTATACATTTTTAATGCTAGCTAGTGTGTAGCATGATTGAGAACCTATTCGACTATAGTGGAATGAATGAGATAGTAATTGTGAATGGATGAATGTATTACAAAGTAGACATGTGAATGTGTATTGACAATGCTTGATGGTGGACTAAGTGTGATACCACCTTGATACTTAACAATGATGGGCTGTGTGCAATATCATTGTTAAGCATATTATTTTGTGAGCTATGTGTAGAATCACTATAATTATCCTTTATGGTAGGCTATGTGCGATACTACCTCATGATCTGATTGTGGTGGACTAAGTGCGAAACCACCGAGTAATTTAGCTGTGTGGATATATTATTGAGAAATTATGATGTGTTATATTTTGAGTAATTGTGATATTGAGTGCAGGGGTGCATGTCAATGATTATAAGGATGTGACTCATGATGTGTTGGAGATGTGGTAAGGGATAGAAAGAGTAAGCATAGTAGTGGATGTGAATTACATATGTTAGTATAATGCTAATTGTTGTTTAGCCTATACTAGAATGCTTAAATTGTTTATGTGTAAACTTACTAAGCTCAAAGCTTACTCCTTTCTTTTCCCTTGTGTTGGCCATTAGATGGATAAACTATTTTGTATAATGCCATGGTTGTTGGCTACTTTATTATATGAAAGGATGAAGTTATCCATGAAAGATTATGTTTCAATATGAGTTGACTATGGATGAGTTGAATGAGTACATGTTGTATGAGCTTGAGGGGTGAGAAGAGCTTAGCAAATAGCTTTGTTCTTGTCCATGTGGATAGACACACGGGTGTGTGTCTAGGACATGTGTGACACACGGCCAGCCCATAGGCGTGGGACTTGGCCGTGTCTCTTTGGCAGAATCAAGTAGTGTAGGCCATGGGCTAACCACACGGGCATGTGTCTAGACTCCAGGCCGTGTAAAGTAGTCAGTATTCACCATGGGTGGAGAACACGGGCGTGTGCCCTAGCCGTGGGACATTGGCAAAATGCTTGGGTTTTCACGCACGGGATGGGGGCATGGGCGTGTGTTACCTCCACGGGCGTGTCTAATCTTACACGGGCGTGTGGTCCCTGTATAGATGGTAAAATTTTAAGATCGTAGAAGTTTCCGATATGGTCTCGAGAGCTTTCGTGTGTATAAGTGAGACCTCGTAGGTCAAAAATGAGGTTGTTGTGACGCCCCCTGACTAAAGCCCTGGGTTCCCCCGACAAAAGCCCTAGCAGAAGGCTTCTGCCGAACTGCCCGCTTAAGTTGCCCCCTAGGGTGTTTATATAAGCTCTAAGATGCCTTACTTGGCCCTTATGTATCCTAATTCGAGTAGAATTCCTCCTAGGGTGTTTAAATAGGCTTTGGAATGTGTTTCTTTGCCTCCAAGTATTCTATTCCGAGTAAAACTCCTCTTGGACGTGGCAGGGACACACCCATGGCACACGCCCATGTGAATCATGGCCAGGCCGTGTTTGAGACTGTTGAATGAGGCACGGCCGTGTGGTCTTGGGCCCAGGCCGTGTGGATTTCATGATATGGCCCATTTACTCCATTTTGGGTCTGTATTCCATTCTTTTCATCCTCTAGTGCTCTCCTGGGTATAAAACATGAAAACAAAGGATTAAGAGCACCAAATTACTCAATTCAAGGCTTAAATCATTCAAAAGCATGCTAAATGTGGGCCTAAAATATGTTACTTTTACTGTTTATCAAGCCTAAGTAGCGATCAAGTAGTTTTAACCTGGTAATGCCTCGGGCCCAGTTCTGGCATCGAATATGGGTAAGGGGTGTTACATTTAGTGGTATCAGATCTATGGTTTAGTCGGTTTTAGGACTACCATAACGGGTGTAAGAGTCTAGCTATACATGCCATAAGTGTACAATGATAGTGTGGTGGTTTCTGATTATTTTAAATCTTGTCTTATATAGTATATGGATCCCGATCCATGGACTGCTGATGAAGCAGCTAGTAATACGCCGGCTCCTGTACAAGGAACCGTGCTTATTCAGAGTAGACCCGAAGTTAGGGGTCAAGGGGAAGAGGCTCAGGAAGCCTTTCTCCAGATGATGAGTACTTGGTAATCATACTATGTTCGAGCGAACCCTAATGCTCAACCTACTCCACCTCCTCCTATGCCTCATCCAATTCCAGTGGCTCCTCAAGGTATTGATGTAGTGAGGATACCGAAACCCCCGGTGGATAAGATTAGGAAACACGGGGCCAAGGAGTTTAGAGCTAAGGTAGAATGAGATGATACACAGATCAAAAGGTCTTTAAAAGGTTGTAATGGGGCTTAGGTTAAAGGTGTGGATAAAGGCTGAATTAGAAGGTTAGAATCGAGACTGACCTGACAAATTACCTAAGTAGAAACACGAACTACTAATAAATAATTACATCAAATGAAAATTTGTAGTACTAATACTAATAATACGAGCTTCTGCTTCAGTAATTAGAAATTAAACTTATAAGCTCATTTAATCGCATAACTAATAATGAATATACTTCGATTTTTTTTAAGAACAAGTCAAATAATAATAAATGATGAATTTACTACTGAAATAAAAATAATTAGGCAACCGATCAAATCAAATCTCGATATAAGTGTAGTAAAAATGAATGGTGATAACAAATACAAAGGGTTTTGGGGTAATATTAGTGGGTGAGTCAATAAAAAAGGTTGTTAGGATCAACGGGGTTCACTAGGGGTTAATTATGAAGGTAGGTTTTTAGTGGAATAAGTGGGTTAAATCCTAAGTGCCTTTATCATTTTTGTATATCAAATCAAAGGTGTGGTCTTGACATGTATAATCGAAGCAAGTTCTAGAATAACAGATCAATGTTGACACACTCATAATAAAAAGTGAGCACGAAAGAAATGTATTCTCTATAAGGCTCAAAGTCTCACAAGAATTATGGGTTTTTGATACCAACCTTGTAAATTTCAAACTTTAAGGTAATAATTAGATTCAGGTAGACAACCTAGAAAAAAAAATTAATTTCTGAAAAGTAGACTTATCATGTTTGATTCTCTAGTATCTTAAAGTTTTAATCATTAATGCACAATTAACTATGACTTAATCCAAAACACATCAACAAACATCATAAATCAAAGGAAATTTCATTCTAATCATAATATGAGAAATTTTACTTTAGAACAAGGCATAATTCAGGGATTTTCAAATAATACTATAGTTAACCCCCCACACATAAGATGTACATTGCCCTCAATGTACAAAGATAGATAATAGCAAAATAATCATAAAATCATAAGATGGGGGAGAGAAGTGAAACTTCCTGAATTTTGGATGAAGTCAATGAAAAGAAACCGGATAGGATTGGAGGTGAACGTGGGGAAGCGCCTCAAACCGTTTGAAATTTATCCTAAGTTAAATCTAAATAGCATGAAGAATAAGAAGAAAATAATAAATAAAATAAAAATAAAAATAAAAGTGAATAATGGAAAATGAAAGAAGAAAGACAACTGGAAAAGAGAAAGGAAGAAGGGCGTTTTAAATAGATATGCAGCCTGTGTTTTGGGAAAAATTTTGTCCTGTTGCCACACGTCTATGGCCACGCCCTTTTACCTACCTGTGGTACCCACACGGCCAAGACCACAACCGTGTGCAAGGCCGTGTGGGTATGGAAACCTATGCCTAAATACGAAAAGAAATAAAACAAAATTAATTAGTAGAGTTAGTGCTCGGGTTGCCTCCCGAGAAGCGCTCGTTTAAAGTCTTGAGCTAGACTTACCTCTCATTCGCATAATCATGGTGGTTTGAGGAGGTAAAAATCCTTTCTCATGCGATCAATTCGGTTATTGATATAAAGTTTAAGTCGAGTAGTGTTTACCTTAAAGGTGCTGATTTTAGGACTAGTTACCTCGACTGTTCCATCTGGGAGGATTTTGAGTACCTGATCTCCTATCTTAAGCTGGGTTGTCCCATCATTAAGCTCATCGTGGAGTTGCCTCATTTTTTCTTCGTGTGTTTTTAGCCTCTCCTTGAAGTGTGTCTTCCATTCGTCTAGTTCGTCGATCCAAAGTCTTCGTTCCTCATGAATTTCTTCTTTATCGGCACGAGGTCTAAGATCTAGCATTTGCGAAAGAGCTTCAAGAAACGACAAGTTAATATGAAATTTTTTTGGAAGTTTAAGAGACTTACCGAATTATTCCTCTGTGTGGTCTTTCTTTATCTTTGCTGAATATGGGATCGTTGGTTTAAGTTCCTCACGGGCCGGGGTTACCTTTACCTTATCGGTTTCATATGGTATTTCTTTCTTTGTTTTGACTAACTCCCTTCCACTTCTTAGCGTCACTACCTTTACCTGCTCTTTTTCCCTAGGTAAGCTTTCTGATCGTATTTCAAAAACTACCTTAGTAAGTTACCCGATTTGATCCTTGAGCTCCTGTGTCGATGCCTCAAGTTTCGTTTCTATATTTTGGAAACGTGTTTCTGTGGCTGCTATGAATTTTGTCAGCATCTCTTCGAGGTTCGGCTTCTTTTCCTGTGGGTAGGGCTGTTGTTGGAGGTTTTGTGATGGTTGTTGCCTTTGATTTCCTTGACCACCCCATGAGAAATTGGGGTGGTTCCTCCAACCTGGATTATAAGTGTTACTATAAGGGTTATTTTGAGATCGGAAATTGTTACCTGTATAGTTCAATTGTTCGCTCTCCATGCCCTGTCCGTAGGGTGGGTACTCAGGATTTGCTACGTCTCCACTTGCGTCGCATTGCATAACTGGATGTGCCTGCGAAGAACCGTATAAACCATCAAATTTTTTATGTAACATGTAACACCTCTAACCCGTATCCGTCGCCAGATTGGGTTTAAGAGGCATTACTACTCTAAACTAATTTCAAAATAGACTTCTATTGAATTTAAGCACAAGTAAGGCAATCGTTATCATATTGTATGACATTACAACCATTTAAAATAAATAAGTAAAATTTTTAAAAGTATAATGAGTTTTACTACTCGTACTTAATACATGCAAATATTTGGATCACATAATTTAAACATTCATGATATATAAATATATGAATACATATATTTACACATATATACATATTAGACCCATATTTCAATTTATGCCAAATTATTACACCTTAGCAGAATATACTATTACACCATTTATTTGGACTTGTAACCAACCCATCAAGAAACATATCAATTTCTTATCATTAATAATGACATTCGAATATTTATTAACTGTCAATCACTTATCTCAAAAATATATATATATATATATATATATATATATATATTAAACCAGACAAAACATCTCAATAAAGTTTAATATTCAATATCATATATGGTATAAAAAAAATGGTTATTATGAACAATTTACTTATTGCAATTAATAAGGAATAACATATATATATATTTATTTTTTTATTTATAAGACCATACACATGTGATTATTTTAATAAAACCCACGACAACAAAATGTATACTTATTTTATTGCAAAAGACATATTCAAATCAAACATACAATAATTATTAGTCAGGCACGAATGAAATTCCAACCCAAATATAACATCCAATACATTTTCTACTTAATATTACATGTCCAATTTAACTAAACTTATTCACATTAAACAATTAAAATCATTATGCCATTTTACGATTTCACAATTCGCATCAAGACCCTTATCCATATCACATTGTCAAATTATGCAATTTATCAAATATACTTATAAACATTCGGCTAAGACATAAATATGTATTAAAATGTATCAAACATTTTCATATAATAAGTTCATAAATAATTCTTCAATATTTTATAGCTTAAGAACTTACCTTAGAAGTCGATAGATTTGAAATTTTCGGCTATTCGTTCACCTTAGCCTTTCCCCGATCTAGCTCTTTCTCTTTTTGCTCCCGATCTATGAAATATCAAATAATTTTTTGTTCACATTCATTCTATCTATTTGCTTAAACTCAAAGATACACATAATTTAATTTAGAAACCTAAGAACCGAATTTCCTTCTTCATTTGCTTAATTAAATCAATAATCACATAAAAATTTAAGCATTCAACTTTAACCGATTACACTATTTCACAATTTCTATTTATAAAAGTATGCATACCCAAACAATTTAAGAAGAAAATGATCACATATGGCCATCTTAATATTCGGCCGAACATAAGAGCATGTCAAATGATTAAGTTGCAACAATCTCACTTAGCAATCCTACAAGCTTAAGTTACTACTCTCCATTTCATCCTATTTTCTATCCTTATTTATCCCACATACCTTAATACAACCATTAAACCACCCCCCCTCCATCGCCGAAACTCATCATGCATAATATCAACAAATTTTTTTTTACTTGTTTTCAATAATGATCAAAGAAATCAACCCAATTCCCATATAGATTTTTAAGTTAAAGTTCAAACTCTTACCTTGCCTAGCACATGCAAATGGCCGAATGGAGAAGATGAATTTTTCTCCTCTTTTTGAAGGTGATTTCGGGTAGAAGATGAATGAGGGAAGAGAAAATAATTTCCTTTTTGTTTAATCAATTTACACATTATTATAGCATGCTTATAATATAATAATACTTAAATTATAATATACTAAGAGAATATTATATTTATAAGCATGCTTACCGTCCACTATATTCAAAATATGGGGAATTTGACATGCAAATCCCTAAATTTAATAAACAATTCACTTACCTTTTTAATTTCATGCTCACTATTTTTGTCACATTAGCAATTTAATCCTTTTTGTTAAATTAAACACTCAAACGATTAAAATTTTCTACGAGACTTCCACACCCATCAATTTACATATAATAATCACAAAATATAATATTTAAAATATTTAACGGGCTCGGATTCGTGGTCCCGAAACCACCATTCCGATTAGGGTCAAAATCAGTCTGTTACAACTCTCCCCCCTAAGGATTTTCGTCCTCGAAAATCTTACCGTTAAATAAGTTCGGATATTGCTGCCTCATTGAATCCTCAGGTTCCCACGTAGCCTCTTCAACTCTGTGTCTATTCCATAATGCTTTTACTAATGGAATCCTCTTATTTCTCAACTCCTTCATTTCTCGAGCTAAGATGTGGATCGGTTCCTCATCATATGTCAAATCGGACCGAATTTCAATCTCTGACGGTGTGATCACATGAGACGGATCCGATCTGTATTTACGAAGCATCGAAACGTGAAATACATTGTGTATCTTTTCCAACTCAAGGGGCAATTTCAATCTATAAGCAACAGGCCCAATACGTTCGATGATTTCATACGGTCCGATAAATCTCGGACTCAACTTGCCTTTCCGACCAAATCGGAGTACTTTCTTCCACAGAGAAACTTTCAAAATACACGATCTCCGACCCGAAATTCAATGTCCTTACGTTTCAAATCGGCATAGGACTTTTGACGATCCGAAGCTGCTTTCAAATTACCTCTAATAATAGCCACCTTTTGTTCTGTTTCTTTAATCAAATCGACCCCGTGTATCTTATTTTCATTGAGTTCGGTCCAATATAACGGTGTGCGACATTTTCGCCCGTATAAAGCTTCATAAGGCGCCATTTTTATACTAGATTGGAAGCTATTATTGTAAGCAAATTCAATCAAGGGTAGGTATCGTTCCCATGTACTTTCAAACTCGAGAACGCAACATCTCAACATGTCCTCAAGTATCAATATAGTTCGCTCAGATTGACCGTCTGTCTGCGGATGAAAGGCTGTACTAAAATGAAGTTTAGTACCTAAAGCATCTTGCAATTTCTTCCAAAACCGCGATGTGAATCTCGGGTCTCTGTCTGAAACAATGGAATTCGGTACACCATGCAACCTCACAATCTGAGACACATACAATTCAGCAAGTTTATCAAGTGAATAAGTTGTGCGTACCGGTACAAAATAAGCTGATTTAGTCAGTCTATCAACTATAACCCATACGGCATCTTTCTTACTCGGTGTCATAGGAAGACCGGATACAAAATCCATTGTAATTCTATCCCATTTCCATTCAGGTATCATGATTGGTTGAAGTAGTTCGGATGGTACCTGATGCTCAGCTTTCACTTGCTGACAGATTAAGCACTTAGAAACAAATTCAGATATATCCCGTTTCATGCCAGGCCACCAATAGAACTGTTTCAAATCGTTATACATTTTCGTGCTACCCGGGTGTATCGACAGTCGACCACTATGGGCCTCACTCAGAATCATCGGTATCAAATCTGAGTTCTTTGGAACACACATTCGGCTTTTATAATTCAAACAATCATTTGCATCAATTTGAAAATCTGATTCTGCACCTTTTTCACATTGAATTCGACTAGCAATCAAATCTTTATCAACTTTCTGTGCATCACAAATTTGTTGAATAAACATCGGTCTTGCTTGTAACTCAGCTAAAATCGAACCATCACCAGACAGAGTTATCTGTGCGTTCATTACACGAAGAGCAAACAATGATTTTCGACTTAACGCATTTGCAACAACGTTAGCTTTTCCAGGATGGTAGTCAATCACTAATTCATAGTCTTTCAGCAATTCTAACCATCTACGTTGTCTCAAATTTAGATCTTTCTGAGTCATCAAATATTTTAGACTTTTATGATCCAAATAAATGTGACATTTCTCGCCGAATAAATAGTGACGCCAAATTTTCAATGCGAAAACAATGGCTGCTAGTTCCAGATCGTGAGTCGGATAATTTTTCTCATGCGGCTTCAGTTGTCTCGAAGCGTAGGCTATGACCTTGCCGTCCTGCATTAAAATGCAACCCAGCCCATTCAAGGAAGCATCACTAAAAACAACAAATTCTTTACCCGATTCAGGATGAGCTAACACTGGAGCTTCAGTCAGAAGGGCTTTCAACTGCTCAAAACTTTTCTGACACCTTTCCGACCACTCAAACTTGACATCTTTCTGTAGTAATTTCGTCAAAGGTGTGGCTATTACAGAAAAACCCTTTACAAATCGTCTGTAATATCCCGCAAGGCCTAGGAAACTTCGGACCTTGAAAATATTCTTTGGTGGTTTCCAATCGAGTATAGCTGCTACTTTGTTTGGATCCACCCGAATACCTGATGCTAAAACAACATGGCCCAAAAAGCTAACTTCATTCATCCAGAACTCACACTTACTAAACTTCGCATACAGTTGTTGATCTCTCAAAGTTTGTAGCACTAATCTCAAATGCTCAGCATGTTCGGCTTCATTTTTGGAGTAGATCAGCATATCGTCAATAAACACTACTACAAGCCGATCCAAAAACTGTCAGAAGACTCGATTCATTAGATCCATAAAAACAGCAGGTGCATTAGTGAGTCCAAAAGGCATAACCAAAAACTCAAAATGTCCGTACCTTGTTCGGAACGTAGTCTTTGGCACATCTGTATCTCTAACTTGCAACTGATAATAGCCTGATCTCAAATCTATCTTCGAAAATACTGAAGCCCCCTTCAACTGATCAAACAAGTCATCAATCCGAGGTAATGGATACTTATTCTTTATAGTTACTTTATTTAGTTGCCGATAGTCGATACACATTCGCATAGTCCCATCTTTCTTTTTCACAAATAAAACCGGTGCACCCCAAGGAGAGAAGCTTGGTCGTGTAAAGCCTCTATCTGTTAACTCTTGCAACTGTGCTTTCAAATCTTTTAACTCGGTAGGTGCCATCCGATACGGAGCTATCGAAATCAGAGTCGTTCCCGGTACTAATTCAATGCCGAACTCAATCTCTCGTACTGGTGGTAAACCCGGTAGTTCTTCAGGAAACACATCTGAGTATTCACATACAACCGATACAGATTCAATCTGTTTCTCGAACAATTTATTATCCAGTACATAAGCCAAATAATCTTCGCACCCTTTTCTCACATACTTCCGGGCTAACATCGAAGATATTACTGTAGGAAACTCATTTACATCACGGGATTTAATTCTGATGGTCTCACCGTTTTGACATCTCAAATCAATAAGCTTTCTTTTACAATCCACTACTGCCTCATGTGAAGTTAACCAGTCCATACCCAAAATTATATCAAATTCATCAAAGGGCAACAACATTAAATTAGCTGGGAAGTAAAAATCCTGAATCATCAACGGGCAACCCCTACACACTTTGTTAACAAGCACACATCTACCCAAAGGGTTGGACACACAAATCACAAACTCGGTAGACTCAACTAGCAGAGTCTTACCGAATACTAAAGTTTCACACACATATGAATGAGTCGAACCAGGATCAATTAGTGCAATCACATTAATATCATAAAGGGTGAAAGTACCAGTAATGACATCGGGGGAGGAAGCATCCTCTCTGGCTCGTGCAGCATAAGCTCTAGCTGGAGCTCTAGCCTCAGATCGAACTGTAGTGTTCTTCGTTCCTTTCTGACTACCACCTACATTGCCTGAATGTCTGGATGGTCTGCCTCGCACTGTCGTATGCTCGGTTTAATGTTCTGAACTGTATTCTGCTTAGCTAACATCGGACATTCTCTAATAAAATGATCTGACGATCCACATTTAAAGCAAGACCGATCATGAAATCTACAGCTCCCAGAATGCCATTTCCCACAGTGTTTGCATTCAACTCGATTCTGTGGAATGTTACCAACACTAGCCATCGAGGTAGCTCCGGAGCCCACGGGAGGTCGATCCCGTCTAGGTAGATCTGTAGTAGCTTTATGTCGGTTGTAGTCATCTCTGAACTTCTTGGATGTGGGATGAAAGACCTTACCCGAAGATGTTTTACGAATGTCTCTAGCTTCTGTCTCAGCCTTCCTTTTCTCTTTCCCGAGCTCTTCAGCTTTGCAACCCGCTCAACTAGTGTCACAAACTCTTGAATTTCAAGAATGCCAACAAACATCTTTATATCTTCATTCAGGCCATCTTCAAATCTTTTGCACATAATAGCTTCAGTAGAAACACATTCTCTAGCATATCTGCTGAGCCTGACGAATTTCCGTTCATATTCCGTCACGGTCATTCGCCCCTGTTTCAGCTCAAGGAATTCTTTTTGTTTTTGATCAACGAATCTTTGACTGATATATTTCTTGCGGAATTCATTCTGGAAAAAATCCCATGTCACTTTTTCTTTCGGAACCACTGATACTAGTGTATTCCACCAGTGATATGTAGTGTCTCGCAGTAAAGATATAGCACACTTCAGGCATTCATCTGGAGTACAAGATAGCTCATCCAGTACCCGAATAGTGTTATCAAGCCACATTTCGGCTCGTTCTGCGTCTTCATTATCATTGGCTTTAAATTCTTCGGCCCCAAATTTCCGGATTTTATCAACTGGAGGCCTACTAGATCTCATCGGATCGAGCATCGGGGGTGCTGAAGGAATTAGAGTTGGACTATTCGGGGGTGGAGGTTGGTATACAGCCGGATTAGTCTGAATAAATTGGATAAACCACTCATTCATCATATGATAGAAGGCTTGTTTAGTCTCCCCCTCGTGGCTACCCGAAACGGGTCGAGAGTCTACCGGCACTGATCCGTGTGCACGGTCAGGCGCTACACTCTCTACATCATCCGCTACGGCTCTTTCGGGATCAGTGTCCATTTACTATATAAAACAAAGTTTAGGCTGTCAGAAGTCACCACACTATCAAAATATGATAAAGGCATGTATAGCTAGACTCACACGCGCTGCGGTAGTCCTAGAATCGACTAAACCGTAAGCTCTGATACCAATAAAATGTAACACCCCTAACCCGTATCCGTCGCCAGATTGGGTTTAAGAGGCATTACTACTCTAAACTAATTTCAAAATAGACTTCTATTGAATTTAAGCACAAGTAAGGCAATCGTTATCATATTGTATGACATTACAACCATTTAAAATAAATAAGTAAAATTTTTAAAAGTATAACGAGTTTTACTACCCGTACTTAATACATACAAATATTTGGATCACATAATTTAAACATTCATGATATATAAATATATGAATACATATATTTACACATATATACATATTAGACCCATATTTCAATTTATGCCAAATTATTACACCTTGGCCGAATATACTATTACACCATTTATTTGGACTTGTAACCAACCCATCAAGAAACATATCAATTTCTTATCATTAATAATGACATTCGAATATTTATTAACTGTCAATCACTTATCTCAAAATATATTATATATATATATATATATTTATTAAACCAGACAAAACATCTCAATAAAGTTTAATATTCAATATCATATATGGTATAAAAAAAATGGTTATTATGAACAATTTACTTATTACAATTAATAAGGAATAACATATATATTTATTTTTTTATTTATAAGACCATACACATGTGATTATTTTAATAAAACCCATGACAACAAAATGTATACTTATTTTATTGCAAAAGACATATTCAAATCAAACATACAATAATTATTAGTCAGGCACGAATGAAATTCCAACCCAAATATAACATCCAATACATTTTCTACTTAATATTACATGTCCAATTTAACTAAGCTTATAAACATTAAACAATTAAAATCATTATGCCATTTTACGATTTCACAATTCGCATCAAGACCCTTATCCATATCACATTGTCAAATTATGCAATTTATCAAATATACTTATAAACATTCGGCTAAGACATAAATAGGTATTAAAATGTATCAAACATTTTCATATAATAAGTTCATAAATAATTCTTCAATATTTTATAGCTTAAGAACTTACCTTAGAAGTCGATAGATTTGAAATTTTCGGCTATTCGTTCACCTTAGCCTTTCCCCGATCTAGCTCTTTCTCTTCTTGTTCCCGATCTATGAAATATCAAATAATTTTTTGTTCACATTCATTCTATCTATTTGCTTAAACTCAAAGATACACATAATTTAATTTAGAAACCTAAGAACCGAATTTCCTTCTTCATTTGTTTAATTAAATCAATAATCACATAAAAATTTAAGCATTCAACTTTAACCGATTACACTATTTCACAATTTCTATTTATAAAAGTATGCATACCCAAACAATTTAAGAAGAAAATGATCACATATGGCCATCTTAATATTCGGCCGAACATAAGAGCATGTCAAATGATTAAGTTGCAACAATCTCACTTAGCAATCCTACAAGCTTAAGTTACTACTCTCCATTTCATCCTATTTTCTATCCTTATTTATCCCACATACCTTAATACAACCATTAAACCACCCCCCTCCATCGCTGAAACTCATCATGCATAATATCAACAAATTTTTTTTACTTGTTTTCAATAATGATCAAAGAAATCAACCCAATTCCCATATAGATTTTTAAGTTAAAGTTCAAACTCTTACCTTGCCTAGCACATGCAAATGGCCGAATGGAGAAGATGAATTTTTCTCCTCTTTTTGAAGGTGATTTCGGGTAGAAGATGAATGAGGGAAGAGAAAATAATTTCCTTTTTGTTTAATCAATTTACACATTATTATAGCATGCTTATAATATAATAATACTTAAATTATAATATACTAAGAGAATATTATATTTATAAGCATGCTTACCGTCCACAATATTCAAAATATGGGGAATTTGACATGCAAATCCCTAAGTTTAATAAACAATTCACTTACCTTTTTAATTTCATGCTCACTATTTTTGTCACATTAGCAATTTAATCCTTTTTGTTAAATTAAACACTCAAACGATTAAAATTTTCTACAAGACTTCCACACCCATCAATTTACATATAATAATCACAAAATATAATATTTAAAATATTTAACGGGCTCGGATTCGTGGTCCCGAAACCACCGTTCCGATTAGGGTCAAAATCAGTCTGTTACATAACATCTCTACCTGATTTGATAGCATGGTTACTACGTCGAGGTTGAAAACTCCAGCTGCTTTTGCTGGCCTTGTCCTTAATACTTTCCATTAATAGTTATTCAATGACATCTCTTCTATAAACTCGTAGGCTGCTTCAGGAGTTTTGTTATTCAGAGTTCCGTTGGCGGCTGAATCGATTAATTGTCTTATTGAGGGGTTCACACCATTGTAAAAAGTTTGGACCTGTAGCCACAAAGGTAATCCGTGGTGTGGACACCTTCTCAACAAATCCTTGTATCTCTCCCATGCGTCGTAAAGTGTCTCTAAATCCATCTGCACAAAAGAAGAGATATCATTCCTTAACTTGGCCATTTTGGCCGGCGGAAAATATTTTAATAAAAATTTCTCGGTCATTTGGTCCCATGTAGTGATTGATCATCGTGGAAGAGAATGTAACCACTGTTTGGCTTTATTCCTCAAAGAAAAGGGAAATAACCGAAGGCGGATGGCATCATCAGAAATGCCATTTATTTTGAAGGTATAATAAAATTCTAGAAAATTTGCTAAGTGTATCCTGCAAACCATCAAACTGAACAAACTGTTGTATCATCTGTATAGTATTAGGTTTCAGTTCAAAATTATTTGCAGCAATAGTAGGCCTAACAATACTTGACTCAGTTCCTGTTAAACTAGGTTTAGCATAATCATACGTAGTTTGTGAAGCATGATTTTCGGCCATCTCTAGAGGTGGCGGATGATTTTCAACCATCTCTTCTGTGGTATTGATTTCGGCTTCTTGCTCTTCTTCTATGTAATTTAAGCTTCGCCTTATTTCTCTGCGATTTCTGCGAACGGTACCTTCGATATCACTGTCGTAAAGTAGGGGTCCTATCGGGTTCCCTCTAGTCATAAACTAGAGGTACTTGAAAGGAACAAAAGAAAGAAAATTAGCAAAAATTTAAAAAATAAAAATAAAAATAAATTGCAAAAAAAATGGCTAAAGTAATAAAAATTAAGTTTTCTTAATATTTCAGTTCCCCGGCAACGGCGCCAAAAACTTGATCGTTTGTCAGAGTCTTAAAAATTTATAAAAAGAATGATCGAACCTGGAAACTAACTATGACAACGATTTGAGGCAAGCGCACCTATCAAACAGTAGTATAGTTAAGGCAAGACCGGATTGTCGAACCCAAAGGAACTAAATGTACTAATACTAACTCTCTTTTTATTATATAGCCTAAAATTAGGGGAATTTGTTGTTTAATCTAAATTAACTAACTACTAAGCTAAAGACTCTAAGATAAAGAAGAATGAAATTGGGGAAAATAACTTCGGGAAAAACCAATTGATTAAGACGATACCCGAGGAAGAATCCACCTAGACTTCACTTGTTATCTAACTCTGAACCAGATGATTTATTCACTTGACTTGATCCGTAGGATTCCCTAACGTATATTAATCCCTCTCTCGAGGTGACTAACGTCTAACCCTAGGTTGATTAATTGAAATCTTTTTCTAATTAAAACCTCTAGAATTGCATTAACTCGATCTATGGACTCCCATATTAGGTTTGACCCTAATCTGACAGATTTTCGTCACCCTACCTCTAGGCGCGCGAGCAACTCCGCTTAACTATGCTAGATCTACTCTTAGGCAGGGACTTTTGCTCCTCCACCTAAGCACATCACACTTGAATTAATATCTCGAAAATATCAACACAAGAATTAAGAACACATAATTAAGAACAAGTCAAATATTTATCATATAGTTCAGCAACCGATAACAAGATTCATCTTAGGTTTCATCCCCTTCAGGTATCTGAGGGTTTAGTTCATAACAATAAAAGAAAACATCTCAGAAGAAAAGATAAAACAAAACATAAGAAATGCCTAAAACCCCCTGAAGGAATTGAAGGAGAGATCCTCCATCTTGAGTATGATTCCGGCTTCTTGAGATGAATCAACTGGCTATCTTCAAGTAAATCCCCACAAATCTTCCCTCTTTGGCCTAGCTGGACGCCCCCTGACTAAAGCCCTGGGTTCCCCCGACAAAAGCCCTAGCAGAAGGCTTCTGCCGAACTGCCCGCTTAAGTTGCCCCCTAGGGTGTTTATATAAGCTCTAAGATGCCTTACTTGGCCCCTATGTATCCTAATTCGAGCAGAATTCCTCCTAGGGTGTTTAAATAGGCTTTGGAATGTGTTTCTTTGCCTCCAAGTATCCTATTCCGAGTAAAACTCCTCTTAGCCGCGGCAGGGACATGCCCATGGCACATGCCCATGTAAGTCGTGGCCAGGCCGTGTTCGACACTGTTGAATAAGGCACGACCGTGTGATCTTGGGCCCAGGCCGTGTGGATTTTGTGATATGGCCCATTTACTCCATTTTAGGCCCATTTTCCGTTCTTTTCATCCTCCGGTGCTCTTCTCAGTATAAAACATGAAAAAAAAGGATTAAGAGCACCAAATTACACAATTCAAGGCTTAAATCATCCAAAAGCATGCTAAATTGGGCCTAAAATATGTTACTTTTACGGTTTATCAGTGGAAGATGTTGACTTCGATAGTCCCGAAAGAGCGGGTGACGTGGGACTTTTTTCTGGAAGAGTTCCGGAAGAAGTATATAAGTCAGTGGTTTACTGATCGAAAAAGGAAGGAATTCCTTGAGTTAAAGCAAGGAAGGATGACAGTAGCGGAATATGAGCGTGAATTTGCTAGGCTTAGCAAGTACGCTCAGGAATGTGTGTCGACGGAGACCACCTTGTGTAAAAGGTTCGAAGATGAACTAAATGAGGATATTAAACTCTTAGTTGGTATTTTGGAGTTGAAAGAGTTTTTGGTGTTGGTTGAAAGGGCAAGTAAGGCCGAGGAGTTGAGTAAGGAAAAAAAAAAGGGCTGTGAGTGAAGCCCGAGATGCGAGAAAATGACCGATAGGCAAATCATATCAAGCCCAGTCAAAAAGATCTAAGGAAGTGAATCCTCAAACGACAGCAGTAGTGGGATATTTACATCGAGACTTGGACAACACTCGTTCGGGTTCGAGAGTCCAAGCCACCTTGATGGAAAGTGTGGGCAATGCGAAGAACAAACCAGAGTGTCCAAGTTATTGTAGATATCATACTAGAGAGTGTTGGGGAAACAACTGAAATTGTTATAAGTGTGGTTCCCCCAACCATTTTATCCGAAATTGCCCCGAGAGGGATGATAAGGAAGAGAAGTAAGAGATGAGATCTAGAAATGTGTCTGCAAGGGGTAGACCACCAAGGAACCCGAAAGGTGGGAATAGTGGTAGAGGTGTGTCCAAAGACTCTGCTGTGAAACCGGAGGGTAGGGCACGTGCGAAGACGTATGCCATTCGCGCTCGCGAAGAGGCATCCTCCCCAGACGTGATAACGGGTACTTTTTCTCTTTATGACACCTTTATTATTGCTTTAATAGATCCAGGGTCTACTCATTCTTATATTTGCATGAGATTGGCATCTAGTTTGAGTATGGCCGTTGAGTCTACGGAAATTATGGTTAAGGTGTCAAATCCATTAGGTAAACGTGTGTTGGTAGACAAGGTGTGTAAGAATTGTCCTTTGTCGGTTAATAACCATTATTTTCCGGCAAATCTTATGTTGTTGCCATTTGATGAGTTTGACTTAATTCTTGGCATGGATTGGTTAATTACTCATAGTGTCTTAGTGAACTGTGGTAGTAAGTTTATCGAATTGAAATGTGAGAATGGAGATGTTGTTCGGGTTGAATCAGGTGGACCGGATAGCCTACCAGTGATGATTTCTTCCCTAGTAGCCAAGAAATGTTTGAGAAAAGGGTGTGAGTCCTATCTCGCCTTTGTGTTGAATACTCAAGAGGTTGGAGTAAAGTTTGAAATAGTGCTAGTGGTATGTGAGTATCCGGATGTATTCCCAGAAGAGTTACATTACCTCCAGTGAAAGAGGTCGAGTTTGGGATTGAGTTAGTTCCGGGAACGGCACCTATTTCAATTGCTCCGTATAGGATGGCACCTTTAGAGTTGAAAGAACTGAAGATACAGTTGCAAGAGTTGACAGATAAGGGTTTTGCTAGACCAAGCTACTCACCTTGGGGTGCTCCGATACTATTTGTGAAGAAGAAAGATGCCTCGATGAGATTGTGCATAGATTATAGGCAACTCAACAAAGTGACGGTGAAGAATAAGTATCCTTTACCAAGGATTGATGATCTTTTTGATCAACTGAAAGGAGCTACAGTGTTCTCCAAAATCGACCTGAGGTCTGGTTATTACCAGTTGAGAGTGAAAGAGCAAGATGTGTTGAAAACTGCATTTTGAACAAGGTATAGCCATTATGAGTTTCTGGTCAGGCCGTTTGGTTTAACGAATGCACCTGCGATTTTTATAGATTTGATAAACCGTGTCTTCCGACCGTATATGGATAAGTCTGTGGTTGTCTTCATTGACGACATATTGATCTATTCTCGAGATAAAATGATCATGAGGAGCATTTGAGAATTGTCTTGCAAACTTTAAGGGATAAGCAATTGTATGCTAAGTTTAGCAAGAGTGAGTTTTGACTCCGAGAGGTCGGATTCCTAAGGCACATTGTGTCGAATGATGGTATTAGAGTTGACCTGAGTAAGATTTCGGCTATTGTGGATTGGAAACAGCCGAGGAACGTGTCAGAAGCTTCTTGGGATTAACAGGATATTACAGACGTTTCGTAAAGGGATTCTCTATAATTGTTACCCCGATGACGAAATTATTACATAAGGATGTCAAGTTTGATTGGACTGAGACATGTCAACGGAGTTTCGAAAGGTTGAAAACATTGTTGACTGAGGCACTGATTTTGGTTCAACTAGAATTGGGGAAAGAGTTCATAGTTTTCAGTGACGCGTCGTTTAATGGTCTCGGTTGCGTGTTGATTCAAGAGGGTAAGGTGTCACTTACACCTCGAGGCAGCTTAAACAGCACGAGAAGAATTATCCAACTCATGATTTGGAGTTGGCTGCTATTGTTTTCGCGTTAAAGATTTGGCGACATTATTTATATGGTAAGAGGTGTCGAATCTTTATGGATCACAAGAGTTTGAAGTATTTGATAGATCAGAAGGATTTGAATTTGCGACAGAGGCGGTGGCTTGAGTTATTGAAAGACTATGAATTAATCATAGACTATCACCTGGGAAAAGCGAATATGGTTGCAGATGCCTTGAGTAGGAAATCCTTGTATGCTTTAAGATTATGAGCACGAGTTTAGCATTGTCTAATGATGGTGCTATTTTGGCAGAGATGAGAGCTAAGCCGCTGTTTGTTCAACAGATTTGTGAGGCTCAGAGAAATGATAGTGAGATGCAAGCTGAGAGAATTAAGCGTGAATCGGAGTGTGATTCTGATTTTCAAGTGGGCTCAAATGGTTGTTTGTTATACCGTGACAAAATTTGTGTACCAAGAGATGAAAAGTTGATCCAAAAGGTTTTGCATGAGGCGCATAGTGGTTATTTGTCAGTACACCCGGGCAGTACGAAAATGTACAATGACTTGAAAAAGTCTTATTGGTGGCTGGGTATGAAAAGAGATATTTTCGAGTTTGTGGCGAAGTGTCTGATTTGTCAACAGGTAAAAGCTGAGCATCAAGTACCTTCAGGATTGCTTCAGCCAGTGATGGTTTTCGAATGGAAGTGGGATCGAGTTACCATGGATTTTGTGACGGGGTTGCCTATGACTCTGAAAAAGAAAGATGCTGTGTGGGTTGTTGTGGATAGATTGACGAAGTCGGCTCACTTTATCCCAGTACGTATAGATTATTCACTGGACAAGTTAGCTAAATTGTATGTTGTAGAGATAGTGAGGTTACATGGTGTGCCTGTGTCTATAATATCGGATAGAGATCCGAGGTTTACTTCAAGGTTTTAGAAGAAGTTGCAGGAGGCATTGAGTACAAAGTTGAACTTTAGTACCGCATTCCATCCACAAATAGATGGTCAATCTGAAAGAGTGATTCAAGTTCTTGAAGATATGTTTCGATGCTGTGTGTAAGAATTCGAAGGTAGTTGGGAGAGATATCTACATTTGGTCGAGTTTGCCTACAACAACAGTTATCAGTTGAGTATACGGATGGCACCGTATGAGGCTTTGTATGGTCGTAAGTGTTAGACTCCTTTGTATTGGACCGAGCTTAGTGAGAAGCGGATCCATGGGGTCGATCTAGTGAAAGAGACCGAGGAAAAAGTGAAAGTGATTCGTGTTAGTCTGAAAGCTGCTTCAGACCGACAGAAGTCGTATGCGGATTTGAAAAGAAAAGAATTTGAGTTTGAGGTAGGTGACAAAGTATTTTTGAAAATGTCCCCATGGAAGAAGATCATGAGATTCGGACGAAAGGGGAAATTGAGTCTGCGATTCATAGGGCCGTATGAGATTACGGATAGAGTTGGACCAGTAGCATACCGGTTGGCTTTGCCAGTGGAATTGGAAAAGATTCATAATGTGTTCCATGTGTCGATGTTGCGATAGTATCGCTCCGATCCTTCGCATGTGATTCCTTCAATGGAAGTTGAAACAAGACCGGATATGTCTTATGAAGAGGAGCCGATTAAGATCTTCGCTCGAAAAGTGAAAAGTTGAGGAATAAGAGCATAGCCCTAGTGAAAGTGTTATGGCAGAAACACGGTGTGGAAGAGGCTACGTGGGAACCGGAAGAAACTATGAGAGAGCAACATCCTAACCTTTTTATTGGTAAGATTTTTCGGGGGCGAATATCTCTAAAAGGGGGAGAGTTGTAAAATCCCGATTTAGGGTCTAGTCGAAATAGTGGTGCAAGACCACAAATCCGAGGTATATGTATGAGTTTTGAGGGTTATACTATGTTTGCATATTAATGTGAGAGTTTCATGAAGCAATTTTGTTAAATTATGGTTGAATTGTCCAAAAAGGACTAAATTGCAAAAGTTGCAAAATGTGAGATTCTAGAAGCTATTTGTATGAAATAGCTTTGGATTATCAATTAGAGGTCCTTAAATAGTAATTTTCCCAAATTCTAATTTTTGGACAAAAATGGGCATGAGTGGATGAAATTTGAAAGTTTATCATGAAGGGCATCTTGGTCATTTGTCAATTAAATGATTAAAAAGGGAGAAAAGATGACAAAATTCATTCATCTTCTTCTCCAAGCTGCCGAAAATTTCAAGAAGCCATTGTTAGGGCTCTTCAATTTTTCAAACTTGTTAGTAAGTACATCCAAGCCACGTTTTTTATATTCTTCATATTTTTGAAGTCCTAGTAGCCTGAGTAAGCTATTTTTAGCTATATGTTGTGCTAAGATGAATGTTCAAAAATGTACCAATCTATGACATGCATGTATTTTGATGTTTTATGGAAGTTTATGAAAGCTTGATGTAGTAGAAACATCTTTTGCTAAGTGAATTCCATGAAAAATGCATGTAGGGACTAGTTTGTGAAAGTCTTGAGTTTAGTCATACATGTGTGATTTAGTGAGAATTGATGATTTCTTTAGTTGAGTAAATGTTTCGGCTAAGCATGAAATGTTAGAAAGTTGAATGAAAATCACTTTACGAGCCTTGGGGCAAAAGTGTTAATATGAGAAAAATTAGGGGTAAAATGGTAATTTTGCTAAAGTATGAGATAAGGGTCAATTTAGTCAATGTGTATATTGAATGAGTTGATTTATCATTATAGATCAAGAAAGACGAAGCCCAGATTGAAACCGAGGCAAGAGCAAAGTAGTGGACTAAATTGCAAGTCTTCATACTTTTGAGTACCGAGGTAAGTCTACGTATAAACGATGCATTTATGCGTATACATTTTTAATGCTAGCTAGTGTGTAGCATGATAGAGAACCTATTCGGTTATAGTGGAATGAATGAGATAGTAATTGTGAATGGATGAATGTATTACCAAGTAAACATGTGAATGTGTAGTGACAATGCTTGATGGTGGACTAAGTGTGATACCATCTTGATACTTAACAATGACGGGCTGTGTGCGATATCATTGTTAAGCATATTATTTAGTGAGCTATGTGCGGAATCACTATAATTATCCTTTATGGTAGGCTATGTGCGATACTACCTCATGATCTGATTGTGGTGGACTAAGTGCGAAACCACCGAGTAATTTAGCTGTGTGGATGTATTATTGAGAAATAATGATGCGTTGTATTTTGAGTAATTGTGATATTGAGTGCAGGGGTGCATGTCAATGGTTATGAGTATGTGACTCATGATGTGTTGGAGATGTGGTAAGGGATAGAAAGAGTAAGCATAGTAGTGGATGTGAATTACATATGTTAGTATAATGCTAATTGGTGTTTAGCCTATACTAGAATGCTTAAATTGTTTATGTGTAAACTTACTAAGCTCAAAGCTTACTCCTTTCTTTTCCCTTGTCTTATAGAGAAAAAGGATTGAATCGTGATACGCGGATTAATCGGAAGATCGCCCACACTATCAGCACACTCCGGTACATTAGACTTAATGTTTTGTATATGGCATGTATAAAGGCTAGATAAGTTAGTGAAATTTGTTGTATTGGCTAAGATATGTTGGCCATTAGATGGATAAACTATTTTGTATAATGCCATGGTTGTTGGCTACTTTATTATATGAAAGGATGTAGTTATCCATGAAAGATTATGTTTCAATATGAGTTGACTATGGATGAGTTGAATGAGTACATGTTATATGAGCTTGAGGGGTGAGAAGAGCTTAGCAAATAGTTTTGTTCTTGTCCATGTGGATAGACACACAGACATGTGTCTAGGCCATGTGTGACACACGGCTAGCCCACATGCGTGTGACTTGGCCGTGTCTCTTTGGCAGAATCAAGTAGTGTAGGCCATGGGCTAGCCGCACGGGCGTGTGTCTAGACTCTAGGCCGTGTAAAGTAGTTAGTATTCACCACGGGTGGAGAACACGGGCGTGTTCCCTAGCCGTGGGACATTGGCAGAATGCTTGGGTTTTCACGCACGGGATGGGGGCATGGGCATGTGCTACCTCCATGGGCGTGTCTAATCTTACACGGGCGTGTGTTCCCTGTATAGATGGTAAAATTTTAAGATCGTAGAAGTTTCTGATATGGTCTCGATAGCCTTCGTGTGTATGAGTGAGACCTCGTAGGTCAAAATTAAGGTTGTTGTGATGTCTTAAAGAGAGTAGTCACGTTGAGCCTAAGTGGTGATCAAGTAGTTTTAACCTGGTAATGCCTCAGGCCCGATTCCGGCAACGAATACGGGTAACGGGTGTTACACATCCTTTTCTCAAATATTTCTCAGCCGCCAAGGAATAGATCATCACCGGTAAACTATCTGACCCACCTGATTCAACCCGAATAACATCTCCATTTTCACAATTCAATTCAATAAATCTACTACCACAATTCACTAAAACACTATGGGTAGTCAACCAGTCAATACCAAGAGTCAAATCAAATTCATCAAACGGCAACAGCATAAGTTTTGCTGGAAAACAATGACCTCTAATTGTCAAAGGACAATTTCTACACACCTTGACAACTAACACATGTTTACCTAACGGGTTTGACACATTTACCACAAATTTTGTAGACTCAACAGTCATACTCAAACTAGATGCCAATCTCATACAAATATAAGAGTGGGTAAACCCCGGATCTACCAAAGTAATGAAAATGGTGTTATGAAGAGAGAAAGTACCCGTTATTACATCTGGCGATGATGCCTCTTCTCGAGCGTGAATAGCATAAGTCCTTGCTGGGGTTCGGCTCTCTGGCCTCACAGTAGAGTCTTGTGATGTACCTCTACCACTAATCTCACCTCCCAGGTTCTTTTGTGCCCTACCTCTAGAGGATACATTGCTTGATCTTATCTCTTGCTTCCTCTCCTTATCATCCCTCTCAGGGCAGTTTCGGATGAAATGGTCGGGGGAACCACACTTATAACAATTTCGGTTGTTTCCCCAACACTCCCCAATGTGATGTCTGCCAAAACTTGGGCACTCCGGTTTGGATTTTGGATTGCCCACACTTGCCATTGAGGTGGCCTGAACTCTGGAACCCGAGTACGTGTTGTCTCGCTCTCTTTGCGAATACCCGACTGATGTAGTCGTTCGAGGGTTCACTTCCTTGGACCTCTTCAACTAAGCTTGGTAGAATTTACTCATCGGCATTTTTCTTGCATCTCGGGCTTCACTCACGGCTTTCCTCTTTTCCTTACTCAATTCTTCGGCCTTACTGGCCCTATCCACCAATACCACAAATTCTTTTAATTCTAAAATCCCAACTAAAAGTCTAACATCCTCGTTCAGCCCATCTTCGAACTCTTGCATAAAATGGCTTCTATAGACACACACTCTTGCGCGTACATGCTAAGCATAA
Source organism: Gossypium australe (assembly GCA_005393395.2). NCBI lineage: Eukaryota > Viridiplantae > Streptophyta > Magnoliopsida > Malvales > Malvaceae > Gossypium > Gossypium australe. Next base: position 62,279,548 of record CM016624.1, on the reverse strand, counting down.
CAAATTCGCGCTCATATTCCACCATAGTCATTTTTACTTGCTTTAACTTAAGGAATTCCTTCCGTTTCTAGTCAACAAATAGCTGACTTATGTACTTCTTTCGAAACTCCTCCAAAAAGAAGTCCCACGTCACTCTCTCCTTCGAAACCACTGACATCAATGTTTTCCACCAATGGTATGCTGAGTCCCTCAGCAAGGATACGACACATTTCAAGCTCTCCTCAGGAGTAAAGAAGAGTTCATCAAATACCCTCATTGAGTTCTCAAGCCAGAACTCCGTCCGCTCGGGGTCATCATCTATATTGGCTCTAAACTCCTCAGCCCCATGCTTACGAATCTTATCTACCGGGGGCTTAGTTATTCTCACTACATCCATACCTTGAGGAGTCACAGGGACTAACTGGGGTATAGGAGGGGGCGGAGGAGGTTGAGCATTGGGGTTTACTCGTACATACTCCATGTACCAATTACTCATTATCTGGAGAAAGATTTCTCGAGCCTCTTCTCCTTAACCCCTAGTTTCAGGTCCACTCTACACAGACGTGGTCCCTTGCGCGGGAGTCGTAGCATTACTAGCTGCGTCATCAGCAGCTGATTGATCGGGATCCATATAATACATAAAAACAAGTTTAGAATCATTAGAAGCCACCATACTATCATTATACGCTTATGGCATGTATAGCTAGACTCCTACACATGTTACGATAGTCCTAGAACCGATTAAACCATAGCTCTGATGCCACTAAATGTAACACCCCTTACCCGTATCCGAAACCGGAACCAGATTTGAGGCATTACCTAACTTATCACACTTAACGTCTCGAAACGGCCATAAAATATCATTGTTAAACCTATTGCAAAGCTCGATCTTGGCCCACGAGGCCCTATACATACCTTCGAGAGGCATCGAAATTGTTCCCGGAACTTTTACAAACCCGAGAAAACTTTTCATCAAAACAGGGGCCACACGCCCGTGTTGGTCTAGGAACACGTCCATGTATCATCTCACACGCCCTTGTTCGATGCCTGTGGACAACACTGACTTGAACCACATGGCCTAGGCACGCCCATGTATTCTATCCGTGGAGCTCTCTGACTATGACATCATCAATCCTTAATTAGCACATAGCCAAAGCACACGCCCGTGTGGCTGGCCCGTGGTCACCTCTGATTAATCCACAGGCTAGTCGCACACCCGTGTGCTTCCACCGTGTGGCGATTTAAAGTGCAGACTTCACACAGCCTGGGCACACACCCATGGACTGACCATGTGTCACACACGGCCTAGACGTACGCCCGTGTGCCTACCTATGTGGACAAGAACAAGGCTATTTTCCAAGCTCTTTGCACCCCTCTAGCTCACACCACATGAACCCATTCAACATACTAATAAACAACTCATAATTTCAATATGAACTTCCATGAATAACTTTATATTTTCATAAATAATAAGGTGAGCCATCAACCATGGCAATATACAAAATATTTATCTTAATAAGGGGCCAACACACCTTTGGCCAAAATAACAAAATAATCTAACTAGTCTAGCCCCAATACATGCCATATACAAAATCGCTAAGTCTAAATATACCGAGGTGAGCTGATAGTATGGGCTATCTTCAAATTATCGGCGTATCCTGGCTCAGCTGTTAAACTCTATTAAACAAGGGAAAAGAAAGGGGAGTAAGCTTTAAGCTTAGTAAGTTTACATATAAACAAATAATATTATACTAAACAAAAGCAATCCACAATCACATTTATGCTTACTCATTCCATCCCTTACCACATTCCCACCACATCACAAGCTTAATGCTTGTATTCATTCATTTGCATACCTGCACTCAACATCACCATTTCTCGTGATACAACACATCATAATTTCTCACTAATCCAATCACAATGTCAAACACTCGGTGGTTTCGCACTTAGCCCACCATCAATCGTTAATAGGGTGGTATCGCACATAGCCCACTAAAAGAATATTTATAGTGATCTCGCTCATGGCCCACTAAATAATATAACAAATGATGGTATCGCACACAGCCCATCGTAGTTAAGTAATCAAGTGGTATCACACTTAGCCCACCATCGAGTATCGTCATCACACGTTTATATGACTACTTAGTCATTCATATGATCTATACAATGACTATCAAAATCATTCCACTCAAATCATACATGTTCTCAGTCATACCATGCACTAATCAACAACAACAATGTATGTATATAAAATGTATAGTTTATACATAAACTTACCTCGGTGCAAAATGCGTCAACTAACGGTTTAATCCTTAACCTTGCCTTTTCCCCAGTCAAGGTTAATTCTACGTTCTTCTTGATCTATAACAATAAAATTCATTCATTTAGATAATCCTATGATCATAATGCATCAAAATTTACACTTAGGCAAAAATAACCATTTTTCCCTTGTACTATGACAAAATTACGATTTTGCCTTTAGGCTCGTAAATCATTTTTCAACACATTTTTTTTCATAAAACAAGCCTAGCTGAACATTTATTTCTCTTACAACTACTCACAATTCCAACTATTTCATGCATTTGTGACACAATCTCAATCCTTGCATTTAAGTCCTACTTAGGTGTTTTCATGCAAACACCTTTCACAAAAGTTGTTCCACAACTCCCTAACATTCATTTTCTTCCATAAAAACTCAGCTAACCACACAAACACTCCCATGGTAAGTCCCTATACTTTCAGCCATATTACAAATTAGTCCCCTCATTAGCTACCTTAAGCTTTGGGGACTCCAAAAACACAAAAATCATCAATTAAAACCACCCAAATCACTTATTTGTAGAGGAAATAAGTTGCTGAAAATTTCAAGCTTTCAAAGCCCTCCCTTGGTGATATTTTTGGTTGGAGAAGAAGACTAAATGAAAAGATGATAACTTTTGCTTATATCATCTTATTTTATTCATTTTACCAACTAATATCACCAACTATTGACTAAATTAAATGCTCTTGTCCCCTATGCATACTATGGCCTGCCAACTCACTAAAACAAGGCCAAATTGCACATTTGTGACCTCCAATTAATAATCCATAGCTATTTGGCACCTCTAACAATTAAAATAGAACTTTTGCACTTTATGCGATTTAGTCCTTTTCACAATTAAGCAAGAAATCATTAAAACTTAAAGCACCAAAATTTTCACATAGCCATATTTTAATGCCATAACACATAAAATGACATCAAAATAATTTTCCCTAACCTCGGTTTAGTGGTCTCAAAACCACTGTTCCAACTAGCCCCCAAAATCGGGTTGTTACATAAGTGGCCAAATTTTGATTAGTAAGATCCTAACTTTGATTCAGTTAGGATGGAATAGGGTGGTTCCAAAAATGAGAGACAAAATGATTAAGAATGGATGGTGGATATGGACAATAAGGACCGTGCCCAATGAGTATATATATATATATAACATGAGTGGAGGTAGAATTTTTTGAATTCTGTTGATAAATTTTCTTCTCTCCATATCATCATCTTTTTCTGTCATCCTGAACAAAAAGGGGGATGCAAATAAAAGGAGCTCTGGATGTAGAAGCAGAGGCGTGAGTTTAAGGCTGGTAATGAAGAATGGAAGAACTAATAAGTTTTCACATCTTCCTTTGTGTTTAGGAACAAAAGAAAGAAGTATAATAAGACACTCGAGGCTTCTGTATAATTTGAGGTTCAGGGTTTAATAATAATAAATTCGGAATAATAAAATAATAAGAGATAGTAAATATAATATTGGGTTCATATATAAAAAAATTAATCTTAAAACTCGAACCCAATATGATTTAAACTCGAATTAAAAGCCCAAAACTCGTAATTCTAGTCACAATCACGTCCAAAAATTCTGCTTGCGCAATTTTTATTAAAACGGTCATAACTTGAGCTTCCGAACTCAAAATTGAGTGATTCAAAGTGTTTTTCAAAGCTAAGAGATATATATTTGAACGAAATGAGACACATCAACTCCAAAACACCTAGGTCCCATCCAAAAAGTCATCGCAAGTCTGTTGGTTTTCCAAACTTGAAAATTGGCAACTTCGATGAATGGAATTTAATAAATTTTACCCTATCTATGTATGTATCATTCCCTCATTCCTCGAAAAGATTCGTCTGCAAATCTCGTATTTGGTTGAATAAGAAATAATCTTTATCACAGGTGGAATGGTTTAACAGAGCTCCTCGCAAAGGATCAACAAATTCTTGAAAGAATGAAACAAGTCCACTAGACAAATTCAAGTTAAGGTTAGTGAAAACATAATTATTCCTCTCTTTAGGGTAGGTTTTCTCTTTCTTTATATTCTCTTTTTCAATGTGAATTGAACTCTCTAATTTTACCTCAGAAATTTTCACACTCAAGATTTAGGTATGCTACACTATGAACATCAAAAGTGAATAAATTCATAAACAAATTCATGATCTATCCATCTTGGATCCAGTCTGATGTACTGCCAGTCACATCTATGTTTCTATCTTCTAGGACTTATACGCTCCAATGCCCAAGACAAGGCATCTTCTCAATTGGACTTGATTGACGGTATATTAGTCTTTCAATCGATTTGCTCATTTTTTATTAGACTAAGGACATGTTTAGGTTTGCCTACTAATATAAGTCGTCTTTCCGTATTTCCATCTGACTACGTAATACTTCTTACTATTAGTTAAACATTAGACAACCAATGAGCTAATATTTGCTTCTATTTTGCTCTCAATGCAAAACTCACTTGAGGACAATATACAAAGTATATTAATGTAATCCATGAATTATTTTATTAACTAATCTATTCAAAAAAATTACAAGTGTAAATAGACGAAAATACCATACTTAAGGCACCAAATCCGACACAATGAATGTGATATCTTGTAACTCAGATTCAACGATCGAGTTAGGTATCAGGGTGTTATATTTAGTGGAATTAGAGCTATAGGTTTAGCCAATTCTCAGACTAAATCGAGCTTAAAATTGATTCTAAAGGTACATGTCAAAATCGAGTTGACTTTGAGTCAAGATTTGGATGTTGATTATAAAATTTATCTGTTTTATAACTAAAAATGTCAAAGGAATTAAGAAATGATGCTAGTGGCGATGTTCATAGAAGCAGCCTTTAGCTAAAAGTGAAAATAGAATTGGGATTAAGGCACCTGGCATTGTTCCAGATTGTGCTCATCAGTTTAGAGCTGTTAGACCTTGACCTGAGGGTTGGGGAAATGAAGATTTACTTTGTGTTATAGCAGAAGCTCTCCAACGAGTGGTGGGAGCTACTCTATAGGTTGCACCAATGCCCGCAATTCAATGAGCTCCAATAAAATAATTGTAGAACATGTCAAGTCGGATCGTCTTGAAGCTCACACTATCCTATCACCGAATTGGTAGCTTTTCGATCATTTTGAGTCTTGGGTTGTGGCATGTATAATTATAAGGTGTCTTGAGGTTATTTCAATGTATATAAGTGTTTGGTATACACTTTAGTGTTGAAAGTCTTAATAGTGTTGGTACTTATGATGATTATGATTCATATGATGATTTTGAATAATGCTCATGTCCAATGATTTGGTTAATGCTTGAATTGGAAATGTTTGATGTTTTTAAAGAGGTAATATAGATGTATCTATTTGAACTTGGCATGTAGAAGATTGTGATATGAGGTAAATGAATGGTTAAGTTAATGTAAGTATTGAAATGGTATGTTTAACGATTTTGCTTGAGGTATATGTTGATAAATGGTTATTTGGGGTTCATGGTTGATGGTATAAAAATGTTGGTGAATGAATTATGTATGTATTACAAGTGGAATGACAAGTTTTGATAGATTTGGTATAGGTAAGGTTAGGCATTTGAATGTAATGATATTGAAATTCTTAAGTTTAGTTGGTATAAATGTTGTGAACATCTTGTTAAGAAGTTGAACTGAGTATTTAAACTTGATTGGTATGGTTTTAGGCATATTTTGGATTAATTGAGTTTGGCATTAGGTAATTATGATGTAAGTTTGTTTGAAAATATTGAAATAGGTACCAAATGGTTCATTTTTTTTTACCAAAAACAGGGTCCTCATCTCGACGAATAACTTTCCTCGTCGCAACATTGGTCGACAATGAGTCACATCGTGTACCAACCCTTTTTTCAGTGGTACTGAACACGGCAGTTTTGGAACTCTGTATTTCGGTGATCGAGTTAGTAAATATTATTTAATAATATTTACGAATTTAAAATAGTGTTTACTTGAATTTTGATCTGATAAGTTTTGCCAATTGAATAGTTAGCTAAGTACTAGTGGTTGACTCTAAAGTCAAGTGGTTTTGGAAAATGAGGTATCGGGACCTCGCTTCCATAAAAAATATTTACAGAGTTGTTATATAGATTATATTAAGGTACAGTGAGTATATCGTAAAAACCACAAAAGTTAATCACTATTAAAATTTTTTTAACTAGAAGCTTAAATAATAAATGTGAAAAGGCCTATAGGATAATTGAACTTTTTTAATGATTCTGGACAGTTAATATTTACTTTTAATTAGAAAAAATATGTCAAATTGGTATTAAAATAAAATAAAATAATAAAATAATAATAAAACAAATATGTAGTGGAAAGAAAGAATATATGGCCATTCATTTTTCTTTTTCTTTATTATCATCAATATATGGCCATTCATTTTCTTTTTCTTTATTATCATCTTCTTCTTCAAGACATAAACAAGGAAAAGCTCAAGTTTTAACTTCAATCTTTCGGCCATGTGCATGGTATGTAAATTAAGCCCATTTTTCGTAAATTTCAGGCTTTTGAAATTGTTGTAGCTCAATCTAGCTAGTCTAGGGACTAATTCGTAAAATTTTCAAATGTTTTAGAGGTTTCTATTAATGAATCTTGATGTTTTTTATATTAAATGGTAGAATTTGAAGGTTAGAAATAAAATAGGACTAATTTGTAAAATAGAATTTGTTAATTTTGAGTTTAAGGACTAAAATGCAAATATTTTGCAACTGACATGAAATTTTTGTAATTATTGAATTTAGAGGGTTGTACAGGGATGAAATTGAAATTAGATTGAAAAACGAAGCTTGAGCTTAAAAGATATAGCTATTTCAATTTTAGGGACTAAATTAAATAAAATAAAAAATTTAAGGAAAATTGAAAAAAATGAAATTGAATTATTATATGATTATAGTAGGTTGCTTTGGGATATATGAAATTGATAAATTGAATTAATTATATTATAGATCGGGATTTGAACCAATTGGTATATAAACGCAAAAAAAAAGAAGAAAAATTCCAAAATAGTCCTTGGAGTCATGTTTGAGGCTGTTTTGGTCAAGGAAGTTCGTATGGACTTACTTTATCAGATTTTGATATGATTATGTTATTTTATATTATTGTTAGTTAGAAATTTTATGTACATATATAAACCTTTGGCATCAAATGGATTAAATCGAAAAATAATGAATAAATCGAAAAATAATGAATATATGATAAAATGAATAGATGTGTGTGATTGGATGATTATGGAATTTTTATTTAATTCTATGATATATGTACAATGTTTATTTCAATTAATTATTGTTTATGCTGAGTTGTATGTATACTAATTGTGATTAAGTTGTTGCAAAATAACGACTTCGGTATTGAAAGGATTAAATTGTGAAATGAGATAAAGCTGATAAATGTAAATGAATATGAGAATGTATATGGTTGAATTACATGTATATGATAATGGTCAAAGGACTAGAATGAAATGAATATGAATATGGAGGCCCGTGTGAACTTAATGAATAGCTAGGATACAAATTACATGTCATTAGGGTTTATCAAGCACAGTGTATCAGTGATTATATTTTATCAGATACTATGTACCGGTGACTATATTATCAGGTACTTTGTACCAATGTTCATGTTATACCAGGCACTATGTGCTGGTGATCATATCTATCGGGCACTATGTGCCAGTGTTATATTTATCAGGTACTAAGTGGATACCATACCGATGGCTAAAATTTAGCATTTGTTGCGGATTCTCGACAGCTTGTGTAAGCAACATCTAGTACTGGTTAATGTCTCAATTTACAGCTTGTGCAAGCAATCTTATCCCAAGTATCCAAAACAAATTTCCTATAGTTCTCCAGGCGAAAACAGTAAGTGATTGATTTCAAATGAATAGAAAGATTAAATGTGAAATTGGTTGTTATACATGTGAATTGTTTGTGAAAGAAAAAGTGAATGAATTAAATTGAAATGTTGCAAAACAAGCATGATTGAATGTGATATGAAAGAGAACTTAATTATATGTGTTTATAAATTGAGGATGAATTAGATATTACATGCTTTACTGTATTAAATCGTAAATTAAGTATATGTGATTTGCATTAGCAGTTATTGATGTATAAATAAACTAACTTATTGATCGTTTTTGTGGAAATGTATACAGATGTACAAAGAAGGCAATGATGTCATATTAATTACCGAATTGGTTTACTAATTTAATTTAGTTTAAGGTCAATATATGTTGTGTAAATTTCATACGAGCTTACTAAGCATTCGTAATGCTTATATTGTTTGCTTTTCTGTCTCTGAATAGGTTATTTTATGGAATGCGTCGGTTGGATCAACTTAGAGCTCACTATCTAGCCTCTGATTTGGTAGTCTTTTATTTCTTTCATATTCAGTTTTGTGGCATGTATATAGGGTTGTATTTACGTTTAAGTTATATTGGATGTTCATAATCTTAGTCTAATGATGTTAATGATGTTGGATGATTCAATATTATTATGAGATATAAAGTAACAGGTAAATAACCAATTTGAAATGTGATTTACTCAAGCTAATGGATATGCATATGTGAATGAGATTGAAACTTATGTTTTGGTTCATTTTGATGTGGATATAAGTGTAATGTTTGAAAGTGATGATCTTATTTTGGCTGGTTTGCAACATGAGTTACATATATGTTTTGGTCATTTTGGTGTATTTTACTTTATGACTTTTGACACTTAGAAAGGATGAACTTCGTTGATGAAATCTTGGCATTTGAAATGATGAACATATGAAAATGTTAAGTATGAATATTGAGGCATCAATGATGATGAATGGTAGGATATGATTTGTTGAATTGAGGTGCCAATTGTGGTATTTTGGTTAGGCACTTAGGATGAATAATGTTTTGGCATGTTTTTGGTGTATTTGAACAGGTTGAGGAATAGTATGTTGCATGATTATAGTGTATTTGAGTGTTTGAAATTGCAACTTATCTTGTAGGGTATCTTTTGACATTCACGGTCTAACACATGAGCATATGGCACGGCTGTGTGGTCTATATAATTTAAGTAGTAATTGGTGTACACGGTCTCAGCCTATCACACAGCCTAGTCATATGGCCGTGTGACCCTATTTTGCCTTTTTACCTATTTTTTTGTAAAAGTTTCAAATTAGTCCTAAATTGATTTTGAGTTGGAATATGAGCTTCATAAGCTCGATTGAGACTCGATTTTAGTTGTAAATTATATTTTGCTTGGATTATATCATGTTTATTATTTAATGGAACGTTTAAAGTCGAATTTATTTGTGTTATGCTTGGTTAACTATTATAGCATCTTATAGCTCGGGTCTGACGACCAGACTGAGTAAGAGGTGTTACACGTTGCGACGTTGAGTGGCTTGAGGTCATGACGTAACATATTGTTTTGGCGATGTCATGACATGGAGGAGACAATGTCTCGATGTCAACCCTAAACTTTAAAAACTTTACAATTTGGTCATGTTTCGTGCTTGGTTTGACAAAAAAGCTTCTGTAAGCTCGATTAAGATCCAAAGTTGATTGTTTATCATGATTTGTATGTAGTTGGCATTGGATTACAAGAATAAATGATTGTATGATGTTTGTTCGACCGTGGTTTCTTCGGCAACAACTGTAGCATCCTGTAGATCGGATTCGGTGATCGGGTCGAGTGAGGGGTGCTACAATTAAGGAGATTATTTTTCGGAACTTGAAGGAAGGTAAGGAGTGCAAAGAAGAAAAGGGACTTGGATGTAAATATTGGGTTTTAATATGGGTTTTTAATAGGGATTAACTTAAAAATTTTATTAAATTTAAAGGGACTAAAAGAATAATTTTTCTTTTTTTTTTCAGGTCTAGTTAACAATCCGTTAAGGGTTTGGCGCTTGAATGACCATTTTGGTCAATTTTTCTAGAAGCAGTGATTAAATTGACAAAAAAAAATTAGAATGATCAAAATAAAAACAATGCTATTTTCGAGTGACCTCCTTTATAGTTTACGATTTTCCTTTTACTTTGAATACAGTCTCCCCTAAATTTAAAAATAGTTGAGGTTTAAGTTGAAAGATAGTGAGATCTTGTGAGATTATTTTTAAATTAACAATTAAGGTTAAAATCAATAACTATGATTAAAAGAAAAAACTAAAAACATCGTAAGTATTTTGTGATGGTGACTTATAACTTGTTAAGTTTGTTATCAGATTGTGAAAATAAAATTTTCTTCTTAGTGGTGAAATAGATTGAATTAGTTAAATGATAAAAGTTATGTTTGTTAGTAGGTGTGAGTGTTCGGTCGAGTCAAATCGAGTGAAAAATTTTCAAGTTAATCGAGTTTACGAGTCCTATTTTATCATATTAACTCAATTTGATTTTTTTTTCAAATCGAGTTGAGTGAAATGAAATTCGAGTTAAGTTGCATCGAGTGAAATTGTTCAAGTTTAAATTAAAAAAAATTAAACATGTCAAATAAAAATATTGTTATAATATAATATGATAAATTTGAATTATTAATTAGATCCTAAAATTATTATTTTAGAAAAAATTTAAAATTTCAACCTTTTTATATATTTTTTAGAAATTTTTAAAATTTTAAAAATTTAAAAGCTATTTTGAAAATTTTTTGTAATTTTTATTAAAAGAGACCAATTTGTTTATTTTCAAAATTTACGAAATTATGTTATTCGAATATGTTATTTAAAAAAAGATATTTAGATCAATATGTTATTCAAATTATAAAATTTAATTCAACTTGAAATCAAAATTCGAATCAAGTTTTATTTACCCATTTCTTAGTGGATATCTTGGCTAATTTACCTAAAAAGGCCTATTTCCAAGTATATTTATGAAAATGGGCCGATTTTTGCATTATTTACCGAAAATGGCCAATTTTGGCAAAACGCGTCCACATAGGAGCGTTTTAAGGGGAAATTTCCAGCAAATCGCGCCCCTGGGGGAGCATTTTTTCCCTGTTAGCATAAAACACGCTGACGTGAATGCACTTTACCCCGTGTCAGCAAAAATGCAATGACGTGGACGCGCTTTTGCCCGTTCTCGGATTAAATTTTCAAAAAAAATCATTTTTTAAAAAAATTATAAAAATAGACCAATTTTTTTAAAAATTTACGAGAATAAGCTTTTATAAATACCCAAAGTGGCAACACTATTTTTATTATTATTTTAAGGTGTCACCAATTAATATGGAAATAAAACTAATAAAGCAAATCTGTATATAAACTCAAAGTCTCATTTCCCTTGTTTTCTTAAGCAATGTGTGATATGACACATGTGTCTATATAGATTCATGAATAGGTTTGCAGCTTGTTCCTAAGAAATGTGGAATTCATTATCTTTTAACTAACAAGATAAGTTTATAAGCTACACTATATTTTATATTTTTTTACTTATAGAGAGTTTAATTTTTTTTACAAAAAGTTAATATTTGTTACATTATAAATAAAACTTTTAAACTCTATAAGTAAAAAAATTATAAAATATAAAATGAGTATGGTAAAATAGTAAAAAATAAATATTTAAAAAATTACTAATAGTTGAGTGATCATTTTGTAAGTTTTTATAATTTGATAGCCAAAATATCATGGTTAAGTGACTACTAATGTAATTTAATCTAGATATAAAATTATGAAAAATAATTATTATATTTTATGTATATTATATATTTCTATAAAAAAAACTTATTTAACATAATTATATACAATGTTTAAATAGATTAACTATCTAGTCAAAATACATCTGAAATAAATTTATCAACATTCATTAGGTGATGAAAATTAAATTAAAATTAGGATTAAAATTTAATGGGTATAGTAAAATACTAAAAATAAATAAATATTTAAAAAGGATATATCAATTTTTTAAAATTACAAAAAAATATTTGAGTACCAAATACTCACAATTTATTTATTAATCAAACATTCATAACATAAAATAAAATAAAAAAAATTAAAAGTATAACTTCTAAATTTAAATAATGGAAAATTATTTTAAAAATTAGAATTGCATGGATATTAACTTCAAACATTTAAAATTGAATAGAAGATTATTGCATGTACAAGTTTCATATGTGTAATTTATTTTTTTTTAATAGTCATTTTGTATACAGGGGCGAAGCCATGAAAATTTTTTAGGGCGGCCCGGATGAAATTTTAATTTTTTATAGTTTATATCTTTATAATTTGTAAAGGATTAAATCGAATTTTTATAATTTTAAGGGGCCAAAGTGCAATTTTACTTTTACTAATTTAAAATTTTTAAAAAATTATAAGGGCCTAAATATAATTTTACATTTTAGGGGGGCCGGGACCCATGCCAACCCCCCTTAGATTTGCCCCTGTTTGTATATGCTAACAATTCTAAAATGCAACAAGATTAAAGATCTCAAAAGATAATTATATAATATGAGAAAATGTTAACAAAATATAAAAAAATAGAAATTATTTTGTAAAAAAATTATAAAATATAGTGTAAGAATGAATCTCACATTGTTTAGGAACAAGCTACAAATCTATTCATGAGTATATACATATGTTTCATATCCCATATTGCTTAAAAAAATAAGGGAATTGAGACTTTAAATTTATATAAAGATCTAGTTTATTAATTTTATTTCTATATTAATGGGTGACAATTTTTTTTTTTAAGTCAGCGACCCACTTCTGTAAATGTAATTGGAAATGTGCCTTATATTGATTAACGATGGATTAATAATTCTTTTTCATCTATTTTTACGTCAATTGATCTAAAAAGATGTTTTAAATAGATGCTACAGAGAACAGAAACAAGAATCATTTCCTTTGGCTCCTTTTCATTGCTCTAAATAGGGAAACAGTGGAAAACTTTTTTTTTTTTAATTGTCCTCCAGACAAACCCTAAGTCGGATTCGGTTTAACCGAAGAGAGCAAGATAGAGCCAGTCGTTGATGGGGTATTGAATCGCTGAGTTGAACCGGTCGGAAGAAGATCCGAGTTAGAGTTGTAGACGAACTCAATTCTATATCTAATAGATGGGCGCGGCGGGTTCGAAACTCGAGAAAGCTTTGGGTGACCAGTTCCCGGAAGGCGAACGATATTTTGGTCTCGAAAACTTTGGCAACACTTGCTATTGTAACAGCGTTTTGCAGGTTCTTTGTTTTTTTTTTCTCTGCCCCCCTTTTTTCCCTAAAAAATATGTTGAATTTGATAGTTTATGTTATTTCCTATCTTTTGAATTTGATTGATTTTGACTTTAAGCTTTAAATTTCATTTATGCAAATTTACCGTAGTATATGTTAATCCTGAAGCGAATTGGTTAGGTTCAGTTCTATCTTTTCATTTTTTGCTTCTTTTTTTCCCCTTCTGGTAATAGCTTGCTGCTTTGCATTCAAGTGGTACGGTTGTCACGATTTAAATTGAAATTAAAATGTCTAGATTTTATATATGCTTTCTGAGATGCTTTGGAGTCTAGAGTCTAGACCAGGTAGATATTGACCATGATAGATATCAACTAATGTTAGAAAGGGAAATTATTACAGGAATTGGATGTTGTTGGTGATTGAAAAATGATTATAAGATTCATCAGTACTATCAATATAAATTAGATTTCAATTTTCAAGCTTAATTTTAATATTTCTTTCATTCTTCTTTCATTTAAGTTGGGTGATTGTCGTAAAGTTATGTGAATTTGTAGATAATGCATGGTATGATACTACGGTAGCTATTGGATCTTGAAGTTTCAGATGTTGTAGATAGGTTGACTTAGATAATGCAACATCTGAATTGTTTGAATAATCATTTCTGAATGATTGCAACTGTAGTGTTAAAGAGCTATGTTCATTGCCAGACTCTTTAGTTACTATGTTTTTTTTTTTTTTTTTTAAGTTTATGCTATGAGACTCAGTTCTTTTCTGATATTTCTGTTTATTCCTTGCTTTCTAATTAAGATTTATGTTGATGCGTTCAGTGTTGGATATTTTTATTTAAATTTTCTGGGTAACAAATGCCCTCTTGGCTGTGACCAACGTCTTATGTCATTTTCTGAAAAATTTTCAGGCACTTTATTTTTGTGTCCCATTTCGTGAACAGCTGCTAGAATATTATTCAAGTAATAAAAATGGTGTTGATGCTGAAGATAATCTGCTGACATGCTTGGCAGATCTGTTTACACAGGTATTAACTCTACTAGAAGCATAGTGTTATTGAGTTGTACTCCCCTATAGATGGGAAACCACTAGTTTCTGAAAAACGGCAAAGCATTTATTTTAAATGTTCAGACCAAATATTAACTTTAGTGTTTTATTTATGTTTACCATAAGATGCTGTAAGCTGCAATGTTCTGTTCTAGTCTTGACCACTATTTACAAGAATGATACATGATTTGATTCATTTGAAAATTTTCTTCTTTATTATTTGACGTGATAATAGCCCGCGTACAATCATTTTGGAAGTATGAAGGCCGAGGGTGTCATCTTCATTAGTTTTTAAATGGCTTATTACTGCAAGTCCTTATCACATTTGCACGAGGACCTGGCTTCATATGAGAAGAAATGATGTTTGTGATTTTCCTTTTTAAAAACCTTTTATCACTAGATAAGTCTTTTTTATCTGTCAATCGTATCAGATTTTATGCAGTCAGAACAGTCTGCCTTATGTTCCTGTGTAAGAGTTCCTTCCTCATAACTGCTTTCTTTTTCTGTTTCATCTCTTTTTTAAAAGGCTTGATTTTATTCTTCAATAATTGTAGAGTATTATCCTTTTAGGAAATTGCTTAGACCATCTTATCAGATGATCTTTTTTTTTTTTAGCAAATGCTATTAATTGACTAGTATCTTTGCTTCCCCGTCTCTCTCTCATTCTACTTGTGGCATATGTGGTTTTTAGTTGATTTCTACTGGAACCAACAGTTGGTTGTTCTTTTTGTTTAGATAAGTTCACAGAAGAAGAAAACAGGTGTCATTGCTCCAAAGCGCTTTGTTCAAAGGTTGAAGAAACAAAATGAGCTTTTTCGCAGCTATATGCACCAGGTAGCCGAGTGTTTTATATTTGATTGACTTAAGCACCTTCTCTTTCCCTAAATTGATGATCATTTTTGCTTGTTTTAAGATTTCGGTTAAAGTAACTTTTGCTGGATTTAGCCTCATGTTTAACCAATAAACAATTTAAACATGAATGCCAAAGAAAGTAAAGCATGATAAATGAAAGAGAGAGCCAAATCCTTCAGGTATAATGTGATTAAGCAATTGTATTAGGAATCATATTTTTACTCTTTAATGTAGTAATTAAGAGTTCATAACAGTCCATTAACACCAAAAGCTTTTGAGGTTGATTAAAAGTTTGTATGCTGCTCTTATCACTCTCTTCCCATAAGGATAATGTGCAGCCAAGCATGGTTTACGTGCGCATCCCTTGCCCAAAAACCCTAGTCAAGGATTTAATTAAATCCTTTTGCATTCATGTTTTGGTCAATAAAACTGTACTTATTTGAATCCTAATTTTAATCCGGCAATATGATTTAATGTGTGACTGGCTAGGCTTTCAATATGTTGCAAGGAATATAGATTATAATATAAGATCAAATATTTTGTATTGAAGATCGGGAGCGGCATCTTATCTTGACCACCCAAATATTGGAGAGTCATGATAATCTCAACAAACCTTTCACTGTCCTATCTGTCAGTCTAATTTGTCTTTTCACTATATATCCTGGAAGGACCATGAATATACCAAATGACACTTGATAATGGTTTGATTGGCATTAACAAATGGAGTTCTGATAGCTGGTCATGTTCAGTAAACTTGTAACGAGAACCTCCAAGTTATCCCCAAGCATCCCTATACTTATGTGTTCAATTGCTTGCTTCATAACTAAGGAGACTTAACATGTCCCAGTACCACTGTTTTTAGCATTGTGATTCCCTGTTTTGATAATACAATGACTAGGAACAGTTTTAGGAACTTTGCTACATAGGGATCTTATAATTATAACTCTTTATAGTTCCTTTTCAGGGCAATTATTTTCTATGAGTCCAATCAGCACATAATAACTATTTTTTTTACTAATGATGAAGGAAAACCTTTATCAATCATCATATAAGTGATTAGTATGCAGCATTGATGATATATCTCTGTTTAATGTGATTTGCTCCAAGGCGTACTCCAACAACCTTTTCTTGGCATGTCAACCAAAACATTGAATTTCTTTATTATATTTAATTGTAATGCATAAGAGGATATTATTTGTCTCAATTTGTTTTGGTAGGATGCTCATGAGTTCTTGAACTTTTTGCTAAATGAACTTGTTGATATACTGGAGAAAGAGGCACAAGCACCAAAAAATGATGCAGAAACTTCTTCACCATCTGAAAAGACTGCAAATGGGCCAAAGAATCTTCAGGCTAATGGTGTTAAAAAAGAGCCTTTGGTTACTTGGGTACACAAGAATTTTCAGGTGTGTTTGCTATTTATCCTCTTATATTCTGATCAATAGAGCTAGTCTTGTACTGCATTTACCATGCTTGACATGAAGTAAAGATGAAATCTAGTTATTTTCTTTGCTATGGTACATAAACAAATCATAGAATACTCTGAAATTTGAAAGCTGAGCAAAATTACCAAAATTGTAGGAATTTATTAGTTCTAGAAAGCATCTATATGGAAAAATTAATCTAATCTTTGCACTAATAAACAGAGAAAAGTGAAGTAAATACAAATATTACTATCTGGGAATGCTTCAGGACATCATAGCTAAACCCTCTTCTGTGTCCTTGTATGTTGGCTGCATCATCAATTAATACTGGTTGCATGGCTGCTTTTGGTTTGACTTTTATATATGAAATTTTGATGTCTTATTTATAATCTGTAAGTTAACAACAAATGAAACGGTGACTGCATCTATCTCGTCCCCTTTAATGGTTTACTTTTTTGACAACGCTTATAAAGGAATGCTATACATTTTTTAATGGATGCCATACATTGTCAAATTAATTAATGATCAAATTTTCTATCCTTTTTGACTTTGAGTGCCTCTTTGTACGTATTGATTCTTTCTGTTTGGATTAAGTTATTTTAAGAAGAATCTCATTATCTCTTGGGGCAATTCTGAGACAGGGAATACTTACCAATGAGACAAGATGCTTGCGATGTGAGACAGTGACAGCGAGAGATGAAACTTTCTTTGACTTGAGCCTTGACATTGAACAGAACAGCTCAATAACCAGCTGTTTGAAAAATTTTAGTTCTACTGAAACATTGAATGCTGAGGACAAATTTTTCTGTGACAAGTGTTGCAGGTAATTTTCCATTATAGGCAATCTTTGCACAACTTGATGTGTTTTAGTTTCTAATTGATTACCACTTGTTTTCTTATCACTTGGTTTTGGAGTCACCTTGTAGACCAATTACATTGATAACAAATATAATTTGACTCCTGTCACTGTTTTGAGATTTTCAGGCTGGCCAGCCAAGGCCTAGTATGTAAAGTTGGGGTTTTGTTAGTAAAAGAGGTCAATTCTGGCCATTGACTTCAAGGAGATATAATTTAAAGAAAGAGGCAAACCATGAGTACCTCAATGATTATCCCTTTTACTTGATGGTTCAAACATCGAACATGCATGGTGCCCTTAACCATTTTGTCTTCATGAATGAATAGGTTCTAACTTGATGCAGAGCTTAAAGTATAATATTTAGATGGTTCCAAAGATGCATATCATACAGTAATTTTAAGGATAAACATGCAGAAAGGAATAATTATGGATGATACTTATTTACTTGCAGTTTGCAAGAAGCACAGAAGAGAATGAAGATAAAGAAGCCTCCTCACATCCTGGTTATCCATTTGAAGCGGTTCAAGTACATTGAGCAGCTTGGGCGATACAAGAAGCTCTCCTATCGTGTTGTATTTCCACTTGAGCTGAAGCTGAGCAATACCGTGGAAGATGCTGATTTGGAGTATTCCTTATTTGCTGTAGTTGTTCATGTGGGAAGTGGACCTAACCATGGCCACTATGTTAGCCTGGTAAAAAGCCATAACCACTGGTTATTTTTTGATGATGAAAACGTGGAGATGATCGATGAGTCGGCAGTTCAGACATTTTTTGGGTCAGCCCAAGAGTTCTCAAGTAATACAGATCACGGGTATATCTTGTTTTATGAAAGCCTGGGTGCTGGGAACAAGAGCTAAAAAGTGAGTTTGAGAAGGTATTCTAATAATCTTCACTTAGACCTCATTTTCTTTTAATTGCGAGAAGAGGTGGCATATAATGATGTGGTTTTTGAGAAAAATGTATACTTGGGTCATTGCCATGTACAGTGAATGGTGGAAGCAACCTGTCCTTTTTTTTTTTTTCTTGTTTCACAATAAGAGGGAAAAAGAAATAGTGTATAGGTTTGAGAAATATCACGGAGACTGCTGTGTATGATTTAACAGTTTTTCTCTATCTGTGGTTTCTCCTGCAGAGCTTAGACCTTTGTTAATTCAAAGAGAGAGAAGCTGTTTCATGTTCATGCTTTCCTATTGACTTCTAATACTCAATTCATTTCCGAAAAGCATGATTTATGTGAATTAACCAAGAGTAACTAATATCATATCCTCATGGATTAGGCGGGTTTTAGATTGGATTAATTTAGCATTAAGTCAGTTTAATTTTTTTTTTTTTGGCTGATTTCAGATTGGATTATTTTCAAGAATTCGGAATTGGATTTTGGACACTTGGATTTGATAACCATTCTTGTTTATTTTAGCACATGGGTAATCTTAATTCGGCTAATTGTAGATAAGCTATTTGTATTTTTTACTTAAAACTTCGGGTGATTTACCTCAAAAGGCCCATTTCCAAGTATATTTACGGAAATGGGCTGATTTTTGTATTATTTATCGAAAAAGACTGGTTTTGGCAAAACACGTCCACGTAGGAGCGTTTTAGGAGGAAAATGCCAGCAAATCATGCCTTTGGGGGAGCATTTTGCTCCGTGTTCTTTTTCTAGGTTAGGGATTTTTGCATGTTTAGTCTTTAGGATTTTTTATGGTTAGGATTTTGTTAAAATAAGTTAAGTTTAGGGTTTAGGTTGTTAAAATAATTTAGGGTTTAAGGTTCTAGTGGATTTTAAAAATAAATTAAGATTTAGTGTTATTTTATAAAAATTAACTAAATTAGGGTTTATGATTTTTAAATAAATTAGGTTATAAGAGTTTTAAATAAATAAATTAAAATAGGGTTTATGGTTTAGGGTTAAAATTAATTAAATTAGGGTTTAGTTTTTCTAAATTTTAACAAAATTGGCTACTTTTACCTTGCAAAAATAATTTTGAGAAGACGTTTCTGAATAAATAGTGTCAAAAACGCTTCAAGTAGGATGCACTGTCAGCAAAATTACTGAAAAAAGCTTCCACGTGACGCTCTTTTTCTATAGTAGTTCTTAAAAAAACAATTTTGAGAAGACGTTTCTGAACAAATAGTGTCAAAAACGCTTCAAGCGGGATGCAATGTCAACAAAATTTCTGAAAAAAGCTTTCACGTGGGCGTTCTTTTTCTGCAGTAGTTCTCTAAAAAATAATTTTGAGAAGACATTTCTGAATAAATAGTGTCAAAAATGATTCAAGCAGAATACAATGCCAGCAAAATTTCTAAAAGAAGCTCCCACGTGGACGCTCTTTTTCTACAGTAGTTCATGTTTGGCCTTAGGGCATAAATAAGACAAATTTCATTCTTAAGTTGCATAAGTTACAACAAGAAAAAATAGAGAGGCTAAGCAGAATAGAAATTGAAGATGAGTGAACGTATTAGTGTTATGTCTTTTACTATGATGGTGAGGTCCGTGACACCGAGAACGACGTTTTTTTATCAGAGAATACAATGCAAATGGTTTTTAACTATAGATTTTACAGAATTTCGTAAAAGAATTAGATGCAAAATCTTCGGAATGACGCCAAGTAGGGTTTCTTCTATTAAGTATCGATTTTATGCTTCGATTGATCTTGTGACATATGACTCATTTGATATCAAATTTGATATCAAAGGTGGTCGTAGCTTTGAGGCGATGGTGCAGACTCACCTCGCTAGTGGATCACCCTATCTTGAGTTATATGTACAATTTTCATCGCCGAATGAAACATTTGCGACTTCAACATCAACTGCTGTTCGAGAGGAATACACGACCCTTACTCGACATTCCGTTAATGGGAGGCAGAACATAGAAGCGCTTGTGTTTGGTGGCAGTATGGAAAACACAACTCCTGCACGACACTCGGTTAGTGGATGGGACATGCACATCGGTGGGTTAATGTTCGATACTGGAAATATGTATTGGGGAATGACATCAACTTCTAGTGGTTGGCAATCCACATCTGATTGGGACGTTACGAAACGTCCACAAGAAGGGATGATGTACTCCCTATGACATCCACCAGCGAGGGGACCTCGTACGTTGCAGATGATAGTGGGTTGGATGATGAGTCTGATATGGATCCACCTCGAGAGCGCAGCCCCGATGGTGCAAAAGTTGCATTATTTTTTGAACCAGAGCTTGTTTCATCTGAACTTGAATACGTTGAAGGGGGTTCAGATGAAGAAGAAGAAAATCCGCGATTTAGGGCGTACTCGCCTCTAGCCCACATGCATAATGCCAATATATTGACAGATGATGCGTTGGAGTTTCCAGATCTACCACAAAGAAGGTGTGACCATACAGGTTCGCCATTTGATTCGGGTGAATTGGAAGTTGGAAAGGAGTTTTCCAGTAAGGATAGTTTTCTTGGTGCTTTGAAATAACATAGTATCAATCACGGGGTTAACTACAACATGGTTAAATCCAAATCTAAGAAGTTCGAGGCCAAATGAGCAGTGCAAGACGGTACATATTCATGGAAAATCATGGCTTCTTTTAGGAAAAAGACAGGCTTGTAGGAGATAAAAAAGTATAAAGGTCCACATATCTGTGTAGTCGGTACAACATCATTGGGTGTTTAGGGTTTTTGAATAATAATGTTTTAATGTTGCATTATTTAACGTACTTCGTTGACAAGTGTTTCACAAGATCATCCCAAGATGGATTCAGGTATGATAGCTAGTTTAATACTACTAATGTTGAAGGTGGATCCCAGGACTTTTGTATCATGGATAATTGCTAGTATTCGTAGCCAATTGAGGTACACGCCCTTTTACCACAAGGCTTGGATAGCTAAGCAGAAGGCGTTGGAAAGGATGTATAATGGGTGGGACGCTTCATATAATGAGGTTTGGCAGTTGTGTCAGGTGTTGGAGAGGTACGTTTCAGGTTGCATAACAGACCTTGAAACGGTCCCTACATACTATAACGACCGATTGTTTTGTGGATGCCAAGTGTTCAAACGTCTATTCTAGAGCTTCAAGCAATGTCAGGACGCATTTGAGTACTGCAAGCCATTGGTACAGATTGATAGTACCTTTATGTATGGTAGATATACCTATCGACTATTTCTAGCTGTGCCACAGAATGGCGCTGGGAGAATCCTTCCAATTGCGTTTGCAGTAAAACCAAGGGAGTCAGCTGATGACTGAGATTTCTTTCTTTCTAGGTTAAGGAGGCATGTATGCCCCCAGCCTGATATCTGAATTATATCAGATCGGGGCACTAGAATGCTAGCTGCAATTGAGCAACAGGGAAGCCTATGAGATCGTACACACCATCGGTATTGTCTAAGGCACATTGCGTCCAACTACTACGGGCAATATCAGTTACGACTGAATGACGACAAATGACCAACATGGGCATTTAATCTCTAATAATATACTTTCATTTGTAATATTCAATTTATCCTGAATGGAATATTGGTATGTAATTTTCGCTATCAAATTATATTGGCAGGGTACGAGATCAATAAGAACCATTTTCATGAGATGTTGGGGATTTTGCGTTCAGTTAATGATCAAGGCACAGACTACCTCTGTAACATACCTTTTGAACAGTGGAAACAAGCTTACGATGCGGCCTACGATATGGTCATACGACCATAAACCTGGCTGAATGCATAAATTCTATTTTAAAAGGAACGCGCCATTTGTTGATAACCTCAGTTGTGCGAGAGACATATTTTCGTTTGGCGCCACTATTTCCAAAGCGAGCAGCGAGTTGTAAAGGCCATATGCAGGGAGGCCATGTATGGTTCTGAAAGGTATTGCAAGAAATTAACAAGGCGAAGGCGCAGGCGCAGGCCAATACCATGCACACAGTGTGTCACGATCGCGACAACTTATGGTTTCATGTGACGGAGTTTGGCAGATTGAGCCAATGTATTACCGGCGAGCAATATCGTGTACACTAGATAAATATGACTTGCGACTGTGGGACGTTTGACGCACTTCGTTATTCATGTGCTCATGCAATCGCAGCTTGTCAGAATCTCCGTTTGGATCCCATGAGATATGTCGATGAAGTGTACAAAATAGAATACATGTACAATGCGTGAAGACACGTATTCCCATAGGTCTCAGATGAACGTAAGTGGCCGTCTGTATTGTTTGCTCCGTTTAAGTTGTTATCGGATAGATAATTGCGTCGCAAACCAAAAGGTCGACCTTGCTTGAGTAGAATACATAATAATATGGATATTCGGGAAAGAACGAGCCAACAGATGTTATGTGGATAGTGTAGGAACCTAGGTTATACAATTCGATCATGTCCAAACTGAAATAGTTGATAATTCCTGTAATGAAACTATGTTGCATTATTTCTATTCCGTCTTATTCAAAAGAACTTCTATTTTATTAAAAATATAAAATTAATTTACTATTAAAATATTAAAAATAACTTTTATTTTATTAAATGAAACACTATAGAAAAAGTTTGTATAAATATTAAAAAAAATCAATGTATATGCTGGTCGGAATCAATGCCACGTGGGGGTGGTTGACGATTACGCGTTGGATTCCTTATTGGTTGCGCTTCCGGTGGGGGTTGTGGTTACTCCGGTTGTGGGTGTTGGGAGAATGACCCACCTTGGTAGAATAAAGAATGTGGAGGTGTTTGCATCACCCACGGTAGAGGTGTTTGAATTCCATAAGGCGATAGGGATTGGTAATGATATGAGCTCGCCGACGGTGCCTCGTGCGATCCCTCCAGCGACGATGGCCTATATATCATCGGTTGAGTCGGAATCATCGGAAAAGGAGATGCAACGGGCCATGCATTCCAACCTGGCATAGGACTAGGAAAAGGAAACATATAAGGGCTAAGATACGCACCTGGCATAATCTGAAGGGGCTGTGCTGTGGGTGTTGTCGGTTGAGGCGTTGGGTTCGACGATTGTGTAGTCGCTATTGATGGACCCGTGCCGTCATCCCTTCTCCTTGGATTTAGAGGGTCCGTCATTTCCTTTCGACATGGATTTGCCGACGCCTCTGCTCTTCCAACAGAAAATATGGCTTGCCATGGATTCTAAACCATGGCATGTACTTCGATGCACACGTTAACTCTGAGATGATGATCGGTTCGCAATTAGGTATATGATGATATCGGTTTCTCAAATTTCGATATATTTCAAGAAAAATAT
This sequence comes from Gossypium australe, assembly GCA_005393395.2. Classification (NCBI taxonomy): domain Eukaryota; kingdom Viridiplantae; phylum Streptophyta; class Magnoliopsida; order Malvales; family Malvaceae; genus Gossypium; species Gossypium australe. The sequence goes on along the minus strand of CM016624.1, from coordinate 62,255,748 downwards.
CGGCCATATTGTATTTGTTTGCCGTAAGTCAATTTTGTGCTGCTCATCGAGCACCTCAGGTTCTTTAGGAATCAGTTGTCGAAATCTAAATTGCTGCAACATTCTATCCGTCTGGTGCATCTCGACAATAGCATAATTGACCAATGGGACCTTAACATGCCAAATGTTCGGATTTTGAAAGAATTCTTCCGGAATTACTGCCTGTATTGCCGGATCCTCGTATGGTGTCCATTGAAACTATATGAACGTGATAAAAATATTAGTTATATACATAATACTAAATACTAAATATGAAACAACTATTTTATGTATATATATTTTATATAATATTTACTTACGCTTCTGACCGTTGGTCTAATAGAAGCCATATATCTTCAAGAGCGGTAGGTATTCCAACATAACTCGCCGGATGGTTCCACCTAATTAAATAAATTTTCAGCATACAATTTTATTTTAAATCTATGGAATACTTGTAAAATCAAATAATTTTTTTACCTCGTTATAAGTGGGAATGTATATGGGTGGTTCACTCAAGGATGTAAAAATGGAAAGTGAAACCGAGCCCATGATTGTAGTAGTGATAGGCAACCTCTGATTTTGACTTTATTTTGTGGCGTCGCCCCGCACATCTCCCGATACAACGTTGCCAACACGGCAGACCTCCAACTTAATTCGCCAACTGCTCTAAAATCAACGAGTTTCAGCAGCCACCCCAGATGTACAAGGTTTCGTGACAAGTCCGACATCAAATAACCTCCAATCATCTTAAGGATTTATACCCGAGCATATCGTATTCTTTCTACTTCAGTCGAATCATTCCTCGACTCCGAGAATGTGTCTCGTAACCAGCCTATCTCGATCCGACCTCCGTAAATATTATCTGGAATTACACCCAAAAGATCATAGCATATGGCTCCCCAATCAGCAGATTGAATGGACCCGGTGAATGCAGACCCATCCACCAACAATCCTAATTGTAACTGGACGTCCTCCAAAATGATAGTACATTCTTCGCATGAAAGATGGAATGTGTGTGTCTCAGGTCTCCACCTCTCTATTAACACGCTGATGAGTTTTTGGTCCAAGTTGCACCCCGGCCTAGTGGCCGTGTGCCAAAAACCCGCTTCCCTCAAGTAATTTTCTATCAACAGTGATGGAGGACTAGACATATTACGAATATAACATTGTAACACCCGATCTATAGACTGTTATAAAAAAATATAAAATTAATTAAAATTACATAAATAAAAAATATTAAATAATATTCAAAAATTAAAATTAACCCTTACCATTTTCATTTGTTCGACAGAGATATGTTTATGATCGAGACGAATTAATTCCCCGGCCATTGCTAACGCGATCAAATATTTTTGAAATTATAAAAAAATAATACTAATTTAGAAAAAAATTAAAGTAAATAACTAATTAAAGATAGTTTTGAGAAATTTAATGAGAAATTTGAGAGCTTTAGGGAGAAATTTTAGAGTTTTTTTGCTGAAATTTGAAGAAATATTGTGTGAAATAATATGAGAGGGATTTATACTCTTTGTTTTTGACCTTTGGACCCCCCCAACGGTAAAAAAAAAATTCACTGTTGGGGTAAAAAACACGGAGCAAAACGCGCCCCTGGGGGAGAGTTTTTGCCACGTCAACAAAGCGCGTCCACATCATCACATTTTATGCTGACATGGCAAAAACGCTCCCCAGGGGCGCAATTTGCTGGCATTTTCCCCTTAAAACTCTCCTACGTGGACGTGTTTTGCCAAAACCGACCCTTTTCTGTAAATAATGCATAAATCGGCCCATTTCCGTAAATATACTTGGAAATGGGCCTTCTTAGGTAAATCACCCTAAAATTTTTGTTTTGGTATAGCCATTAAATTTAATAAAGTTCAATTTCTTAATTTTAAAATAAAATTAGATCAAAACAAGGCAAATTATTTAATAAATTTCAATTTATTATAAATTTAATCATAATTAAAAATAATTTCAAAATTTTTGATTGATAGTAACATTTTATTTAATCTAATTTTGATTTTTTGAAAACAATATAAGTGCAAATGGTTAATTTGATAGTAAATAAAAAAAATTATTCCAATTTTATTTATTTATAAAGCCCAATCCGATTATACAGTTTAGTCGAGTGGTGTGCAACTTTTTTCTTTTAAACGGAATTGAATGGATACTAAATTAACAAATTGAAGAATATAAAAAAAAACTGGAATCCATATTATTTTTAATATCTTATAATCATAAAGTTATACATTTGTATATAGATAATAGATTGTATGAAGCTGTGATTTTACATAATCCCTATCTCTTTCTAATAGGAGAATGATAAATCAGATTTTTTTCTCCTAATTGGAAAGGGATAGGGATGACATAGAATTTCAGTTTCATACAATCGTTTTCCTTGTATATTTTTAAAAGATAATCCGATAATTAAAATTTTTATAAATCTCCAATGTTATATTCTCTAATTTGAGTTGGTGGGTCCCGTTAAACGAGGTTACATTTGATATCTAGAGGTGTATCTAGTGATACAGTTGGTGGTTGATGTCTTTCTAGAGGTCAGTTGGTGGTTGATACAGTTTCATACAATCGTTTCCCTTGTATATTTCTAAAAGATAATCCGGTAATTAAAATTTTTATAAATTTTCAATGTTATATTCTCTAATTTGAGTTGGTAGGTCTCGTTAAACGAGGTTACATCTGACATCTAGAGGTGTATCTAGTGGTTCAGTTGGTGGTTGATGTCTTTCTAGAGATCAGATAACTTTAGTGTCTCTATATGGTAGATCTATGTAGTTAATTAGTAACTCTGAGTTTATCTATTTGATCTAATTAAGCTTTAAAGGTAAACTATGAAGTTCTAATGCCTCTAGGGTCGGTACTGAGACTTGATTGCTTATGGGTATCGATACCATGATCTCTTGTTTTTCTCTTTTTCTTTTTTATTTTTGCTTTGATGTTTACATGTATTGATATCTGAATTAAGTGTATCAATACATGAGCCATAGATACTGGTACTTAGATGATAAGCATTGATATTGTCCTACACTCAAGTATCGATGGTATTGATACATGCAAATATCTAAGGAAAAATAGAGGTACAAGGGATTAGTATCAATACCAAATAGAAGTTTAGTATTGGTACATATAGGTGTTAATACTTACTAGTTTACTTTTAAAGCATAGTTAGACCAAATAAAGGATACAGAATCACCGATTATCCATTCAGATCAACTATATAGAGAGGAGTCACCTAACCTTTAGAGAGGCATCGTCCACCGACTGCATTACCCAAGATGCCTCCAAACATATAATGCAACACCATATGATCGGAACCACCGCCAACTCAAATTAAAATAAAACAAAACCAATATAAAAAGTTTTCTAGATTTTAAACTCAATACAATTTTTTTTTGACATTTTGCGATCAATCAGGATCAAAATCCATTTCTCTTCGACTCTTAAAAATTCACACACAAACACACTAGTTAAGGTACATAGAAAACTCTCACAATCACAAACACACTATTTGTCTTGTATGCCACATTAAAAAATAATTTAAAATTATAAAAAATAAAAAAAATTCAAATTCAAAAATAAATGTTCATAAAAATTAAAAAAAAAAAAAAGCATGCAATACATGTGGCTTGTCATGCGGGCTGCCATGTTTAAGAATTACTATTTTAGTCAATATTTCTATTAAAAAAATATTTCAACTTTTTTTCTTAAAAAGTTGAGGGTCAAATTTAAATAAATAATAATAATAACCAAAATACCAAAAGATGTAAATGTTGAGAGCTAAAATTAACATATACCTATGTTCTATAGCAAAGTTTTGACACAAACAAGGAAATTTGCTTAGGTGAAGTTGTTTAAATTTGGAGAAGTGACATAAATTATTGTTTGACACATTAGTTTTTTTTTAATTAATAATAGAAAGGTGGGGTTAGATAATTTTAAATTTAAAAAATTAATGTTTCATATTTTACTTTTAAATTCAAAAATTTGTTTTATAATTGCGTGCACGAGTATTTATATATATATCGAAAAGGGATTCCTTTACATTAGTATAAAACTAAAGTAATTGTAACACCTCAAACCCGGCCTAGAAGTTATGATCAAATCTGGAGATATTACATCAACTCGTTTGGAAAACTGATTTCAGTAACTATTTAGCAAATATGACTTATGCAAACATTCATTAGAGAGCTATTTGTTTGCTTCCAGAAAACACTTAAGAAATTACTTATTTTGCAGCAGAAAACTTCCCCAAAGTTTTAGTTTTGAAAATCGAAGTCCGTTTTATCAACTTAAATGATTTTGCAGTCTCGCGTTAGAGAATATCAATTACTGACGAACTAATCAAAATCCTAGAATGAATTCAGAAACAGATTCCAAACCCTAAAGATCAAAACAAATAATTACAAAATTTACCATATTTACATTAAGTGCAAAAACAATACGAACCTCCACATGCCTTCCAGTCCTATGTTAGAAGTTTACCTAACATGCAAAGATAAAACAAATGGGTGAGCTATGAAGCTCAGTGAATAACTAAACTCAAACTAAGATCAAACAAAACACAATATACAAGTCAGAGAACGTAGAGAATTTTGTATCAATCATATAACCAAAGCGAAAAAAATCAGAGTCTCACAAAGATTTTCATAATCATTGTATAACAAAACAGAAGATGTATGATTATGCCAGTGCAGTGTTTTTGGAAAATCAAAATGCAAATTATCAGAAAACATCCTACCCAACTCTGCTCCACACCAAAATTGAGTTCTCCAGAACTCATCCAACCAAATCACACCAACATATAATTGTGGACAGTGCCACCAAAATTGCAGACAAGCTGCCAGACAGAATTGTGGATAAACCACAAGATAATGCTGATCGTTAAATTGCGAGAAATTTCCTCCATTTACATCATCTCGAACCCCACACAATCTGTCATGGCATGCATATGCAGAATTAGAATGATAAGCATGTAGGACATGCTATCGAACAATAACAGAAACAGAAGGCATGAGATTCCACGCTTTGCAGGACAGATTGATCAAATCTTAATGAATCATAACAGATTTGCCATGAAGTCACAAGCATGGTTACATATCAGAATCAGTTTCAACACAACAACTTATTCGGATATCACGTGTTCGCAACCAACAATGGAACACATAAATGAACCATCAAACTTAACAGAGGACAGACCATACCTAGCTAAATCACATACCTTAAACACATCCGAAAAGAGGTACATTATAAGTTAACAAGTCTTAGTTACTTAGCTTATATCAAATCAGACATACGTGTAAATAATGATTGATACACTAATAGATCAACAAATGTTGAGTTTTATAACTTAATACAGATCATACAAACACTATGAAAGGCCTACGTTTGACTCGAATGATGTTCACGGCCTTAGGGAAAATTTCAAATTTTGGCCCACACGCCCATGTGGATTCACACGGCTTGGATAACTGGCCCATGTGGTCCACATTGTAACAAGCTGATTTTGGGCCTAGTCGGAACAGTGGTTTTGGGGCCGCAAATTTGACAAGGAAAATCTTATTTTTATTATATTTTTATGATCTACGATTTCACAGAAAGATTTTGTGAAAATTTGATTCGAAAATTTTGACATTTGGGCACTCAATTTAGTCAAAAGGACTAAATTGTAAATAGTGCAAAAGTTGAGTTCCACATGTTAGAAGTGTCCAATTGTTATGAATTTTTAAAATTAGAGGTTCTTAAATGGTAATTAGACCATTGGTAAAATTTTTGGACAAAAATGGATATGAGATAAGTGAAATAGGATATTTTTAAGTTATGGGAATTTTGGTCATTTAGTAATTAAAAGAATTAAAAAAAGCCAAAATTAAAGCAAAATTGTGTCCATCTTCAAACTATGGCCAAATGTTGCATGAAGAAACCATGTCTAGGTTTTTTCATGCTCCCAAGCTCGATTGTAAGTCCGTTCTAGCCCCATTTTTAATGATTTTTACGTTTTTGAAATCCTCGTAACACGATCTCTCTGTTTCTACCATTTATTTGATCTAGGGTTGATGTTTGAAAATTTAAACATATGAGAAATGCTTGTGTTTTGATGTTTAATGGTAGAATATGAGTGCTCGGTGTGTAATAAACGACTTTTATTAAGTGATTTTCGGTGAAATTGTCAAAAAGGACTAGTTTGTAAAAAGTTGTAAAATGTATGTAAGTGAGTGAATAAATGGAAATTGTGGTTTGCTATAGTTATGAAAATGGTTCGGCTAGGCTTAAAATAAAAGGAAATTGAATAAAAATAATTTTACGAGCCTAGGGGAAAAAGTGTAAATATGACAAAGTTTAGAGGCAAAAATGTAATTTTTCCAAAATGTGAATTTAGGCTAATTTGAGTAGCAGGATGAATAAATGAGTCAAATGTGTTCTTATAGATTAAGGAAAATGAGATTCGGACTAAGAACGGGGGAAAAACAAAGAATATGACGAATAAGTCATTTTCACTGATTGTGCTACTGAGGTAAGTTTGTATGTAAATAATATATACAAACTTACCTCAGTATTTTCACCGATTGTGCTACTGAGGTAAGTTTGTATGACGAATAAGTCCTTTTCACTGATTATGCTACTAAGGTAAGTTTGTATGTAAATAATACAACATTTTTACTTACGTTTTCATATTTTGATAAATGGTATGAATTGTGGATGAATATTTGATGTAATTGACAAAATATCGACAAGTGAAAAATTTCTCGATTGAACCTTAGGAATAAAAATGGATACGAGTGACATGTTTACTAGAAACTTATGTGAAATCTAAGTGAAATAAGTGATCCGAGTGCTGGTCCGTACGTTTACCGGTGGCTGAGTTATCTGGCATGTGTTACGGATACTCGAAAGCTTGTGTAAGCAGGACCGTGTAGTTTCATCATGACCGACAGCTTGTATGAGCAGACCTGATATTGTGACTATGTGGTCTTATAAGTTCTACCAGTGGCTGGGCAATCCGGCATGTGTTGCGGATACCTGACAGCTTGTGTGAGCAGCACTGAGTAGTTACGTATGACCGATAGCTTGTGTGAGCAAATCCGTGAATGTGAATAGCTCAAGAGTGAGCCTATGTGAAAAGTGTGATATGAAGTATCTTTAGCTACAAGTATGACACTTATGTGCAAATTTCCATGTATCCGTTATTATTCCAATGCATTCAACAGGAAATGACTAAGTACAAACGAATATGACTATGTGATGAATAAGTACAGGTATGTGTGTGTAAACTTATGAGCAATGTGCTCGATATGTGATCGAACTTTGGTAAGATTGATACGGAGTAAGTGTTACAATGAAAGTTACTATAAAGAAAACATGAAAGAGTGAAATTTAGAAATAAAACAGTTTTGGACAATAGCAGTTGTATGATTTTGAAAAATCACCAAAAATGGTGGAAACTGAATTAGAAGTTGAATAAGATATGAACTAAAAGCTTATTGAGTCTATTTTCGTATAAAAGAAACTTTATAAGCAAAAGAATTTTATATTATGATATATTTGAATTTTAGTAAGATAGGGTCAGAATGATTTCAGGATCCCCTGTTTTGACTTTGGAAAATTATTAAAAATTGTACAAAAATAATTATGGGTTATAATTTATATGTTTAAAATTACGAATGAGTTTATTTCCAAGAGAAACAAACAGAAACATCATCTGAATTCTTTAGGAAAAGATAATTAATTTTTATTACAGAAAGGTAGAAACTGTCAGATAGCAGAATAGAGAAAAATTTAAAGAATAAAATTTACTTATTGGCTAAACCAAAAATTCTGAAAATTTTATGGTAAGAAGATATGTGAGTCTAGTTTTATGAAAAAAATTAACGGATCTTAATTTGGAGTTCTGTAGCTCGAGATATAAATAATTTAGTGACTGTGACTCGAGTAGACAGTTTAAGATGAACATGAGTAAATGGTGCAATTATAATTGTATTATCTTGAGAACATATTGTGAAGACTTATAAAAGCATGTTAATAAATTAATTATTATTTACATACCTACTTACTGAGCTATAATGCTTACCCCCCTTCCTTTCCTTTTTCCTATAGTGTCACAGATGCAAGCTCGAGTTGGAGGTCGTCGAAGATTCTATCACAATAAGAAGCTATGGATTGGTATCGATGATTTTTATTCTAGCTTTTTAAGTCTATGGCATGTATAGGGACTTGGTCATTTGTGTACATGTTATTATGAGTTGGCCTAGAATATTGGCCTATGCTAATTGAAGGTCATTGTTGTATAAGGTCATTTGATGTGGCCAATATTTGTTATGTTATAAGTCTATGATGATGCATTACATGGATGTGTATGCTTGTTTGGGTTGGATGAGTGACTGTGTGATAATTATGTGTGGCAAATACTAAATGTGAATGGTTGATAAGTTATATGCTATGATTAGTTAAGTGTGTGTGTGGTTGTGCATGATGAATGTGATTTATAAATGGTGTGCGAATGCCATGATGGGGTTATTAGGATGCCTAAAAAAATGCCATGTGTGTGTTGATAAACTTGGTATAAGTGTCCAAGAGTTTTTGGATGGAAAAAAGCTTGGTAAATAGCCTAACTTTCATACACAAGGATGGCCACAAGGCCTAGCACACGGGCGTGTGACTTGGCCATGTGACCCTAAATGGTTGATGACGTCATAAGCAGAGAGTTACACGGGTCGAGGACACGGGTTTGTACCAAGCCACACAAGCGTGTGGCCTTATTTTGTGGTAAAATTTTTTAATGTTTTCCAAAGTTCTCATTTTAGTCTCGGACCACTTCCAAGGTATGTATTGGGCCCCGTAGGACCTATTTAGGGACTCAAAGACAAAAATTTGAAAAATTTTAATTTGGATGAAATTTTATGACTCGGTTTAATATGTTTACAAGTGTATGTGTTCCGGTAATGCCTCATACCTTATTTTGGCGTCAGATACGGGTAAGGGGTGTTACACACACGACCTAGCATACGCCTGTGCATCCCACCTTAGTTTCACACACGGTCGTGTGGCTCAAAATAGTGAGTTACATGGTTTACCACACGACCAAGCACATGCCTGTGTGATTCAAGTGTTGGGAAATGTGCCCATATTGTAGTAAACATGTAACTCTTTTCTATTTATCTGAACGATGAATAAATAAATAAAGTTAATTTCAAATTTTATTATTATGTTTTTTTATTTTCTATATTTTATATTTTGCATGCATAGCGAAATTGTGAAAAGCAAATATTAGCTCATTGATTGTCTGAGGTTCAAACTGAAGATAAGTGGCATTGTAAAGAACATTTACATTGAGAGAAAGACAACTTACTTTAGTAGATAATCTAAATGAGTTTGTAATCCCGTAAAAGAATCAAAGTGAGTATTTAATTCAAATATTGAAAAGGATTATTATGTCGTCTACAATTTCAATTGGGGAGATGGCTAGTGTTGGCTATCGGAGTAGTTGACTCCATGAATTGAGACAAAGAATGATATATTGGAAGAATGATACATTGGACTGGACTCAAGATGAATTAGTTCTGAATCAATTTGTGAATTAATTCACTTGTGACGTTCATGGTGTGATTTACCTAAATCTTGAGTTAGTCACTGACCATGTGTATGCAACTCATGTGCTTTGATATAAGTGGAAGCTTATGCTCTAAAGATGATCGAGCCCATAGCCTGTATGTTGGGTACATGACTTGTGTATGGCATGGTTTTACTAGCAACAGTGAATTCATAGCTCAATTAAAGAGTTAATGATATCCTCTTATTGTCATTGTGTGGATTGATAAATATCGAACGTGACCACGGGTCTCTAGTTCTCGAATGAGCAATTTATCATAGTCATTTGTTGACAGTGATCATATTAATCATTAAGAAGACATAATGGTGACAATTAGATAAAATAGGATAGTATTGAGTGAACGAATTTAACTCAAAGGAGTCAAGGATATCATAGGGTAACACACATATGACGAGGTCATTAGGCAAATCAGTTGGATGAATTATTTTCGTAAAATGTATACAATAAGGACTTTTCAATCATGATACTTCTTGTGGACCGACTCCATGATTAAGTAATTGTGAATTATCAGAATAATGTTTCTGGACATAATTGTAATCACTAGAGCCTAATTGTATATGTCTGATTGGTCCCTCCGCTAGCTCAATAAAAGCTCGATCGAACTTCATTTGAATAAGAAAAAAATTTTACGACTTCGGGAATAATTTAATTGAGTAGATTTATTTGATGTGGAGTTAACTTAGGTGGTCGTAAGAATTGTTCAACTAGAGAATTTGATTAAAGAATTTTCTTGAAAAATTAATTTGGAAAATCTAAGTGATTTTCAGAAAAATTAATTTTGATCAAGTAGAATTAAATTAATCAAATCAAATCAATTAAAATTAAAATTATATTTTTAGAAGTTAATTTTCAAGTCAGACAATTGACCCAATGGGTAATTGAACTTTAAAATTGGATCTCAGATCCTAAATTAAGCCCGAGAGCCCAAAATCGAGACCAATACCCAAAAATTGGTCGAACCGGGCTCTGCATGTGAAACCGGGCCGACGGTCCAACCGGTGGCTAGACTAAACCAGTCAGGTCGTCATTTACTTAGACCGAATGGCTTGGGGTGTCACACTTGAATCACTGGAAATGGCTGTGCCGGCGGTGTCTTGGTGGCCAGCGGCGGTTTGTCATCGGTGGTTGAGTAGTGGAAGGATTACACTCCTACTGAGACTCTAACAGAGAATTTGATTTCAGATTAATTATTCCAAAAATAATATTATTTTAATAGTTTAATATTAAATTTAATTTAATGTATTCTATTATTTTAATGAGATTTAATATTAAATTTAATATTATATTTATCTTGATAAATATTATATTAATTTAATATTAAACTGATTAAATTTAATTATAGTTGAACTCTTTAAAATCTCCCTATATAGAGATAGCCTTGGGTCATTATTTACACACTTGAATTCAAGAGAAAGTTGTAGGGAGAAAATTCTCTAAAGAGATTATTCCAGAAAATTTCTAGAGATATTTTTCTGATTTACAACTTGACCCAAAAGTTTAGAGAAATTGCAAAATTATCTCACTAGTAATTTTTGTGAAAAATTTTCTGATTCGAAGCGAGCTCACACTCGGTAGACGTGAGCTTGAGGATAGCGGAGAAGGCTACTCGGTCGAAGCGCTCATTTTAGACGAATTGAAAAGGTACAATTTTGATTAAGGGTTTATTATTTTCGATATCACAACCAAGATCTTATTTTGTAAAAAATTTTAAAACTCTGGTTTTTCCCTAAATTTATTTTTCGCTACATTTTCAAACCCGTTTTTTCCCAACAATTGGTATCCAAGCCAGGTTGTGTTCTATCTAAAAGTATAAACAGATAATCAAAATAAATTTCTCTTCTTCTTGAATGATTTGATTACATAGAAAATGACATTCTTTAGATCTTATGCATGTTTTGAGTTATATATGAGAATGGATGTGATATTATATATTTGTTATACAATTGTTTTTATATCGAGGTTGTGGTTCTTAGGAAATAGATCGTGGACTATCATCTCCATGTAGGACTATTTTTTTTTTAAAATTCATAAAATTCTTGTGAGTCGGAAATACACATAGAATTTAAATGTAATTTTTTCAAAAGGAGTCCATGACGAGGAAAAGATGTGATGGCGGTTGAAGACCTAAGGAATGCCTTGTGGTGAAAAATTATGTAATTTCATTTTCCATTTATTTTCTAGAAATAGAACCATGGAAACCTTAACTGGCAATTTTATTTTAATTACCTATCTCATTATATATAAGTTTTATAATTGTTTATAATATTTATATTATGTAATGTTATAATTGTGATATATATATGAGATGATCCACAGCTGATTGATTAAAAATAAGAAGTGTGGTACTTAGAAAATATATGTGTTGTATTGTTCTATTCACTTCTTTAGGTTATTCGATAACTATGAGAAGTGTGGTAATAAGAATGTGCATGTCTAGGATTAGCTCTGGCTAGGAATGAATTGGTTTTTAAGCGGTCAAATTTTACTCACCTCCCTTTCCTGGGACCTTACCTGGTGCACGGTTCACATTCACTTCTTCGATTTTTCCCTTAAAAGAATGTAGCATGCCATGCACATATTGGAAGCATGCCATTTAGATTAGGTAAGAATGCCACTAGGACTATTGTATGATCATTCTTGAAATTTGGGATAAAAAACCTTCTACGTTTTTAAAATATTGAGTGGGAGAAGGTCCTTGAACAAGACCTTCAACCTCCATTGATGGTCCCTAAGTGATAGCATGATAAAGTTTCGAGTTGGTTCCCACCCTGGCCACACCCCAAGGTAAACTTTCTCATGTGGGTTCACTAGATGAGATTTCCTTTTAAGGACAACTAGTCATGCATGACTTTCAGATAGATTGTTCCAAGAGGACTCACAAATGAGAGCATGTTTATGATAGGTGTTGAGTCAATGGTTACACACACTCAAGATCATCTCTTATTAAATAGTTACCCAAGAAATGATATTTAAGCTAGATATGATGGCCAAATGTTAAATGGTCATTAGTTTGTGTGGAGTCTTGAGAATTAAGATTCACGAATTGGTTGGATGTAATCCATGTTCTTACTAGTTAATCATAGGACCCCAAGACGACATGGTTGATGGGTGTGAGAATAATCGTAACAATAATCTTTTTTAAGGTTTTAATGCAAGACATATGCATCATACTGCATTCTTGATATGTTGCTGAAATGAAAAATTTTTGCTTAATACAAAGATAGTAATTAGTGAAATCTTTATTTTTTTTTCCGTTCAAATATGTCTCCTACTCCTCTTATTAGCTTTCTTATCGAGAATAAATTAAATGGGATAACTTTCGAGAATGGAAAAGGAACTTGCTGATAGTTTTCAGTTGTGAGAAACACAAATTCGTTCTTGACGAAACGTGCCCTCCTGAAGCTCAGCCCAAAGCGAGAAATCCCTAGAGAAATTCTGTCTTGATTGCTAGATGTTATATGTTAGCAGGCATGAGTAGTGTTTGCAAAAGCAATGGAAGAATTTCTGTACCACCAAAGAGATCATGACAAATTTGGAGGATTTGCTCGGAGGCCAAGTCGCATTGGCTCGAAAATTTGCTATTACAAATTTGATGAATTCTCAACAGAAAATTGGCACTTTGGTCGAAGAACATATGCTTAAGCTTATGGGATTCTTTGCAGAAGTGGAGGACAATGAGGCTGAACTAGACGTGAACACTCAGATTGAAATAGTGTTCAAATCCTTAACCAAGGAGTTTGCTAGTTTTAGGGCTGCTTATAACTTGGGGAACAAGGCTCTTACCCTGACTCAACTCATGAAGGAATTACAATCCTATGAGTTGATGTTGAATGGTGGTAAGCCAGTGCAGAAGAAACCTAAGGCAAACTTAACTATCGGCCACTCGTCCTCTAAGGGGAAATAGAAAGGTAAGGGAAAGAAGAAATTGATCAAGTCTTCAGTTCCACATCGTGTGGATAGGAACAAGGCTAAGAAGTCAAAAGATCATAAAAAGATCGAATGTTTCTTATGCAATAGAAAGCAACATTTCGAATCAAACTGCAAAGAGTATTTGGATTACCTAGCCGAAAAGGGCAAATGTATGGAACTTTTTATGGTTGAAGCTTGCTTAGTGGAAGAATCAATTGATGACTGGGTTATTGATTCTGGAGCCACTAACCATGTGAGTGTTTCTTTACAGGGGTTCAGTGAAACGAGAAGTCTAGGTGATAGGAGCCTCTCGTTCGGATTGGAGATGGGAGCTATGTTTTAGCTGAAGCAGTAGGGGAAGTTATTTTACACTTTGATAATTTTAGGAAGATTGTTTCAATGAACGTGTTTTATGTACCTTATTTTATGAGGAATTTAATTTATGTAGCATGTTTATTTTATGACGGTTATATCGTGACATTCAACAAAGAGATTGTTATTAATAGAAATCATTCTTTAATCTGTAATGGATGGATGGAAAACAATCTCTACTTTATCAAACCAAATAACTACTCGATGCTTCAAACTGAAATAATGAATAAAAAGCAATGAATAAAAAGCTTAAAACTTCTCACTCTGATGAGGGGTACCGATGGCATTTAAGACTTGGTCATATTAACCAAGAAAGAATCACTAGACTCATGAAAGATGGTCCCTTAAGTTGCTTAAGGAAGTTATTATTCCACAATGTGAATCCTTCTTGGAAGGTAAAATGACTGAGAGGTCTTTTAATGTGAAAGGTATAAGGGCCAACCAACCTTTAGAACTTGTGCACACTGATTTATATGGTCCCATGAGCATCACTGCTCGAGGAAGTTATGATCATTATGCGACTTTATAGACGGTTATTCTTGATATAGATATGTATATCTAATTCAACACAAAAGTGAAACCTTTAATAAATTTTGAGAGTTTCGTATGGAAGTGGAAAAGCAGTTAGGTTTATCCATAATGAATCTTCAGTCTGACTGATGTGGGAAATATTTGTCCGATGGGTTCTTAGGATACTGCATAAAGAATGGGATTTTATCCCAATTACTGCACCGGGCACTCCATAGCAGAATGGCATAGCTGAGAGAAAGAACAGAACCTTGCTTGACATGGTTTGTTCAATGCTAAGCTATTCATATCTTTCTACTTCCTTCTAGGGATATGCGATACAAACAGCTTGCTATATTCTGAATGATGTGCCAACCAAGTCTTCTTGTAAGACACCTTATGAACTGTGGCATGGAAAGAAACCCGCTCTAAATCACTTTAGAATATGGGGTTGTCCAGCACACGTTTTGGATAAGGATGCAAAGAAGTTGAATGCGTAGACAAAATTGTGTATGTTTGTAAGATATGCAAAAGGAACAAATGAAGAATTATTCTACAATCTGAAAGATAATACGATTAAAGTTTCTACTCATGCTACTTTCCTCGAGAAAAGTTACATGGATAACTTTAAGCCTCGAAGTAAGTGGTACTCGAGAAATTTTTGAAAGTGATAGAACAATCACCAAGTTCAATTCTCGAGAAAGTTGTAGAAAAACCTGCAAATGATCAAAAACATAGGGGAATTCGTTGTAGTGGGAGAGTTTCTAAGAAACTGGACTTATTCATCTATGATGGTAGTATTTATAATATGGAAGCCAATCATGAAGATGATGATCCACTCACTTACGAGGAGGCTATGCAGGACATTGATTCCAAACTCTAGAAATAGGCCATGGATGCCGAGATGGATTCTATGAAATCCAATACGGTGTAGGAACTTGTAGACTTATTGATTAGGATTAAAACCATAGGGTGTAAGTGGATCTACAAGAAAAAGAGAAATGCGGAAGGGAAAGTGGAAACACAAAGCTAGACTTGTAGGGAAATGCTATACACAGAAAGAAGGCATCGATTACGATGAGACCTTTTCTCTAGTAGCCATGCTCAAGTCTATCTTCATACTCTTATCCATTTCCGTTGCTCTCAATTACAAGATCTGGCAAATGGATGTCAAGGCAACATTCTTGAATGACTATCTTGATGAGACTATTTACATGATTCAACCCACTAGTTATGTTGTCAAATGAAATGAGCAAAAAGTTTGCAAACTGCTAAGCTCCATTTATGGACTTAAACAGGCGTCCTGCTCATGGAATAAAATATTTGATCAAATGATTAAGACTTTTGGATTTGAGCAAAACGCTGATGAGTCTTGTGCTTATAAGCGTATAAAGGACAAAAAGGTGGTATTCCTTGTTTTGTATGTCGATGATATTCTACTTATCGAAAATGATGTAGGAGAATTGTCCTCGATTAAACTATGTTAGCACAACAGTTTAACATGAATGACTTGGGTGAAGCTAGTTATATTCTTGGAATTCAAATCTTTAGTGATCAAAAGAATAAAACGATAGCTCTATCTCAAGCTTCATACGTTGATAAGGTGCTGGAACATTTTGCAATAACCGATGAGAAGCTAGCATTCAGCTGACTGCATCAAGTTTTCATTTTTCTTTAGATGGTTGTCCTAAGAGAGCGGAAGAAAGAGAGCATATGAGTAAGGTTCCATATGTTCAACAGTTGGAAGCCTTATGTATGCGATGCTTTGCACACATCCAGATATTTGTTTTGCAGTAGTAATGGTTAGACGATATCAGACGAATCTAGGTCTTAGGCATGGGCAAGCTGTAAAGAATATATTACGGTATCTTAAAAGAACCAGAATTATATGCTTGCGTATTTCGGGGAGGACCTTACTCCTGCTGTATACACAGACTTAGATTTCCAAACATGTAAAGATTCGAGGAAATCAACGTTGGGAAATATATTTGTTCTAGGTCATGGAGCCATAGTATAGAGAAGTGTAAAACAAACTTGCACTGCTGATTCTATTATGGAGGTCGAGTATGTGGCTGCTTCTGAGGCAACGAAAGAAGCAATATGGCTTTGAAAGTTCTCAATCGAACTTGAATTTATTCCTGGTATGGAAAAAGTTATAACATTGTATTGTGATAACAGTGCTGCAATAACAAATACAAAGGAAATGAGAAGTCACAAAAGGATAAAACACATTGATCAGAAGTATCACTTGATATGAGAGACAATAGCCGAAAGAATTGTAGATGTGATGAAAGTAGCTTCTAAAAATAACCTTGTGAATCGTTTATTAAGACTCTTGTAACTAGGAGTTTTAACAAACACGTTGAGGATATGAGAATGCAAAACATGACACATTTACTTTACTGGGGCAAGTGGGAAATTGTTGGGAAATGTGTCCATATTGTAGTAAACATGTAACTATTTTCTATTTATTTGAACGGTGAATAAATAAATAAAGTTAATTTTACATTTCACTATTATGTCTTTTGTATTTTCTGTCATTTATATTTTGAATGCATAGTGAAATTATGACAAGCAAATATTAGCTCATTGATTGTCTAAAGTTCAAACTAAAGATAAGTGGAATTGTAAAGAACATTTACATTGTGAGAAAGACAACTTACTTCAATAGATAATCTAAATGAGTCTGTAATCCTATAAAAGAATCAAAGTGAGCATTTGATTTAAATACTGTGAAGGATTAATATGTCGTCTACAGTTCCAATTTGGGAGATGACTAGTCTTGTCTATCAGAGCAGTTGACTCCACGAGTAGAGACATAGATGTATTCATTAGTAGAATGATACATTGGACTAGACCTAAGATGAATTAATTCTGAATATGTTTGTGAATTAATTCACTTGTGATGTTCATGGTGTGTGTAACACCCCAAACCCGGACAAGACACCACGTCCGAATCTGGTATGCTACGGGGAAATCGCTTTTGAAAAGTTAGATTTTCCGTTTAAAAGCTGAGTGAAATCGCAGGGTGTTTGAAACAAATTTGAGTAGTCTTGTTTGAAAAAAAACAGTTGATGTATTTGAAACCCGAAGATTTTGAAAACTTAGCCAGAATTTGTAGTTAAAACGAGTTTAAACCATTTAAAACCTCATTAGTTTCTTAGTGTTACTTAAAACATTCTTAGACTTAGGAGAAATACCAGTTTGAATTGAAAACCATTTGTATTTGTTTATCATTAAGACTTAGTGTGATACCCGATGGTATAATTTAAAACACATTGCGTTATAATTTTGAAAACATTATCTTTCCAAGTTTTAGTAAAATTTATACCGACTTATTTTGTTAAGGCATATTATATCTAATTAAAACATCAACCAACTTAAAACATAAATTAAAGGCCTTTTACAGAACAAATTAAAACCCAAATAAAAGTAATAAGCTGAAGTACCAAAAATTATAGAGTCTGAGTAAAAACTTTATTCAGCATGGCATGTGCACCCCGAGTCCATCCCGGCTCCATGTCCGCAGCTACGAGTCACCTGAAATGTCAAAGGAGAGGGTGAGTCGAGTGACTCAGTGTGTAAATTCCGCTCCCGAAGAATCAACATGCTAACACACATCATACATAGCAACACAATTAATGCAACCCAATCCTAACCATCCATATCGCCTTTTCTACCCCGTGTGGTACCAAACCACTGGTGGTGCCAAACCACTGGTGACATATAGTCACAATGTGTTACCAAAACACTGGTGTCCCAAAGACACAATATCCGTCATTGTGGTTCCAAACCACTGGTGTCCCAAAGACACAATTGTGCTACCAAAGCACTGGTGACCGAAGTCACAAATGATGATGGGGCCAACCCATCGTGTGATACCAAATCACTAGCAGACGATCCCATATCTCAAGTGGGGCCAACCCACGGTGGTCAAACCACAGGGACAAGTCGCAATGAGGTGCCAAACCTCTGGTGTCCCAAAGACACAATGTGCTACCAAAGCACTGGTGACCGTAGTCACAAATCTGGTGATGGGGCCAACCCATCGTGTGTTACCAAAACACTGGCGTCAATCCCGTATAATCATCTGTGGGGCCAACCCACTGTGGTACGGAGCCACTGGGACGAGACGCTGAGGTACCAAACCTCTGGAGGTGCCAAACCTCTGGTGACCCAAAGTCACAAAGTGTGCTACCAAAGCACTGGTGCTCGTCAGCACAATATCACTGCTCCCTCCTCTCATGTTACCCATACATGTCATACTCATGGGATTATGCATCTCATACAAATCATACATATCATGCCAACATATCAAGCATTACAACTCATAGCATGCATAACATAAATCATGATATCAGGTACCATTATTAATACTCATCATAGAACAGACTTACCCGAATCGCACACATACCCCTCTTTGGGTATCCAAATATCCTTCACAGTGTTTCAATCTTATTAAACAATCAGGTTTATTAACAACATTACTAAGTAGAGGGTGTGTTAGTTACACACCTGGTAAAACCGAGTCTAAAGATCTCTACGAATCACTCTGAGTCCCTTGATTATCATGCCCCTAAAACAATCGGCCAACATAGGATTAGGCACTAAGACCATTCGGCCAAAGACAGAGACACCAAAAAGAGTTACTGCTTGAACCCTTACCTTGCACACGTTTGGTTTCCTACCAAACCCGAGTCAAGCAGTGATTCTCCTTTAACAATCGGCCTTCCTCTAAAACACAACCAGTTAGTCTCAAAAACTTAGGATTAACAACAAAACTAAAAGAATGGACCCTCAATCGACTTCTTACCACCACTTACCCAATCGGTTAACAGAGGGAAGGCTCCACCTGACTGTTCGAAACCCCTGATTGCCCTATCATGAATTCGGTTCCAAAATAAAAGGTTAACTTTTAACAACAAGGCCAAAATCGGCACTTAACTAACTCAAAATCAACCAAGAACCAGGGAGAGAAGAGATGAACATTCGGCCTATACATACCTTCCTTTAAACTTGGATGAAAATCGCACTAAAAGAACTCCACGCTCCACTACTATTCAGCCAAAATAGAACAAAAGAATGAAAGCAAATTCGGTAGCACTGGGGAGGGATTCGGCCACTATCTCAAGAGTGAATCAAAAGAAATGTGATTTAAGGGATGAAAGAAATCAGCCAATAGGTGAAGGGAAATTCGACCCAAGAGCTTCAAGAAAAAGAAAGAAACTACAAGATGAAGAAACAATAGTTTCGGCTAACCTTAATGAAAAGAAAAGAGAATGCTGGAAGAGTGTATGTTCGGCCAAGGAATCACAAGAAGAAAGAAGAACAAAAAGAGTGAACACAAAATAAATTTAAGGACATAAAAGAGCATTCGGCTAACATGAAATTAAGAGAAAGCAAAAGGGCAAGTTTCGGCTATGGTATGTATTGCTCAATCTTTCGGTTTCAAGAGAGAAAATGAAAGACTATTTGGAAATTTGGTAACAAAAGAGAGGATTTGGCTTTACAATTTGATGACCGAAAAATGCACAAAGATACCAAAATGAATTTCGGCTAGCTCTCTCACCACTTACCAAACCGTCCACTCCCCTAAGCCACACCCCAAGTTTCGGCCAACACCTCCAAACACCCCACCAAATTCGGCCACCACCCCCCAATCACTCCAAGCCTCACATTCAATTTAGTTTGAACAAGTCAACCTCCACCTTCTTCTCTCCACCCTCCATTTGAATGAGAAGACCAAGTCCATGGTAGAATTCCACTTGCCTTCTGCCTCTTCTCCATGCCGTCCCAAAATAGGAACCAAAATGGGAACTCTGCTGCTTGAACTCTGGACCTCCCTCACATGCACATGACGCTAACACAAGCCCCCAAGTGGCGCATGCTTTGCCACTAGGCTAGCTCCTTACTTGTGCTTCAAAACACCAATTAAAATTCTTAAACCCCAGCTCTTCCAACTCCTCTCACCTAAGCCCAAAAATCAAATTTTTCCCATTCACTCAGGCACACACCTAGGCTACACTTAAGCCCCGAAAACATAGAAATAGCAACATAGCCTACTAACAACATGCAGAACATGCCATGACAAAAATAGCCCCTAACCCGGGATATTACAGTGTGATTTACCTAAATCCTAAGTTAGTCACTGACCATGCGTATGCAACTCATGTGCTTTAATATAAGTGGAGGCTTATACTATAAAGATGATTGAACCCATAGCCGGTATGTTGGGTACATGACTTGTGTATGTCATGACTTTACTAGCAGTAGTGGAATTCATAGTTTAATTAAAGAGTTAATGATATCCTCTCATTGGCATTGTGCAGATTGATAAATATGAAACGTGGTCACAGGTCGCTAGTTCTCGAATGAGCACTTTATCACAGTCATTTGTTGACAGTGATCATATTAATCATTAAGAAGACATAATGGTGACAATGAGATAAAATAGGATTGTATTGAGAGAACAGATTTAACTCAAAGGAATCAAGGATATCATATGAGGATAACACACACATGACGAGATTATTGGATAAAGCAGTTGGATGAACTATTTTCATAAAGTGTATACTGAAAGGAGTTTTCAATCATTGTACTTCTTGTGGACTGACTCCATGATTAAGTAATTACGAATTATCGGAATGATGCTTCTGGACATAATTACAATCACTAAAGCCTAATTGTATATGTCTGATTGGTCCCTCCGCTAGCTCAACAAAAGCTCGATTGGACTACATTTTTGGGAATAATTTAATTAAGTTGATTTATTCGATGTGGAATTAAATTAAGTGGTCGTAAGAATTGTTCAACTAGAGAATTTGATTAAAGAATTTTCTTGAAAATTTAATATGGAAAATCTAAGTGATTTTTGGAAAAATTAATTTTGATCAAACAAAATTAAATTAAATTAATCAAATTAATTAAAATTAATATGATATTTTTGGAAGTTCATTTTCAAGTCAGACAATTGACCCAATGGGTAATTGAACTTGAAAATTGGACCTAAGATTGTAAATTGGGCTCGGGAGCCCAAAACAGACACCAGGACCCAAAAACTAGTCGAACCGGGCCTGGTATGTGAAATCGAGCTGACGGTCTAACCAATGGCTAGACCAGACTGGTCGGGTTGTCATTGACTCGGATTGAACCGGCAGCAATCGAACCGGCTCGGGGGTGTCGTACGGGTGTCGCACCTGATCACCGGACACGACGATGCCGGCAACTGCGATGGCGGGGTCTCGGTGGCTGACGACAACTACTCATCAGTGGTTGAGTAGTGGAAGGATTACACTCATACTGAGACTCTACCAGAGAATTTGATTTCAGATTATTTATTTCAAATATAATTTATTTTAATAGTTTAATATTAAATTTAATTTAATACTTATATTAATAGTATTTTATTAATTTAGTATTAAAATGATTATCTTAATATTAAATTTAATTTAATGTTTATCTTGTAGATAAATATTCTATTATTTTAATAAAATTTAATATTAAATTTAATCTAATATTTATCTTGATAAATATTATATCAATTTAATATTAAAGTGATTTAGTTTAATTATAGTTGAACTCTCTAAACTCTTCCTATATAAAGAGAGCCTTGGTCATTATTTACACACACTTAAATTCAAGAAAAAGTTGTAGAGAGAAAATTCTCTAAAGAGATTATTCCAGAAAATTTCTAGAGATATTTTTCTGATTTACAACTTGACCCAAAATTTTAGAGAAATTGCAAAATTACCCCACTAATAATTGTTATGAAAAATTTCCTGATTCGAAGCGAGCCCATACTTGGTAGACTTGAGCTTGAGGATAGCGGAGAAGACTACTCAGTCGAAGCGCTCATCCTAGACGAATCGAAAAAGTTCAATTCTGATTAAGTGTTTATTACTTTAGATATCAAAACTAAAATCTTGTTCTGGAAAAAAAAAAATTAAACCTATGGTTTTTCCCTAATTTTTTTTTCCACAGCGTTTCCAAACTCGTTTTCTTCCAACATCAAGACCCAAAAATTCCTTCACATGGCTTGAACACATGCTCGTGTCTCTGGCTTGTGTGACTCTAATTCCAAAATAGTGAGTTATGCAGTCCACCATACGGCCTGGCATACGGTCATGTGGCTCACATGGCCTACCACACGGCCTACCACACGGCCTGGCACATAGCTTTGCGACGTTGACAACCATGGTTTTTGGCATTTGCCAAATGCAAAAATTGGGGTTTTCATTACACACTTGAAACAATTTTGACGTAAAAGCAACAAAGATAATCTCGGGGCCTAAAAACGACATTACATTGACCTAATCAGATGATGAAACCCAATCAAATCACTTGAATTAGCATCCAAACCGAATTTACGTCGAAGAACTTCAACAGAAAATCTCAAACGAAATTTAAATGCTTAACCTTGCATGTAAATTAAAACACGAAACTTAAATCACTGTGGACACATCACTCTCAAGATCTTCGCCTAACAAAACTTATGCAAATCAGAGACTTGCTCCACACAAAAAGAAACATAACTTTGTTCATAAAAAATTCAAGCAAATAAAACTTGATAAAGAACACTTACAATTCGGTTGAAGATTAATGGCACAATGGGACTTAGTGTAACGAATACAGAAAAATTCAAACAACAATTTAACAAGGCAAAAGAGAAGAAAAGTACAATTTGGAGTGAAGAAGAGTAAAAACAAAAAGAAATAAAACAGAAACATTTTGGGAACATGGGAAAAGGAAGTTAATAAATTTTAAAAAATCAAACTAATTTACGAAAAAACATAAAAGTATTTTCTCATTGCTTACGTAGAGATTTGAATACAAGACTTCATACACACTTCCTGAACACTTAACCACTAAACCAAATCAATTTGTTTTGCAAAATCTTCAAAATCCCAACTCAAAATCAAGACGTAACCACTCTTGGTTTTGTTGACTCAATTTCTTCTAACCCGGTTTTTTGAATGTTACAGTAATTTTAATCTTGTATGGTTGAATTTAATATTTCATTCATATAAATCATGCATGTCAAATTTAATGTGCATGGAAATAAATTGATGCATATGTATAAAGTTTGTGAGGGAATTAAATTTGTTTCATAATTGCTTAAAATTTTGCTTTTAAGTTGACCCAAGTTTGATTTTATATTGTTGAAAAATATGGAATGAACACGATGTGGTTTAGAAAATGCCCGCTTCCTTAATCATTGCGACAAACTTGTTACTTTCCATATATAGGTGATTGACAATTTTTTGAACCATATCTGTAACACCCCAAACCCGACCTAGACGTTATGGCCGAATCCGGAGATGTCATAAGATAGGGTTTTGAAAAAAGGAGTCGTCTCGTCAAATCATTCAAGATTCATAATTCATATTCGTCTAAAACCATTTTCAAAAGTGTTATTTAATTCATTTAATTGTCAAATCATAATTTATAGCAAAAATCTTAAATTGTTATAGTTTAGAAATCTAGTTTATGTTTTTAGAAAGCCTTTGTTTTAGTAAAACCATGGTTTCCGTCATGCAGCGCATTGAAGGAGTAAAAAATGCATCCAAAACCGAAATAAAAACCAACAGTTCGAAGAATCCCAAAAAAATTACTAACTCCCAATTAAAACCAAAATTATAAATAAAAACCATAGATTACTAAGTATATTCAGTACTCGGTTGAGTGGTCACCGCTGAGCCTCCGTCACATTGACCCGTCTAAGTCTGTGGATTACCGGAAAAGAACAAACAAGCAGATGTGAGTTTTTGTAAACTCAGTGTGTAGCCCAACAGAATTAGACATACAAATCATGTAGATATTATAAAAAAAGTCAGATTTAGATTCGAATTCGGATTCGGATTCAGATTCATTTATTCATAAACAAATATACAAAATCCTACCCTAATCCTCTACACACCATCTTCGACCATTCTATTACACCATGTGGGGTTAATAACACTCACCTATCCCTATACACCGTATCGTGCCATTATGACACATGTCAGACAATGTGCAGCAAAGCTGCCAAAATATAAGCGATGATCGCCATACAGAACACTTCCTCCACATATACATGTCCCACCCCAATCATATTTATAGATTACATATATAGAATATCATGCTTAACATGCTCGCATACAGAAATCAGATATATACATATAGATAACAGAGTAATCAGACATGCATAATAGAGTCCTACTTAGTGTATACTATCAGATTAACATATCACATATCCTAGGGTTTGATTAGCCCTTACTGACCCTATGGTAGGCCCACGGACGACCGAAAGAACCCTTGTGACCCTAGGGAAAATTTCAAAAAAAAAGGGCCCACATGCCCGTGTGGCCTACACACCCAGATTGGCCTAGCCCGTGTGACTCACACGACCTGGCCCAAAATTCACACGCCCATGTGGAATGCTCGTGTGGGCCCACACGTCCAACTTGGCCTAGACCATGTGGCCCACATGGCCACACTTATACCAACACACGGTCGTGTCTTGCGCACGGCCATGCCTTCGTCGATCACACGGTCATGTCTCGCACATGGCCAACCACATAGGTGACCACACGCCTGTGTGACGTTGACAGAATAGTTTTTTGGCTTTTGTCAAAGTTTGATTTTCTGCATTTCGGGTACAAACCTGGTAGGATTTTGATGCGAAAACACTCTCGAGCCACTCATCACCTAAAATTGACCAAAAAACCCACCTAATTAGTTGCTTAAAACGATACTAAAACCAAAACCAAGGCGTCATTCGTTCCAACGAACAACCAAATTCTTACCCTCTAACCAACAACGGTGGTTCCACATAACTAAAACACTGATTGCCAGTCTGCAGTCCCTGATCTTCTCCTAAATAACAAGATACATGATATTAACACAACAGAAACATCTACAATTGTATGAAACTTCTAAAGTACTTACCAAATGCACAACCCGAACAGAAAAACACCAAACCTAACACAGAGATCAACAACAGTTTGAATGGAAAATGAAAAGGTAACAAAAAGAAGAAAATTGAGAGTGCCACCAACAGAAAAACAACTGATGTCAGGTTTTCTTTTTTTTGAGAAGAAGAGAGAACCAGAATTTTGAAAAGAAAACAAAAAGATAACAAATAAAATCTGATAACTCTTAAATCCCAACTCCCTACTATTTCCTCAACCACAACTACCCACTCACTCAAACTCCTAATCCTATCCAAACTCTCTCTTAGCCAATCAAAGGAAAAATAACATCCACGCTCGCGTAATGATTCAAACATAGGACCTCCAACACAATAACCCCTTACCACTCGAAACAGCAAGCTCATTCTGACATAGATTAACAAACATTTTAAATAACCCCACTAACCAAGGGTAAGGCTTGGATCAGAAAAATAACAAAATTTGGCAAAGGTAAGACTTGAACCCAAGACCTCTCACACACACCTAGAACACTTAACCACTGAAGTAGATACACACTAGTGTCAAATATTTGCAGATACAAAATTAAATTATTCAGGGCGTTACAACTCTACCCCCTAAAAGAAATTTCGACCTCGAAATTTACCTGATTAGAACAGATGAGGATACTGTTGACGCATTGAGTCCTTAGGTTCCCACGTGGCTTCTTGAATGCCATGATTCCGTTACAGAACCTTCACTAATGGTATGGGTTTCCTCCTTAGCACCTTAATATCACGATTTAAAATCTGAACCGGCTCCTCCTCAAAAGTCAAGTCCCGTCTAACCTCGATCTCCTCTACAGAGACAACGTGAGATGGATCAGACCGATATCGCCTCAACTGTAACATCCTAGAATTAGGGGTTCTGCATTTTATGCTATTTTATGTGTTTGGCTCGTTTAGCATGTTATTTTTATGTGTTTGGGGGTCCTGGGGAGGCTCGAGTTCAAGCCAGAGCCTTGGTGAAATTTTGGTATTTGGGTTTAAGGGGAGAGAGCTTGTGGATGCAGGCTTTAAGTATGATTGGTTGTTATTTGATGACACAAGAAGAGTTTGTGTCCAAGTGGTGGTGGCGTCATTAGCTGAGCAGGGGGAGGAATTCGAATCCCATTCGCAACATCTAGAGCTTTAATTTTTGGTGCTCAAGGAGAGGAGGAGGTAGCATTCGGCTGGGACTCTTCTAGGAGGAGTTTGAATGAGTCAAATGAATTTGAAATGGATGGATGATAGGTGATGGGGGAGTTGAAGTGGTCAAATCGGTTTGAATGGGTGATAGGGAGCAATTGGTGGAGTAAAATAAGGGATTTGGAGTGTAGTGGAGGTGTTGGCTGAATGTGGGGGTCTTGAAGGGGAGAATTTCGGTCATGACGGGGTCTTATGTGTGAGTGATTTGGTTTGGGGTCTTGTGAGTTTACACCGAATTTCCAAGCTAGTGAATTTGGTGTTTTTGCATTTTAGTTTCGGTAACTCAAGTATTAGGGGTCTTTGTTTGTCAGCTCATTATTGCTAGTGCCGAAATACTCAAGCCATTTTTCTTCTCTTCTCTTCAACTTGGTGTTGGCCAAAACTTTTTGTACCTCTCTTCTACTCTCTTCTCTTTACCGAAACTGTGAAGTGATTACCCTATTTACTTCCCAATTCTTTTCTCTTCTCCCTTAAGTTGATAGCCAAAACTTCAACCTTCCCTTTCTTCTTGTCTTTTCTTTCTTCCTACTTTTCTTCTTCACCACAAGCCGACTTCTCTTGAAGCCCCTTATTGCCGAACCTTTCTCTTGTGATTTCCACCATAGCTGAAACCTTGCTGCTCTTTTATTATCATCCTTTTATTTCTCTCCTTAAGTCAAATAGTTCCTTTGGTCCCAAGTGAATTGGTTTCATCTTGGTTATTTGATCATTGAAGGTAATAATCTCGTTTATATTTTGTTTAACAGATATGTTTTTCTTTTCTCTCCTTTCATAAAAGTCGAATCTCCTTTCTTCTACTTCTTCTTCTTCTTCTTTTCTTCTCTGCTCCTCTATCTCCTTCTTCACTAATCGAACCTCTATTTCTTTTCATCTCAAATCGTTGCTGCTCGAGTAGCCTAAGACGTGAAGGGTTATTTTTCCGCCGAATCTATTTTTGGCTTTTCACCACCATTATCAACACAAGGTAACGGTGTACTCTATCTTTTCCTTCTTTGAGTTTTCCTTTAAAGCCGAACACTCAAGGGTAACCTTTGATTGTTAGGCCGAACCTCGTCTTCTCTCGCAACTCATCTCTGGTTCGAGGACGAATCAGTTGTTGTGCGGTTCATCAATTATCAAGGTAAGGAGTCATTTCTTTTCGGGTTCTCTGCTATTATTTCCTTTCCGTTGCAGTCTGCCTTAACCAAATTCCGTTATTAGACAATCAACGTTTCACTTTGAGTACTGATTAAGTCTCTTCATAGATGCAAGTGTCAGTCAAACTAAGGAGGGGAGTGGACTCGTAGTCTCTGCCCCTAAGTTTAAACAACGTGCTGTGTCGGCGGTTCGAGATTTTTCACCGGGTTGTGGTAGAGAGCCGACATCAGCTTGGGATAGGCAAATCACTGTTATTCCTGCTAGTGAGAGTCTCGATGATATAGAGTGTTTGGTTCTTCGCATAATCAGGTGTGTAATGCTCGCACTTACCTTTATTATTTTACGTTAATAACTGTGTTGGCTGAAAGCCGAAACGACTGTATAAGGCAGTTGAGATACCCTTGTGGGTAAGGTTGGAGATACCAGGTAAGTACCTAAGAATATGTATGATTTGATTATCTGCTGTATATTGGAAATATGATTGCATTCATTACAGACTGATAATATGTTGCATGGGCTTTGGGTTATGATTGAAAGGGGAAGTGTGATTCAGTGACTTTTGTCACAGTGGTTTGGTACCACAGTGGTTTGGCACCACATATACATATATCAGTGACTATTGTCACAGTGGTTTGGTACCACAGTGGTTTGGCACCACATATACATTACTATATTTCGTAACTTTGTCACAGTGGTTTGGTACCACAGTGGTTTGGCACCACATATACATTTCTATATTTCGTGACTCTGTCACAGTGGTTTGGTACCACAGTGGCTTGGTGCCAAAGGTGTTTGGCTGAATCAAGTGATGTAGAGGATGGAAAACTAGGTTGGG